>CM053791.1:100036629-100636629 GCA_028749045.1 Cupressus sempervirens
GCTCATGGCAGGTGGAAGGCAATATGGAGATTATGTTGGCAGGGAATAGTTTTTTTTTTTTTTTGTATTCTCTTGCATATTTGATCAGGATCATGTTTTTAAAGGAGGCCCTTATTTCTACAACCATGTGGGGTTATTTGTCAAACCTTGGCATTCAGGTTTTAATTCTGCTGAGGATCTCCCTTCAACAGTGCTAGTTTGGGTTTGCTTGCCTCGTCTTCCCTTGGAATTTTGGCATGAAGACATCCTTCGACAAATTGTTGCTTTTTTGGGGAAGCCGGCTGTGATCGCACAGCAATCCCTCGACAAAAAGGTTATTTCTTATGCTAGAATTTGTGTTGAAATTAATTTGAATGTAAGGTTTTAGCTTACTTGGTTAAGGATGTGCTACCATCAAGTAAGGGCAAGGGATCTCCTCTCCCCTTAGGGTTGACATCTCGACCCTTTAAGCGGGCTTCTTCTACTCCCCCTCTAAGGAGTGGGTGCAAAAAAGACCAAGAGAAGATTAAACTCACAAGAGATATATTGATTGAGTCTGGTTCAGCGAAACCTTCGGATTCTCATTTTTCCAATTCTACCCAATGATGATTATTCTCTCATGGAATGTAAGGGGGTTGAATAGCATCCCTAAACAAAAGGCTATTCATAACCTAGTGGTTGATCATAGTCCTGATGTTTTTTATAACCAAGAGACTAAGCTCTCTGTGGAGTCTATGGTCCAACATGCCTCTAGTATTTGGTCTCGTGGCCAATGCCAGTGTGTTGGGGCAACAGGCAGTGCGGGTGGTTTAGCTATATTTTTGGATCCTCAAAAAATTTCTCCTCTTGGCTGGATGTCTTCTCGCTCAGCTCTCTCTATGGTAGCTTCAGCTCTAGACTCGGGAGAGGTAATCATGGTTACTAATGTGTATGCACCTGTTGATCTTGTGGGAAAGGAGGAACTTTGGGAACATATTCAATATGTTAGAAATTGTCATCCTTATCATCCTTGGGTGTTAGTAGGGGACTTTAATTCAGTTTTAAGTCTAGAGGAGAAGCATGGTGGTTTGGCTAGATTGGGGCCTTCTTCTGCTCTTCTTCGGCAACACATATCTCTTTTGCATCTCTCTGATGTTAAGCCTTCTAATGGTCTCTATACCTGGAATAATCGCAGGACTGGTGTTGCTACTATCTCAGAATGTCTGGATAGATTTCTTGTTTCTTGCTTCTGGGTTAGTGGCACCCTTACTATCTCTTCAAAAATCCTTGATTGGAGGGGTTCAGATCATTGGCCAATCAAATTTTCCGCTATAGGGGCTTATGTTCTGAAGCATCCTCCTTTTAAGTTCCAGTTGATGTGGCTTCATGACTCCTCTCTTCATGATTTTGTTTTTTGTTGGTGAAAAGATGGTGCTTCTTCATATGGTACTCCAATGTTCTCATTTTCTAAAAGGCTTCAATATTTTAAAAGGCAGCTCGAGATATGGAATAGGGAATGCTTTGAGAACCTTCACTTTATGAAGAGGCTTGCTCAAGAAGATCTTGATGTTATCACAAGGGAGATTAGAGATCGAGGTTTCTCAAAGGATCTTGGCAAGGCTGAATCCCTTGCTTCTAGAGCTCTAGAAGAATGGGAACTTCGAGAGGAAGCTTTTTGGAAGAAAAAAGCTAGAGTTGATTGGCTCTAGGAAGGTGATCGAAACACTACCTTTTTCCATAAAATAGTGCAATCTAGCCGAAATCAGAGCACTATCTCTTCTTTGGTTAATTCTCAAGGTATCCAACTGAATTCCTTGCCAGCTTTGTTCTAGGAGGCTATTTGGTACTTCTCTACCCTCTTCTCTGAGGACTCTCCTCCTGCTAATAATGAAGAAAATCTTATTTTGTCCTATATTCCTTCCCTTATCACTCAGGAAATGAATGATTATCTCATGCGTCCTATCTCTTTGGAAGAGCTGGAGGAGGTGGTCTTTGGCATTCCTAAGGGGAAGGCTCCTAGTCCTGATGGCTTTCCAGTTGAATTCTTTCAGGAATTTTGGGACATCATTAATCATGATGTGTTGGAGGTGGTTAAAGAATCCTATGCTAGCAAGTAGATGCTTCGAGCTTTGAACTCTACATTCTTGACTCTTATTCCTAAGAGAGAGGGTGCTAATCAATTGGAGTTTTTTAGACCAATTGCCTTATGTAATGTGGTGTACAAATTTATTACTAAGTTGATTGCTGAGAGACTGAAAAGGTGGCTTCCCATTATTATCTCAGAAGAACAAGGTGGTTTTGTTGCTGGCAGACAAATTTTGGATGGGGTGGCTATTGCTACTGAGGCTATTCACTCTATGGCTACTTCAAGGGAGAGAGTCATGTTTGTTAAGCTGGATATGGCTAAGGCCTATGATAGAGTTAAATGGAGCTTCCTAAGGAGTATTCTTCTTTCTTTTGGATTTAGCTCTCACTGGGTGAGTTGGATTATGAGTTGTGTTACTTCTGCCTCTTTTTCTGTTCTTATTAATGGTCAACCTTCTCAACTATTTGGTGATTCTAGAGGCCTCTACCAAGGTGACCCTCTCTCCCCATATCTATTCATCATCATGGCTGAAGGCTTGGATAGATTCATTAAGCATCAGGTGTCCCAGAATTCTATTCGAGGCTGGCGGTGGGGTAATGGCTTACCTTCTCTTTCCCATCTTTAATTTGTTGATGATTTTGCTCTTGCCGATCTTGCTAGGATCAAGGAAGCTGAAGCCTTTCAACATGCTTTGGACGTTTATTTCGTAGCTTTAGGCCAGAAATTTAATGAGCACAAATCTTCCATTTACTTTTTTAACACTCCTAATTCTATTCAGCACATGATTGTTGGTATCCTACGGTTTCAGATAGGATCACTTCCTTTGACATATCTTGGCATTCCTATTACTGTTTCTAGGTAGCCATGTCTCTTCTAGAAAAAAATGATTACCAAGCTTCAGGATAAGGTAAATCATTGGACTCATAGATGACTTTCTACTACTGCCCGGGTTACTCTTCTTCAAGCTGTTATCCAAGCTCTTCCTACTTATAGAAGCATGGTTCACACTGCACCTATTTACTTTCTCAAGGAGTTTGATGCTCTTTCTCAACAATTCCTTTGGAGTGGTAATTTGCGTAGTACTAAATGGAGCTTGGTTAATTGGGAAACTGTTTGTAGGCCTAAAAAGGAGGGTGGTCTTGGTCTCCGATCAACTCTATTGAGTAGTCAAGCTTTGGCTGCTAAACTTTATTGGTGATGGTACTTTGGACAACATCAACTTTGGGCTCGTATTATCACTCATAAATATTTTCATGGTGCTGATCCTTGCTCTGTTTTTGCACTTCCTCTTGAAGGTCGTGGCTCAATGGTTTGGCATACTTTGAAGACAGGTGTGATGTTGGTGAAGAGGGGTCTATTCTGGATATGTAAAGGAGGTTCTCAGGCTTTGTTTTGGTCTAATGCTTGGGATGGATTCCCTTCCATTTTATCCATATACCCTCATCTCCAGCCTCTTTGTGACTCGTTTCTTTCCACTGGATGGGATAAAGTGGCTCATTACAAGACTCCTTATCAATTGGGACCTGTTGTTGGTTACAAATGGAAGCATTCTTCTAATTGGCCTCCTGGAGGTACAAACATTGATCGTCAGGAGCTTTCTCAAATTCTGGCCTCTAGAGAGTGTTCTTCTTTGCTTGGTCCAGATGTTTTGGCTTGGGGCGGTACCTTGTATGGTAAATATCATGTCTCTACTGGGTATCAGGAGATAACTACACAATTATTTGGGGATGCTGAGGTCCCTTGGTGGAAGCAAATTTGGAATAAAGTTTCTTTGTCCAAGTGCAATTTTTTCATGTGGCTAGTGGCTCACAATCGTTGTCTTACCTGGGATAATCTTTGTAAATGTGGATTTCAGGGCCCCTCTTATTGTGTTTTGTGTGGTAATGTAGAGGAGTCTGTCTCCCATCTGTTCTTCCATTGCTCCTATTCTACTCAGATATGGCACCTTTGGTGGAGCGCTTGGGGTTGCTCTTGTCGACATGCTTCCTCTTTGCCTGAGTTTTAGGCCCACTTGGGTAGTGCTCCCTCCAAGTCTTCTTCTCTCCATGCTGCTTGGATTTCTGGTCCATCTTTCATGCTTTGGCATATTTGGTTGGAGAGGAATTTTTGCATATTCCAAGATGTTCAGCTTGGTGTTTTGCATCTTTGGTGGAAAATATCACATTCTCTTCAGGAAACTATTCTTGTGAAGTGTGAGCTTGATGGGGGTATGGATCCGATTGATCTTGTTATCTGTAATCACCTCAATTTTCATTTTTAGGATGGGGCTGTAGCTCATAGGTTTCCTTCTATGTCTAGGCAGCTTCACCATCAGAGGAAGGGTCAGGTTAACCGGGATGGGTACTAGACTCCTCCCTGTGGAGTTCTGAAAATTAACACTAATGGTTCTTCCCGTGGGAATCCTGGTCCGACTGGTATTGGCGGAGTGGCTCGTTGTAGTTATGGGGATGTTAAATTTTTCTTCTCAGTTCATAAGGGTGATTATACTAACAATCTCATGGAAGCTTAGGCTATTTTATATGCTGTGGAATAGTGTTGCTTGTGGGGATGGAGTAAGATTATCTATGAGTCTAATTCATAGGTGGTGGTGAACATGCTTTCTTCGCAAGAGCTTGAGGATGTTAGCTGGCTGCTGGCCACTATTGTTAAGCAGACTCTTTTCTTCTCTTCCTCTTTTCAGTTCATTAGGTTCACGTATATTCCTCGTGAATGGAATAAAACTCCTGATTGTTTAGCCAAATGGGCTTCTATTCATGATCCGGGTTGGAATATTAGGGATAGGAGGCAACTGTCCTTTGAGATGGTGCAAGAATTTGATGATCTTGTTGCTCAAGATCGAGCTCCTTGTTGAGCTCTCCTTATTGTATTCCTTTCTGCCTTAATAAATTTTTACCCCTCTTTTTGCCAAAAAAAAAAATTAAAGATTATTTAATTAAATAGAAAAAGTAATTATGAGAGCATATCTCATTTTATTAAATTAAATATCTCAACAAAATCTCTCTTCATTTCAAAAAGGGAAATTTCCAGTCCACTATTGATAAAAAATGAATTAAATCAGTTAACTCCTTTTTGTACTCAAATTGAATCAGTTAACTCCTTATTTTACTCAAATTAAATCTGTTAACTCCCTTTAATTTGAAAATTTCCCTTTATGACTGAACTTCACCTTTAATCCTGACCGTTGATTGAAATCGATCTCAACCATTGATGAATTCCAGGAAAGTCTATTTAAGATAACCTCATCTCTTCATTTTGAAAGGTTGAATGAGAATTTGCATCGAATTGTTTCTAGAATTCATACTCACATTTGCTCATATTCACATACGCAAAGATCAAGTTTGACCAAAAGTTAACCAGATTTAACCATGGTTGACTTGAGTTGAGTAGTTTTGAAAAGAATTTTGAAATAATTAAATGAAATTATTTAATTAAATGGAGTACTTACTTCTAATTAATTAAACAAAGTTATTTAATTAAATGAGAAACCATTCCTAATTAATTAAATGAAGTTATTTAATTAAATAAGAAAAGTGTCTCTAATTAATTAAAGATTATTTAGTTAAATAGAAAAAGTAATTATGAGAGCATATCTCATTTTATTAAATTAAATATCTCAACAAAATCTCTCTTCATGTCATGCCCAAACTACGAGGACAAAACAAACAATTTTTTTTTTAAATAATAATAATTAGAGTGCTCAAAGTTTTAATCTGATTCCTGCAAGAGAAGTAAAGGTTCACTACAATTCATATTAAGTTTAAAACTCTAGTGGAGGAATACATTGTTAAAATTTATATCGATCATAAGATACATTATTTTATTAGCTTACAATAATATGAAATAATTATTTAAATGATAATGTAAATGTATTCGAGATTTAGATTTATTGAAAGGTATCTAAATAAAAAACAACTATAAATCTCTTTGACAAATATTGATTAACAATCTAACCGATATTGTAAACTTACTTTTAAGAAAAATGATTAACTAAAATTAAAACTGAATATACATATCTAAAATTTATTAACTTCTAACATTTCAACCATCTAATCTTACTAAATTTAAATTTCATTTACTAACAACTAACTGAATCTTACGTACTAACTAAATATAAATCAATAATACATTAAAACTAGTTTTAAAAAAAACATATTAGAAGAGAACTATAGTTCCACAAGTTAAATGATGATAGAACCTATAATTTAGCACGATACATTATTTATAAAAAAATTAAACTTATCCTTTTAATTCTAATAAAATCACCATTCATTTAACGAAAAATTAAAACTATAATTGCTACTAAACTATATTAAAATATATATCTATTTAAAAAGACTAACTAATTAAAACCTAAACTATATTACATTTAATTTAAATTAACTAAATTTACCTTTACAAAGTTAAACAAAACTAGATTAAAATAACAACGAACTTTAATGACTAATACTAAAATGAATATTACTAAATTAAATATATATATTAAAACTTAAACAAAAGACTTGCATAAGTTAAGGCTAACAAAAAAAAAAGATTAAGAAATTAATTTAACTTAAATTAGACTAACTTAAAAACTTAAATACTTTAAACTAATATAAACTATACTAAATAATAAAACTAACATCCTATACTCTAACTTAAGTCATAAAACACAAATTAAAATAAATCAATAAACTAACATATACTAAACAACTAATCTTTAAAAAAACATACAATCTACAAAATTAAAAAAACTAAATTTAAAACTACCTACAAACTAACCTCCTACTAACTCTAAACCCTACTCTAACCCTAAAATCCCACTACACCCCACCCTACATCCCTCCACCACCCCTACTCCTATGGGTAGCGCTTCCCAAGGAGCACTTCCCAAGCATTGTTCTTGGGACAGCGCTCTGCCCAACAAAATCTGAGCGCAGACCTTGAAATCGTGGGTAGGCCAAACTGGAGAAAGGTAAGGTGATTTAAAAATTTGCAAAAGATTTCACACAAACTTTAATCCTTTGCATGGTCAACAATATTGATGGGGGGGGGACAGAGGATGACATCATCCCATGTGATGACCAAGGACTTGCTTAAAACAAAACTTTGTTAAAAAAAAACCTTTTTATATTGTTCTCTTCATAACTGCTACCCAAGGAGAGAGTAAAGCATTAAACATAAAAAGTTTTATAGGTAAAAGATATTTTAGGATATTTTTCTTTTGTAAAAAGTTAAAATCTGTTTTAGAGATTTACTCTTATTTATAGATTTATTGAATAATATTTATATTCTTCAAATAGAATATAAAAAGAATCTTTAAAAGATTCTCTATTGCCCAAACTAATTAGTTTGCTCCTCTCATACAAAAGATAGAGAGTTTTACTCTCTTACAACACTGTTTTTTAATGAAAATTTCTAAGTATAGAAATTACAAGGCAAGTGTATATTTTTTTTTAAAGGTGTGTTTTTTTAATAGATTTAAAACATTGATACCATAATCATTTGAACTCCTTAATGACTTAAATTGGAATAATTTGACGTTTGTCATTATTTCTTTTTAAGGCAAATCTCTAAGGACTACATACAACTGTAACATACCAAGAATTTGAATTATTCGTTTAGTTCAATAATGTAATAATTGTTGGATTCAATAATCATGAAAACTGGATCTACATCCATGATCATAATTTTCATTTTCAACATACATGAAAAAACTTGAAAATTTGCCAAATTGAACATCATCATTATTTCCATCCTATTTTCTGATATGCATCCATCAAATTTAAAATTTTGATTGAATCACATGAAAAACAATTATACTCAACAACAATTTTATTGGCAAACCTGATTCAAAGGCTCAACCGAGAAAGAATCAGGAAGAAAACCCAGCTCCGTTGCCATTACAACAAAGTTTGCAATACAAATTACATAGGATTTCAATCCTGAATTACAACACTTAAATGAAATTTTCTTCATGACCCTCAACAAGGGTTCCATATCCAATTCTACAACACATTTCTACGAACCGTGGAGGGAACAAAATCTGATTAGGTAATAACAAGCATGACCAAGAAACAAATCAAACATGCATAATCATACAAGGTTTTTACTATAAGATTCACAATGAATCAACACTAGGGAAAGGTGGATTCTTCCAACCAAGAGAAGTCAAGCACAACACCAAACAGATGCCCAATCGGGGCTATATATACCAAGAACTTCTGTTCTTCCATTTCAACATACCATAATCATACAAGTTTTGTGCTGACAGGTAGGGGCCCATAACACCCTACCCTTTCTCCCTCTTCTCATCCTGAGAAAAGACTCTACACTGGTTGGAGTCTGACTAAACAAACCTTTCCCAAAATTGGTCACTTCTCCCCTCTCCAAGGGTGAGTTATACCAAAACATCCATGCAAGAAAAATCTCAAAATTGCAAACATAAACATGAAAGGAAACCATCCAAAAATAACATGGTTTTCAAATCTTCCCAACATACCCACAAACATACAAACATTCAAACAATAGCAAGGTAGAATAAGCATGAAACAAGAATGAAATTTGAACAAGGGACATGAGAATTCCAACCTTCACAAAGAGGTAATGGCAATGAAGAAGTTTGAGTAGAGTTTCCCTTTCCTTGCTTCAATCTTCAAAACTCCTCTTCAAATGTAGAGATTGGGTAACCACCTCAACTAGTCCAACAAAGGCCTCTAAATAAGCCTCCAACTCAACCACCAAAGGGATCAATAACTTCTCCCACCCACTTGTAATTTCTAGAAACTCCTAACTCTACCCTCACTATGGTTAGACACTAAAAAGAGGGGGGTAAGACAACTCATGATAACCATAAGCAATTTTCGCACAAAAGAAAAAAGGGACTTTTTGAGTGGCCTCAAAAGTCAACAAAAGGGGCTTAGGGGTTGGAAAAGACCCCTAACCCATACCCATACCCTTTGGGTGTAATAATTTTATGTTTTAAGCCTTAGAAAAATGATTTAAAGCCAAACAAAATCTAGGAATAAGATAGGACCATCTAACAACTCTAACAATGCAGATTAAGCACTAATCTGAATTAAGGGTGGCTAAACTCGATTAAGAACCAAATTAGAAAACTAACACTAACTTAAACCAACTTGGGTCCAAAGGTTATACAACTAACCCTAATCAGTGCACTGAAGAACAAAAACATTTTACAAGTGTCGAGCGACACTAAAAGAACATAGTTACAAACATTAACATTTACTGATCACATAGGGATACATGCATACATCTCACAATACAATACTTGAATTACGAACAACAAAGTTTAAAAAATTAGCACATAGAGATCAAATCTATTCCTCCGTCGGTTTCCTCGACTAAAATATCTGCACACTCATTGCACACATCAGTAGTCCCGAAAATCACATGTACATATATACGTATCAGAAATTCACATAAATTGAAACATACATCAATCAAAGTTCCTCTCATCCTATTCAATTCTTAACCATTTAAAATCTCTTAAATCAAAGTAACAATCCTACATTTACTGATTTCATCAACATACATAACATAAATCATTTAAATGACAAACATCAAATATCTGAAAATAACATCACACAACATGAAATAATAAAGTATGTTCTAAGTATAAGATAATATCTCGACATCTTGAGTCATGAGTATCAAAATGATAAAGTAACAACTAAGGCTACGAAGGGTCGGGGCGAGGCCTCACAATTCAGTTCAAAAAGGAAAATTTTTAGTTCACTATTTATCAAAAATAAGTTAAATCAGTTAACTCCTTCTTCTACTCAAATTGAATCAGTTAACTCCTTATTTTACTCAAATTAAATCTGTTAACTCTATTTAATTTGGAAATCTCCCTTTATGACTGAACTTTGACTTTGATCCTGACTGTTGATTGAAATCGATCTCAACCGTTGATGAATTCCAAGAAAGTCTATTTAAGAGACCCTCATCTCTTCATTTTGAAAAGTTGAATGAGAATTTGCATCGAATTGTTGCTGGAATTCATACTCACATTTGCTCATATTCACATACGCAAAGATCAAGTTTGACCAAAAGTTGACCAGATTTAACCACGGTTGACTTGAGTTGATTAGTTTCGAAAAGAA
Source organism: Cupressus sempervirens (assembly GCA_028749045.1). Classification (NCBI taxonomy): domain Eukaryota; kingdom Viridiplantae; phylum Streptophyta; class Pinopsida; order Cupressales; family Cupressaceae; genus Cupressus; species Cupressus sempervirens. The sequence goes on from CM053791.1 coordinate 100,046,776, forward strand.
TTTTGAAATAATTAAACAAAATTATTTAATTAAATGGAGTACTTACTTTTAATTAATTAAACAAAGATATTTAATTAAATGAGAAGCCATTCCTAATTAATTAAATGAAGTTATTTAATTAAATAAGAAAAGTGTCTCTAATTAATTAAAAATTACTTAATTAAATAGAAAAAGTAATTATGAGACCATATCTCATTTTATTTAATTAAATATCTCAACAAAATCTCTCTTCAGTTCAAAAAGGGAAATTTCCAGTTCACTATTGATCAAAAATGAGTTAAATCAATTAACTCCTTTTTCTACTCAAATTGAATCAGTTAACTCCTTATTTTACTCAAATTAAATCTATTAACTCCCTTTAATTTGGATATCTTCCTTTATGATTGAACTTCACCTTTAATCCTGACCGTTGATTGAAATCGATCTCAACCGTTCATGAATTCCAGGAAAGTCTATTTAAGAGACACTCATCTCTTCATTTTGAAAGGTTGAATGAGAATTTGAATCGAATTGTTGCTAGAATTCATACTCACATTTGCTCATATTCACATACGTAAAAATCAAGTTTGACCAAAAGTTGACTAGATTTAACCATGGTCGACTTGAGTTGACTAGTTTCGAAAAGAATTTTGAAATAATTAAACAAAATTATTTAATTAAATAGAGTACTTCTAATTAATTAAACAAAGTTATTTAATTAAATGAGAAGCCATTCCTAATTAATTAAATGAATTTATTTAATTAAATAAGAAAAGTGTCTCTAATTAATTAAAGATTACTAAATTAAATAGAAAAAGTAATTATGAGAGCATATCTCATTTTATTAAATTAAATATCTCAACAAAACCTCTCTTCAGTTCAAAAAGGGAAATTTTCAGTTCACTATTGAACAAAAATGAGTTAATCAGTTAACTCCTTTTTCTACTCAAATTGAATCAGTTAACTCCTTATTTTACTCAAATTAAATCTGTTAACACCATTTAATTTATTAAAAAAAATTATGACTGAACTTCACCTTTAATCCTGACCGTTGATTGAACTCAATCTCAATCGTTGACAAATTTTAGAAAAGTCTATTTAAGATAACCTCATCTCTTCATTTTGAAAGGTTGAATGAGAATTTGCATCGAATTGTTGTTGGAATTCATACTCACATTTGCTCATATTCACATACGCAAAGATCAAGTTTGACCAAAAGTTGACCAGATTTAGCCAGGGTTGACTTGAGTTGATTAGTTTCGAGATTTTTTTGAAATAATTAAATGAAATTATTTAATTAAATGGAGTACTTACTTCTAATTAATTAAACAAAGTTATTTAATTAAATGAGAAGCCATTCCTAATTAATTAAATGAAGTTATTTAATTAAATAAGAAAAGTGTCTCTAATTAATTAAAGATTATTTAGTTAAATATAAAAAGTAATTATGAGAGCATATCTCATTTTATTAAATTAAATATCTCAACAAAATATCTCTTCAGTTTAAAAAGGGAAATTTTCAGTTCACTATTGATCAAAAATGAGTTAAATCAGTTAACTCCTTTTTCTACTCAAATTGAATCATTTAACTCTTTATTTTACTCAAATTAAATCTGTTAACTCCCTTTAATTTGAAAATCTCCCTTTATGACTGAACTTCACATTTTATCCTGACTGTTGATTGAAATCGATTTCAACCGTTGATGAATTATAGGAAAGTCTATTTAAGAGACTCTCATCTCTTCATTTTGAAACGTTGAATGAGAATTTGCATCGAATTGTTGATGGAATTAATACTCACATTTGCTCATATTCACATACGCAAAGATCAAGTTTGACCAAAAGTTGACCAGATTTAACCACTTGACTTTAGTTGAGTAGTTTCAAAAAGAATTTTGAAATAATTAAACAAAATTATTTAATTAAATAGAGTACTTACTTCTAATTAATTAAACAAAGTTATTTAATTAAATAAGAAGTCATTCCTAATTAATTAAATGAATTTATTTAATTAGATTAGAAAAGTGTCTATAATTAATTAAAGATTAATTAATTAAATAGAAAAAGTAATTATGAGAGCATATCTCATTTTATTCAATTAAATATCTCAACAAAATCTCTCTTCAGTTCAAAAATGGAAATTTTGAGTTCACTATTGATCAAAAAGGAGTTAAATCAGTTAACTCCTTTTTCTACTCAAATTGAATCAGTTAACTCCTTATTTTAATCAAATTAAATCTGTTAACTCTCTTTAATTTAAAAATTTCCCTTTATGACTGAACTTCATCTTTAATCCTGATCGTTGATTGAAATCGATCTCAATCGTTGATGAATTCCGGGAAAGTCTATTTAAGAGACCCTCATCTCTTCATTTTGAAAGGTTGAATAAGAATTTGCATCGAATTGTTGCTAGAATTCATACTCACATTTGCTCATATTCACATACGCAAAGATCAAGTTTGACCTAAAGTTGACCAAATTTAACCACGGTTGACTTGAGTTGACTAGCTTCAAAAAGAATTTTGAAATAATTAAACAAAATTATTTAATTAAATGGGGTACTTACTTCTAATTAATTAAACAAAGTTATTTAATTAAATGAGAAGCCATTCTTAATTAATTAAATGAAGTTATTTAATTAAATAAGAAAAGTGTCTCTAATTAATTAAAGATTACTTAATTAAATAGAAATATCAATTATGAGAGGATATCTCATTTTATTAAGTTAAATATCTCAACAAAATCTCTTTTCAGTTGAAAAAGTGAAATTTTCAGTTCACTATTGATAAAAAATGAGTTAAATCAGTTAACTCTTTTTTCTACTCAAATTGAATCAGTTAACTCCTTATTTTACTCAAATCAAATCTGTTAACTCCCTTTAATTTGGAAATCTCCCTTTATGACTGAAAGGAGTTAACAAATTTAATTTGAGTAAAATAAGGAGTTAACAGATTCAATTTGAGTAAAATAAGGAGTTAAAAAATTCAATTTGAGTAGAAAAAGGAGTTAACTTATTTAACTCATTTTTGATCAATAGTGAACTGGAAATTTCTCTTTTTGAACTGAAGAGAGATTTTGCTGAGGTATTTAATTTAATAAAATGAGATATGCTCTCATAATTACTTTTTCTATTGAATTAAATAATCTTTAATTAATTAGAGACACTTTTCTTATTTAATTAATTACGAATGGTTTTTCATTTAATTAAATAACTTTGTTTAATTAATTAGAAATAAGTACTCCATTTAATTAAATAATTTCGATTAATTATTTAAAAATTCTTTTCGAAACTAGTCAACTCAAGTCAACAGTGGTTAAATTTGGTCAACTTTTGGTCAAACTTGATATTTACGTAAGTGAATATGAGCAAATGTGAGTATGAATTGTAGCAACAGTTCGACGCAAATTCTCATTCAACCTTTCAAAATGAAGAGATGAGGGTCTCTTAAATAGACTTTCTTGGAATTCATTAGCGGTTGAGATCAATTTCAATCAACGGTTAGGATTAAAGGTGAAGTTCAGTCATAAAAGGAGATTTCTAAATTAAAGGGAGTTAACAGATTTAATTTGAGTAAAATAAGAAGTTAACTGATTCAATTTCAGTAGAAAAATGAGTTAATTGATTTAACTCATTTTTTATCAATAGTGAACAACAAATTTCCCTTTTTGAACTAAAGAGAGATTTAGTTGAGATATTTAATTTAATAAAATGAGATATGCTCTCATAATTACTTTTTCTATTTAATTAACTAATCTTTAATTAATTAGAGACACTTTTCTTATTTAATTAAATAACTTCATTTAATTAACTAGGAATGACTTATCATTTAATTAAATAATTTTGTTTAATTAATTAGAAGTAAGTACTCAATTTAATTAAATAATTTCATTTAATTATTTCAAAATTCTTTTCAAAACTAGTCAACTCAAGTTAAACGTGGTTAAATCTGGTCAACTTTTGGTCAAACTTGATCTTTGCGTATGTGAATATGAGCAAATGTGAGCGTGAATTCCAGCAACAATTCGATGCAAATTCTCATTCAACATTTCAAAATGAAGACATGAGTGTCTCTTAAATAGACTTTTATGGAATTCATCAATCGTTGAGATCGATTTCAATCAACAGTCAGGATCAAATGTGAAGTTCAATCATAAAGGGAGATTTCCAAATTAAAGGGACTTAACAGATTTAATTTGAGTAAAATAAGGAGTTAACTGATTTAATTTGAGTAGAAAAAGGAGTTAACTGATTTAATTCATTTTTGATCAATAGTGAACTGGAAATTTTTCTTTTTGAACTGAAGAAAGATTTTGTTGAGATATTTAATTTAATAAAATGAGATATGCTCTTATAATTACTTTTTCTATTTAATTAAGTAGTCTTTAATTAATTAGAGACACTTTCCTTATTTAATTAAATAACTTCATTTAATTAATTAGGAATGGCTTTTCATTTAATTAAATAACTTTGTTTAATTAATTAGAAGTAAGTACTCCATATAATTAAATAATTTTGATTAATTATTTCAAAATTCTTTACAAAACTAGTCAACTCAAGTCAACCGTGGTTAAATTTGGTCAAGTTTTGGTCAAACTTGATCTTTGCGTATGTGAATATGAGCAAATGTGAGTATGAATTCCAGCGACAATTCGATTCTAATTCTCATTCAACCTTTCAAAATGAAGAGATGAGGGTCTTTTAAATAGACTTTTCTGAAATTCATCAATGGTTGAGATCGATTTCAATCAACGGTCAGGATTAAAGGTGAAGTTCAGTCATAAAGGAAGATTTCCAAATTAAAGGGTGTTAACAGATTTAATTTGAGTAAAATAAGGAGTTAACTGATCCAATTTGAGTAGAAAAAAGAGTTAACTGATTTAACTCATTTTTGATCAATAGTGAACTGGAAATTTTCCTTTTTGAACTGAAGAGAGATTTTGTTGAGATATTTAATTTAATAAAATGAGATATGCTCTCATAATTACTTTTTATATTTAACTAAATAATCTTTAATTAATTAGAGACACTTTTCTTATTTAATTAAATAACTTCATTTAATTAATTAGGAATGGCTTCTCATTTAATTAAATAACTTTGTTTAATTAATTAGAAGTAAGTACTCCATTTAATTAAATAATTTCATTTAATTATTTCAAAAAAATCTCGAAACTAATCAACTCAAGTCAACCCTGGCTAAATCTGGTCAACTTTTGGTCAAACTTAATCTTTGCGTATGTGAATATGAGCAAATGTGAGTATGAATTCCAGCAACAATTCGTGAAAATTCTCAATCAACCTTTTAAAATGAAGAGATGAGGGTCTTTTAAATAAACTTTTTTGGAATTCATCAACGGTTGAGATCGATTTCAATCAACGGTCAGGATTAAAAGTGAAGTTTAGTCATAAAGCGAGATTTCCAAATTAAAGGGAGTTAACAGATTTAATTTGAGTAAAATAAGGAGTTAACTGATTCAATTTGAGTAGAAAAATGAGTTAACAGATTTAACTCATTTTTCATTAATACTGAAATGGAAATTTTTCTCTTTGAACTGAAGAGAGATTTTGTTGAGATATTTAATTTAATAAAATGAGATATGCTCTCATAATTACTTTTTCTTTTGAATTAAATATTTTTTAATTAATTAGAGACACTTTTCTAATTTAATTAAATAACTTCATTTAATTAATAAGGAATGGCTTCTCATTTAATTAAATAACTTTGTTTAATTAATTAGAAATAAGTACTTCATTTAATTAAATAATTTCGTTTAATTATTTCAAAATTCTTTTTGAAACTAGTGAACTCAAGTCAATCGTGGTTAAATCTGGTCAACTTTTGGTCAAACTTGATCTTTGCGTATGTGAATATGAGCAAATGTGAGTATGAATTTCAGCAACAATTCGATGCAAATTCTCATTCAACCTTTCAAAATGAAGAGATGAGGGTCTTTTAAATAGACTTTCTTGGAATTAATCAACGGTTGAGATCGATTTCAACGAACGGTTAGGATTAAAGGTGAAGTTCAGTCATAAAGCGAGATTTCCAAATTAAAGAGAGTTAACAAATTTAATTTGAGTAAAATAAGTAGTTAACTGATTCAATTTGAGTAGAAAAAGGAGTTAACTAATTTAACTCATTTTTCATCAATAGTGAAATGGAAATTTTCCTTTTTGAACTGAAGAGAGATTTTGTTGAGATATTTAATTTAATAAAATTAGATATGGTCTCATAATTACTTTTTCTATTTAATTAAGTAATCTTTAATTAATTAGAGACATTTTTCTTATTTAATTAAATAACTTCATTTAATTAACTAGGAATGGCTTCTCATTTAATTAAATAACTTTGTTTAATTAATTAGTAGTAAGTACTCCATTTAATTAATTAATTTTATTTAATTATTTCAAAATTCTTTTCGAAACTAGTCAACTCAAGTCAACCCTGGTTAAATCTGGTCAACTTTTGGTCAAACTTGATTTTTGCGTATGTGAATATGAGCAAATGTGAGTATGAATTCCAGCAACAATTCAATGCAAATTCTCATTCAACCTTTCAAAATGAAGAGATGAGGGTCTCTTAAATAGACTTTCTTGGAATTCATCAACGGTTGAGATCGATTTCAATCAACGGTTAGGATTAAAGGTGAAGTTCAGTCAGAAAGGGAGATTTTCAAATTAAAGGGAGTTAACAAATTTAATTTGAGTAAAATAAGGAGTTAACTGATTCAATTTGAGTAGAAAAAGGAGTTAGCTCATTTAACTCATTTTTTATCAATAGTGAACTGAAAATTTTTCTTTTTGAACTGAAGAGAGATTTTGTTGAGATATTTAATTTAATAAAATGAGATATGCTCTCATAATTACTTTTTCTATTTAATTAAGTAATCTTTAATTAATTAGAGACATTTTTCTTATTTAATTAAATAACCTCATTTAATTAATTAGGAATGGCTTCTCATTTAATTAAATAACTTTGCTTAATTAATTAGAAGTAAGTACTCCATTTCATTAAATAATTTTATTTAATTATTTCAAAATTCTTTTCGAAACTAGTCAACTCAAGTCAACCGTGGTTAAATCTTGTCAAGTTTTGGTCAAACTTGATCTTTCTGTATATGAATATGAGAAAATGTGAGTATGAATTCCAGCAACTATTCGATGCAAATTCTCATTCAACCTTTTAAAATGAAGAGATGATGGTCTCTTAAATAGACTTTCCTGGAGTTCATCAACGGTTGAGATCGATTTCAATCAACGGTCAGGATCAAAGGTGAAGTTCAATCATAAAGGGAGATTTCCAAATTAATGAGAGTTAATAGATTTAATTTGAGTAAAATAAGGAGTTAACTGATTCAATTTGAGTAAAAAAAGGAGTTAACTGATTTAACTCTTTCTTGATCAATAGTGAACTAAAATTTTCCCTTTTTGAACTGAAGAGAGATTTTGTTGAGATATTTAATTTAATAAAATGAGATATGTTGTAATGCCCCGCCAAAGGATCCAAAGAATTTTGCTAAGTTTTCCAAACAAATTTTTATTTTTATTTTTTAACATGAAAGATAAAACCATTCATAACACTTGCGAAAGCAATAGCAACAATTAAAATAAAAATAAACATAACATATATACATAACAGGCTACATTCTTTAAAGATCCCTTAAGGTTGTATCACATCTAAATTAACTAACATATATGAATCCATCTAGTACAACATCCACATGAATAATAATGATAAGTCCAATGTTCCTACATTACATTTCCAAATGCTCAATCATCCACTGTACATGTCATAGGGTATGAAGGCTTAAAAGAATATACATATGTGAAATAAGGTACATCATCCTATTCCAATCCATGATACATCAAAGTAGAGATAATCACATGATACATCATCATAAAAGACATAAACATCTATCATAAAAATCAAACAAAATAAAATAAGTGCACGGTTTCTCTCAACCGTTAACAGCATCATTAGACCATCGTGGATCCTAGCCATTCCTCTATGCGTAACATTCCAAAGCACCAAAGAGATCATCGGCTATAACATAGTAGGAATGTCACTCCTAAAACATCCTACTAACATGCAAAGTAAAGCATAGGATACCATCGTCTAACATATGCAAATCATCAATATAAGAACATACCAATAAATACATCCATCATAAGGTATATCATCTATCATAATGCTCCAAGAACATAATGAAGATAAATACCAACCAAGAATGCTCCAGCCACGGTGTCTCCGACGGATCTCAAATGATAAGAGTGGAAAAATTACTACCACCCGACTGCGTGAAACCTAAGTGGTCCACTCCCACCGTGCTGAGGAGATAGTCTCAAGTTCCAAACAGGCTAACAAAATCACATAGCACAAATTTCTAAAGTCCAAAAGTCCTAAAAGTATACTAACTCAAAGGTTTCAATCACAAAACAAACATCTACTTCGCAGAGGCACAATAATGACATGTAGGAAACCTACTCTGCAAGCGAAAAAGTGTCATCGCATTTATCTCGTACAAGTTACCCTGGCAGTTAGCTAAACTTCACAGGTCCATACAGATCTCATGCGGCCACCAGTATCCTCTTCGAATAAGAGATTATAACTTTATTAGAATGGTCAATTAATATCGGTTCACAATCCTTGACCTTTAATCGTTCTAATAATTCTCAATTATATATTACTAAGTCTTCACCATTAAAATATCTAAAGTCGTTATTCAAGTCATCGGAATAAGACCTATCAATTTGATATTAATATTTCTACAATCTCATTAAAAGAATTATATCAATTAAATCTCTATTACATAACTTAATTATTAACTAAATCCTATTAACTCTAGTTAACTGATTTAATTAATAATTTCACAACCAAACCATCAACCCAATGAATATTAGTTGACTAATAACTAAAGGTCATCCACAGACAAATATTCAGGTTCATAGTTCAATAATAATAATAGCTTGCTAATATTTAATGACAAGCTATATTGGAAATCTTATTAATAGATCACATTCATCATTCTGCAACAATGTTCTCATTTATATTTTAATAATAACAAGTTATAATAAATCCTCAATACCAAGTATTATTATCTTAGATAAGTTTTTCCTATGTACGTTGATTCAGTTAACTGATAATCCTCCAAATTATTAACCAATTCAATTTGATTAATATCTTTTACAGTACTTCAATGATTAACTAATCTCTTTTAGAGTAACTATGTTTGTATTAGTTGATATTTATTTAAACTATTTATACTATTATTTATTAATAGTTTGTTAGACCCAACAAACATTAATAAATAATAAACTTATCACAACTATAAATAATCAATCTAGAGAACTTTTACATAGAACTTCATTAGCTAACTCTTAATACCATTAAGGTATTCAAACGTATTAACGAATAACATAATAATTCAATCTTAATCCAATATCATTTAGAGTTTCTAAATTTAAATCAACATAATATAAATTATCATCTTACAATTATTTAATCAATATTAAAATCAACCATTAGACTCCATTTTCTAATTGTTCTAATAATGTTTTGTCTATATAAAAGTTGTTTTGAAAAAGATCCCTATCAAACCAATAAGACTCATTGTAGATTTTAACATGAATAATTTTCAAATTCTTAACATTATCATCTTCATTAAACAACTCTAAAATTGTTTAATAGTATTCAATATACATTATAAAAAGTCCACTATATAAACTATATTAAAATCACTTTTCTTTTAATCCATTTACTTAGATTGACTAATAATTAATTACACTTTTTATTAACTAATCTTAATTAAATTAAATTTAATTAGATTAGATAAAAGATCATATAAAACTAATGCATATTAATAAGATTCTAATAAGGGAAGATTGCAATAATATCTTTAATTCATTAAATAATCTTCACTAGATTATCTCTAATCAAATTTGTTGATAACTATTTAAACCATTATTTATTAATAGTTCGTTAAATCCAACAAACATTAATAAATAATAAACTCATCAAACTATATTTCCATAAGTCTCATTAGTTATTATTTAACTAACCTTTAAAGCATATCAATAATTCAAATCGTAGTTATGTTATAACAATGTTATAATGTAACTATGACTCCTTGTCAATATAATAATTCTTATTTAAATCTAAATCCAATATCATTAAAATTTGAGCCTCTTAATAATCATCATTAAACAATTTTATAAATTACCACCTCTTAACTATATATATTAAATAGTATTTAATATTGAAAGTCATCTATTCTCTATTAATTCAATATCTCTATCCATCAGCTCCATCCACAACTTTCTATTAAAAATCTTCATTAATTCATTTAGAACATTCTTATTAGTCTTTTGACTAATTAAATAATTATTAAATTCTTATTATATTACTTTGATATATTATTTTTGTGATGTTTAAGCATAAAGAACTCTTGGTTATGGAAGATAAAGAGACATCCATTCTTGAATAAAACAATCCTAGTATGACGGCCATATCTCCCTAATGAACTGTTGGATCGGGCTAAAATTTAAATATGTTGGAGAGGGCCAAGTTGCACCAATTTTGACCAAATCGATCGAATAAATTCGATCCCGATAAAAAGTTATGAATGACTAAATTTGGGTCTATCCAAGAGGCAGCGGAAGGACAATTTGTGATGAATTAAGAATTTCCTATTAAAATAATTGTTCTCTAAATTTAACCATAAAAAGATTTGTTCATATGCATCTAAAAATATAATTGATAGAAAGATTACATCTAATCATTCGAATTTTCACCATAAAATTTTTATTTTAATTCTAAATATTGTCTTTCTAATTTAATATAAATTCAAACCCGAACTCGATTAAGATCTAATTTCTTTCTCATTTGGAACTAGGGTTTTTCTATTATTTTTTTCTCATCCAAATAAAATATCTAGATTCCAATTTTAAATAGTAGATTCAATCACAGAGAGTATTCAGACACATTAAACAGATATGATGAAGATAGGAAGAGAAAGAGTGCAAAAGAAATATGAGAATATCACGAGTGCACCTGGACACTGATGCTAATTTGTCATGTCTCAGAAGTCCATTAAAAATTCCTTCCTTCTCCATCATTCACAATTCTTCCAATAATCCAAGCCGATCAAATCCTCCAAGTGATTAAAGGTGCTAGAAGGAGCATAGAAGCAAGTAGAAAATATATGAGCATATGAATCTTCTCCCATGCATGTAAGCTTTGAAACTTCTATCTTACCTTGTAGCTCGTGACTTTCATTAATCTTGTAGCTTCCCTTAAACTTGTAGCTTCCATTAATCTTTTCTTTTAAGCTTTTATGAATGCTTGAATATCAAGAGCTCTCAAGAAACTTTTGGAATGCTTGTTGAAACCGTTGAAAGGTGTCACCAACTAAGCATGAGTCTTTTCCAATTTTTTTGATGAGTCATAGAATTGTAGACACCTTGTGCTTAATTGATGCACTAACCCTCGTGTTATTGACACATGTTAATTCCCACGCAAGCTTATAACTCCAATTTACTTTACTCTTTCTAAATTAATTATTTTATTTATTAAGTCTCATGCACTAACTTTAATATCTCCACTTTTCAATCTTAATATATTTATATTTTAATCATATGAGATTTAGAATCTTTTAATGATTTAAAATATATTTTTCACTTTCAAATTTTATTTTTCAAAATTTTATTGCTAAAATATTTATTAGCTTTAATAATAATATTATTAAAAATGAGCTCCAAATATATTATTATTAGAATAAATATTGTTACATTCCAAATTTAATATTATAACTTTTATCTTCCAATTTAATTATTTTATTTAATTAATTTCTCAATTAATTAAATTAAATAAAAAATAAAATACCATATTAATTTTACATTTAATTAAACCATTAATTAAATCTTTTAATTAGGCTTAATTAATAGAAAATACTCCAAAGACTACAAAGGTAAAAATACGAAAAATCCATCATAGCCAAAATACATACAAATCAAACCAAGGGGTTTATATCATAAATTACATCATCTGATGCATTCAGAGGGTACTCAACTTAGATACTTGTCCTAATTTTTCAATTAGAAGAAATGGCTTAAAAGGTTGAGATTTGGACTTGAAAATTTATCTCCCCTCTCTTATCATTGAAATAATGTGATAGGGTATGCTCATCCTGGCAGTTCACGGAAGTCGATATCCAGTACTTGCAACCTGCATAAAAACTATGCATGTACAAGCACAATATATACTAAACTAAACAAGCAATGGCAGGAAGTGGTGCATTGTGTAGATCCCGACAAGCAGGTGACTACGACTCCCTTCCTTAACCACATCAGACACACCATACAAAAGCAAACACACACACCATACACATGCAAGTATGGAGTAAGTATCCATAAGAAAACAAATATGATAATAAATAATCTTACTAATCATCATTAATAACTGCAAACACTGAAAATAATCATCATACATACATGAAATGTAGAGTCTAAGTAATCTCATCACATATCAACTGAATCCATAGCATAATATCTAATAATCTCTTAATAATGTTACTAATCATCATCATGAAACTAGCTCTAAAAGAGTTCAGCAATGATAACAAAATGCAAACTAAGGGCAGGCACTACATATGCTCTCATAATTACTTTTTCTATTTAATTAAGTAATCTTTAATTAATTAAAGACACTTTTCTTATTTAATTAAATAACTTCATTTAATTAATTAGGAATGGCTTCTTATCTAATTAAATAACTTTGTTTAATTAATTAGAAGTAAGTACTCCATTTAATTAAATAATTTCGTTTAACTATTTCAAAATTCTTTTCAAAACTAGTCAACTCCAGTTAACCGTGGTTAAATCTGGTCAACTTTTGGTCCAACATGATCTTTGCGTATGTGAATATGAGCAAATGTAAGTATGAATTCCAGCAACAATTCGATGCAAATTCTCATTCAACCTTTCAAAATGAAGAGATGAGGTTATCTTAAACAGACATTCCTGGAATTCATCAACGGTTGAGATCGATTTCAATCAACGGCCTGGATTAAAGGTGAAGTTCAGTCATAAAGAGAAATTTCTAAATTAAAGGGAGTTAACAGATTTAATTTAAGTAAAATAAGGAGTTAAATGATTCAATTTGAGTAGAAAAAGTAGTTAACTGATTTAACTCATTTTTTATCAATAGTGAACTAAAAATTTTCCTTTTTGAACTGAAGAAAGATTTTGTTGAGATATTTAATTTAATAAAATGAGATATGCTATCATAATTACTTTTTCTATTTAATTAAGTAATATTTAATTAATTAGAGATATTTTTCTTATTTAATTAAATAATTTCATTTAATTAAATAGGAATGGCTTCTCATTTAATTAAATAACTCTGTTTAATTAATTAGAAGTAAGTACTCTATTTAATTAAATAATTTTATTTAATTATTTCAAAATTCTTTTTGAAACTAGTCAACTCAAGTCAAACCTCATTAAATCTAGTCAACTTTTGGTCAAACTTGATTTTTGCGTATGTGAATATGAGAAAATGTGAGTATGAATTCCAGCAACAATTCGATGCAAATTCTCATTCAACCTTCCAAAATGAAGAGATGAGGGTCTCTTAAATAGACTTTCTTAGAATTCATCAACGGTTGAGATCGATTTCAATCAACGGTCAGGATTAAAGGTAAAGTTCAGTCATAAAGGGAGATTTCCAAATTAAAGGGAGTTAACAAATTTAATTTGTGTAAAATAAGGAGTTAACTGATTCAATTTGAATAGAAAAAGGAGTTAACTGATTTAACTCATCTTTTATCAATAGTGAATTGAAAATTTTTCTTTTTGAACTAAAGAGAAATTTTGTTGAGATATTTAATTTAATAAAATGAGATATGCTCTCATAATTACTTTTTCTATTTAATTAAGTAATCTTCAATTAATTAGAGACACTTTTCTTATTTAATTAAATAACCTCATTTAATTAATTAGGAATGGCTTCTCATTTAATTAAATAACTTTATTTAATTAATTAGAAGTAAGTACTCCATTTAATTAAATAATTTTATTTAATTATTTCAAAATTGTTTTTGAAACTAGTCAACTCAAGTCAACCGTGGTTAAATCTGGTCAAGTTTTGGTCAAACTTGATCTTTCCGTATGTGAATTGAGTAAATGTGAGTATGAATTCTAGCAACAATTCTATGCAAATTCTCATTCAACCTTTTAAAATGAAGATATGAGGGTCTCTTAAATAGACTTTCCTAGAATTCATCAACGGTTGAGATCAATTTCAATCAACGGTCAGGATCAAACGTGAAGTTCAATCATAAAGGGAGATTTCCAAATTAAAGCGAGTTAACAGATTTAATTTGAGTAAAATAAAGAGTTAACTGATTCAATTTGAGTAGAAAAAGGAGTTAACTGATTTAACTCTTTTTTGATCAATAGTGAACTGAAATACTCTGTTTTTGAACTGAAGAGAGATTTTGTTGAGATATTTAATTTAATAAAATTAGATATGCTCTCATAATTACTTTTTCTATTTAATTAAGTAATCTTTATTTAATTAGAGACACTTTTCTTATTTAATTAAATAACTTCATCTAATTAATTATGAATGGCTTCTTATCTAATTAAATAACTTTGTTTAATTAATTACAAGTAAATACTCCATTTAAATTAATAATTTTGTTTAATTATTTCAAAAAAAAATTCAAAACTAGACAACTCCAGTCAACAGTGGTTAAATCTGGTGAACTTTTCGTCCAACTTGATCTTTGCGTATGTGAATATGAGCAAATGTGAGTATGAATTCCAGCAACAATTCAATTCAAATTCTTATTCAACCTTTCAAAATGAAGAGATGAGAGTCTCTTAAATAGACTTTTTTAAAATTCATCAACAGTTGAGATCGATTTCAATCAACGGTCAGGATTAAAGGTGAAGTTTAGTCATAAAGGAAGATTTTCAAACTATAGGAAATTAACAGATTTAATTTGAGTAAAATAAGGAGTTAACTGATTCAATTTGAGTAGAAAAAGGAGTTAACTGATTTAACTCATTTTTGATCAATAGTGAACTGAAAATTTCTCTTTTTGAACTAAAGAGAGATTTTGTTAAGATATTTAATTTAATAAAATTAGATATGCTCTCATAATTATTTTTTCTATTTAATTAAATAATCGTTAATTAATTAGAGACACTTTTCTTATTTAATTAAATAACTTCATTTAATTAAATAAGAATGGCTTCTCATTTAATTAAATAACTTTGTTTACTTAATTAGAAGTAAGTACTTCATTTAATTAAATAATTTCATTTAATTATTTCAAAAAAAATTTCGAAACTAGTCAACTCAAGTCACCCGTGGTTAAATCTGGTCAGATTTTGGTCAAACATGATCTTTGCGTATGTGAATATGAGCAAATGTGAGTATGAATTTCAGCAACAATTCGATGCAAATTCTCATTCAACTTTTCAAAATGAAGAGATGAGGCTCTCTTAAATAGACTTTCTTGAAATTCATCAATGGTTGAGATCGATTTCAATCAGCGGTCAGGATTAATGGTGAAGTTCAGTCATAAAAGGAGATTTCCAAATTAAAGGGAGTTAATAGATTTAATTTGAGTAAAATAAGGAATTAACTGATTCAATTTGAGTAGAAAAAGAAGTTAACTGATTTAACTTATTTTTTATCAATAGTGAACTGAAACTTTTCCTTTTTGATCTGAAGAGAGATTTTGTTGAGATATTTAATTTATTAAAATGAGATATGGCCTCATAATTACTTTTTCTATTGAATTAAATAATTTTTAATTAATTAGAGACAGTTTTCGTATTTAATTAAATAACTTCATTTAATTAATTAGGAATGGCTTCTCATTTAATTAAATAACTTTGTTTAATTAATTAGAAAAGAGTACTCAATTTATTTAAATAATTTCGTTTAATTATTTAATTTTTTTTGAAACTAGTCAACTCAAGTCAACCGTGGTTAAATCTAGTCAACTTTTGGTCAAACTTGATTGTTGCGTATGTGAATATGAGCAAATGTGAGTATAAATTCCAGCAACAATTCGATGCTAATTCTCATTCAACCTTTCAAAATGAAGAGATGAGGGTCTCTTAAATAGACTTTTCTGAAATTCATCAACGGTTGAGATCGATTTCAATCAACGGTCAGTATTAAAAGTGAAATTCAGTCATAAAGGAAGATTTTCAAATTAAAAGGAGTTAACAGATTTAATTTGAGTAAAATAAGGAGTTAACTGATTCAATTTGAGTAGAAAAAAGAGGTAACTGATTTAACTCATTTTTTATCAACACGAAACTCGAAATTTCCCTTTTTGAACTGAAGAGAGATTTTGTTTAGATATTTAATTTAATAAAATGGGATATGCTCTCATAATTATTTTTTCTATTTAATTAAATAATCTTGAATTAATTAGAGACACTTTTGTTTTTTAATTAAATAACTTCATTTAATTAATTAGGAATGGCTTCTCATTTAATTAAATAACTTTTTTTAATTAATTAGATGTAAGTACTCCATTTAATTAAATAATTTCATTAAATTATTTCGAAATTCTTTTCAAAACTAGTCAATCCAAGTCAACCGTGCTTAAATCTTGGCAACTTTTGGTCAAACTTGATCTTTGCGTATGTGAATATGAGCAAATCTGAGTATGAATTCCAGCAACAATTCAATGCAAATTCTCATTCAACCTTTCAAAATGAAGAGATGAGGGTCTCTTAAATAGACTTTCTTGGAATTCATCAACAGTTGAGATCGATTTCAATCAACGGTCAGGATTAAAGGTGAAGTTCAGTCATAAAGGAAGATTTCCAAATTAAAGCGAGTTAACAGATTTAATTTGAGTAAAATAAGGAGTTAACTGATTCAATTTGAGTAGAAAAATGAGTTAACTAATTTAACTCACTTTTGATCAATAGTGAACTGGAAATTTCCCTTTTTGAACCGAAGAGAGATTTTGTTGAGATATTTAATTTAATAAAATGAGATATGCTCTCATAATTACTTTTTCTATTGAATTAAATAAACTTTAATTAATTAGGGGCACTTTTCTTATTTAATTAAATAACTTCATTTAATTAATTAGGAATGGCTTCTCATTTAATTAAATAACTTTGTTGAATTAATTTGAAGTAAGTACTCCATTTCATTAAATAATTTTATTTAATTATATCAAAATTCTTTTCGAAACTAGTCAACTGTGGTTAAATTTGGTCAACTTTTGCTCAAACTTGATATTTGCGTATGTGAATATGAACAAATTTGAATATAAATTTTAGCAACAATTCGATGCAAATTCTCATTCAACCTTTTAAAATGAAGAGATCGAGGTCTTTTAAATAGACTTTCCTAAAATTCATCGATGGTTGAGATCGATTTAAATCAACGGTCAGGATTAAAAGTGAAGTTCAGTCATAAAGGGAGATTTCAAAACTAAAGGGAGTTAACAGATTTAATTTGAGTAAAATAAGGAGTTAATTGATTCAATTTTGAGAAGAAAAAGGACTTAACTGATTTAACTAATTTTTGATCAATAGTGAACTGAAAATTTCCATTTTTGAACAGAAGAGAGATTTTGTTGAGATATTTAATTTAATAAAATGAGATATGCTCTCATAATTACTTTTTCTATTTAATTAAATAATCTTTAATTAATTAGAGACACTTTTCTTATTTAATTAAATAACTTCATTTAATTGATTAGGAATGGCTTCTCATTTAATTAAATAACTTTGTTTAATTAATTAGAAGTACTCCATTTAATTAAATAATTTCGTTTAATTATTTCAAAATTCTTTTCAAAACTAGTCAACTCAATTCAACCATGGTTAAGTCTGGTCAACTTTTGGTCAAACTTGATCTTTGCAAATGTGAATATGATCAAATGTGAGTATGAATTTTAGCAACAATTCGATGCAAATTCTCATTCAGCCTTTCAAAATGAAGAGATGAAGGTCTCTTAAATAGACTTTCTTGGAATTCATCAACGGTTGAGATCGATTTCAATCAACGGTCAGGATTAAAGGTGAAGTTCAGTCATAAAGGGAGATTTCCAAATTAAAGGGAGTTAACAGATTTAATTTGAGTAAAATAAAGAGTTAACTGATTCAATTTGAGTAGAAAAAAGAGTTAACTGTGGTCAAATTTGGTCAACTTTTGGTCAACCTTGATCTTTGCATATGTGAATATAAGCAAATGTGTGTATAAATTCCAACAACAATTCGATGCAAATTCTCATTCAACTTTTCAAAATGAAGAGATGAGGGTCAGGATTAATGGTGAAGTTCAGTCAGAAAGGGAGATTTCCAAATTAAAGGGAGTTAACAGATTTAATTTGAGTAAAATAAGGAGTTAACTGATTCAATTTGAGTAGAAAAAAAAGTCAACTGATTTAACTCATTTTTTATCAATAGTGAACCGAAAATTTCCCTTGTTGAACTGAAGAGAGATTTTGTTGAGATATTTAATTTAATAAAATGAGATATGCTCTCATAATTACTTTTTCTATTTAATTAAATAATCTTTAGTTAATTAGAGACACTTTTCTTATTTAATTAAATGACTTTATTTAATTAATTAGGAATGGCTTCTCATTTAATTAAATAACTTTGTTTAATTAATTACAAGTAAGTACTCCATTTAATTAAATAATTTCATTTAATTATTTCAAAATTATTTTCGAAACTAGTCAACTCAAGTCAACCGTGGTCAAATTTGGTCAACTTTTGGTCAACTTTGATCTTTGCGTATGTGAATATGAGAAAATGTGAGTATGAATTCCAGCAACAATTCGATGCAAATTCTCATTCAACCTTTCAAAATGAAGAGATGAGGGTCTCTTAAATAGAGTTTCCTGGAATTCATCAACGGTTGAGATCGGTTTCAATCAACGGTCAGGATTAAAGGTGAAGTTCAGTCATAAAGGGAGATTTCCAAATTAAAGGAAGTTAACAGATTGAATTTGAGTAAAATAAGGAGTTAACTGATTCAATTTGAGTAGGAAAAGGAGTTAACTGATTTAACTCATTTTTGATCAATAGTGAACTGTAAATTTCTCTTTTTGAACTGAAGAGAGATTTTGTTGAAATATTTAATTTAATAAAATGAGATATGCTCTCATAATTACTTTTTCTATTTAATTAAATAATCTTTAATAAATTAGAGACACTTTTCTTGTTTAATTAAATAGCTTCATTTAATTAATTAGGAATGGCTTCTCATTTAATTAAGTAACTTTGTTTAATTAATTAGAAGTAAGTACTCCATTTAATTAAATAATTTCGTTTAATTATTTCAATATTCTTTTCGAAACTAGTCATCTCAAGTCAACCGTGGTTAAATCTGGTCAACTTTTGGTCAAACTTGATCTTTCCATATGTGAATATGAGCAAATGTGAGTATGAATTCCAGCAACAATTCGATGCAAATTCTCATTCAACCTTTCAAAATGAAGAGATGAGGGTCTCTTAAAAGACTTTACTAGAATTTATCAACGGTTGAGATCGATTTCAATCAACGGTCAGGATTAAAGGTTAAGTATAGTCATAAAGGGAGATTTTCAAATTAAAGAGAATTAAGAGATTTAATTTGAGTAAAATAAGGAGTTAACTGATTCAATTTGAGTAGAAAAAGGAGTCAACTGATTTAACTCATTTTTTATCAATAGTGAACTATAAATTTCCCTTTTTTAACTGAAGAGAGATTTTGTTGAGATATTTAATTTAATAAAATGATATATGCTCTCATAATTACTTTTTCTATTTAATTAATTAGAGACACTTTTCTTATTTAATTAAATAACTTCATTTAATTAATTAGGAATGGCTTCTCATTTAATTAAATAACTTTATTTAATTAATTAGATGTAAGTACTCCGTTTAATTAAATAATTTTATTTAATTATTTTAAAATTCTTTTCGAAACTAGTCAACTCAAGTCAACCGTGGTTAAATTTGGTCAACTTTTGGTGAAACTTGATCTTTGCATATGTGAATATGAGCAAATGTGAGTATGAATTCCAGCAACATTCGATGCAAATTTTCATTCAACTTTTCAAAATGAAGAGATGATGGTTTCTTAAATAGACTTTCCTAGAATTCATCAACGGTTGAAATCGATTTCAATCAATGATCAGGATTAAAGGTGAAGTTCAGTCATAAAGGGAGATTTTCAAATTAAAGGGGGTTAACAGATTTAATTTGAGCAAAATAAGGTGTTAACTGATTCAATTTGAGTAGAAAAATGAGTGAACTGATTTAACTCATTTTTTATCAATAGTGAACTGGAAATTTCTCTTTTTGAACTGAAGAGAGATTTTGTTGAAATATTTCATTTAATAAAATGAGATATGCTCTCATAATTACTTTTTCTATTTAATTAAATAATCTATAATTAATTAGAGACACTTTTGTTATTTAATTAAATAACTTCATTTAATTAATTAGGAATGGGTTCTCATTTAATTAAACAACTTTCTTTAATTAATTAGAAGTAAGAACTCCATTTAATTAAATAATTTTGTTTAATTATTTAAAAATTCTCTTCGACACTAGTCAACTCAAGTCAACCGTGGTTAAATCTGGTCAACTTTTGGTCAAACTTGATCTTTGTGTATGTGAATATGAGCAAATGTGAGTGTGAATTTTAGCAACAATTTGATGCAAATTCTTATTCAATCTTTCAAAATAAAGATATGAGGATCTCTTAAACAGACTTTCCTAGAATTCATCAACGGTTGAAATCAATTTTTATCAACGGTCAAGATTAAAGGTGCAATTCTGTCATAAAGGGAGATTTCCAAATTAAAAGGAGTTAATAGATTTAATTTGAGTAAAATAGGGAGTTAACCGATTCAATTTGAGAAGAAAAAAGAGTCAACTAATTTAATTCATTTTTTATGAATAGTGAACTGAAAATTTCCCTTTTTAAACTGAAGAGAGATTTTGTTGAGATATTTAATTTAATAAAATAAGATATGCTCTCATAATTACTTTTTCTATTTAATTAAATAATCTTTAATTAACTGGAGACACTTTTGTTATTTAATTAAATAACTTCATTTAATTAATTAGGAATGGCTTCTCATTTAATTAAATAACTTTGTTTAATAAATTAGAAATAAGTACTTCATTTAATTAAATAATTTTGTTTAATTATTTCAAAATTCTTTTCGAAACTAGTCAACTCAAGTCAATAGTGGTTAAATCTGGTCAACTTTTGGTCAAACTTGATATTTGCGTATGTGAATATGAGCAAATGTGAGTATGAATTCCAGAAAAAATTTGATGCAAATTCTCATTCAACCTTTCAAAATGAAGAGATGAGGGTCTCTTAAATAGACTTTCCTGAAATTCATTAACGGTTGAAATTGATTTCAATCAACAGTCAAGATTAAACGTGAGGTTCAGTCATAAAGGGAGATTTTGAAATTAAAGGAAGTGAACAGATTGAATTTGAGTAAAATAAGAAGTTAACTGATTCAATATGGGTAGAAAAAGGAGTCAACTGATTTAACTCATTTTTTATCACTAGTGAACTGGAAATTTCCCTTTTTGAACTGAAGAGAGATTTTGTTGAGATATTTAATTTAATAAAATGAGATATTCTCTCATTATTACCTTTTCTATTTAATTAAATAATATTTAATTAATTAGAGACACTTTTCTTATTTAATTAAACAACTTCATTTAATTAATTAGGATTGGCTTCTCATTTAATTAAATAACTTTGTTTAATTAATTAGAAGTAAGTACTCCATTTAATTAAATAATTTTGTTTAATTATTTAAAAATTCTTTTCGAAACTAGTCAACTCAAGTCAACCGTGGTTAAATCTAGTCAACTTTTGGTCAAACTTGATCTTTGTGTATGTGAATATGAGCAAATGTGAGTATGAATTTCAGCAACAATTCGATGCAAATTCTCATTCAACCTATCGAAATAAAGAGATGAGGGTCTCTTAAATAGACTTTCCTAGAATTCATCAATGGTTGAAATAAATTTTAATCAACGGTCAGGATTAAAGGTGAACTTCAGTCATAAAGGTAGATTTTCAAATTAAAGTGAGTTAACATATTTAATTTGAGTAAAATAATGAGTTAACCGATTCAATTTGAGTAAAAAAAGGAGTCAACTCATTTAACTCATTTTTGATCAATAGTGAACCAGAAATTTCCCTTTTTGAACTAAAGAGAGATTTTGTTGAGATATTTAATTTAATAAAATGAGATATGCTCTCATAATTACTTTTTTCTATTTAATTAAATAATCTTTAATTAACTAGAGACACTTTTATTATTTAATTAAATAACTTCATTTTATTAATTAGGAATGGCTTCTCATGTAATTAAATAACTTTGTTTAATTAATTAGAAGTAAGTACTTCATTTAATTAAATAATTTTTTTTAATTATTTAAATTTTTTTTCGAAACTAGTCAACTTAAGTCAACCATGGTTAAATCTAGTCAACTTTTGGTCAAATTTGATATTTGCGTATGTGAATATGAGAAAATGTGAGTATGAATTCCAGCAAAAATTCGATGCAAATTCTCATTCAACCTTTCAAAATGAAGAGATGAGGGTCTCTTAAATAGACTTTCCTGAAATTCATCAACGGTTGAAATCGATTTCAATCGATGGTCAAGATTAAAGGTGAAGTTCAGTCATAAAGGGAGATTTTCAAAGTAAATGAAGTTAGCAGATTGAATTTGAGTAAAATAAGGAGTTAACTGATTCAATTTGGGTAGAAAAAGGAGTCAACCGATTTAACTCATTTTTTATCAATAGTGAACTGAAAATTTCCCTTTTTGAACTGAAGAGAGATTTTGTTGAGATATTTAATTTAATAAAATGAGATATGCTCTCATAATTACTTTTTCTATTTAATTAAATAATCTTTAATTAATTAGAGACACTTTTGTTATTTAATTAAATAACTCCATTTAATTAATTAGGAATGGGTTCTCATTTAATTAAACAACTTTCTTTAATTAATTAGAAGTAAGAACTCCATTTAATTAAATAATTTTGTTTTATTATTAAAAAATTCTCTTCAACACTAGTCAACTCAAGTCAACCGTGGTTAAATCTGGTCAACTTTTGGTCAAACTTGATCTTTGTGTATGTGAATATGAGCAAATGTGACTGTAAATTTTAGCAACAATTCGATGCAAATTCTTATTCAACCTTTCAAAATAAAGAGATGAGGATCTCTTAAATAGACTTTCTTGGAATTTATCAACGGTATAAATTGATTTCAATCAACGGTCAAGATTAAAGGTGCAGTTCAGTCATAAAGGAAGATCTCCAAATTAAAGGGAGTTAATAGATTTAATTTGAGTAAAATAAAGAGTTAACCGATTCAATTTGAGAAGAAAAAAGACTCAACTGATTTAATTCATTTTTTATCAATAGTGAACTGAAAATTTTCCTTTTTAAACTGAAGAGAGATTTTGTTGAGATATTTAATTTAATAAAATGAGATATGCTCTCATAATTACTTTTTCTATTTAATTAAATAATCTTTAATTAGCTGGAGACACTTTTGTTATTTAATTAAATAACTTAATTTAATTAATTAGGAATGGCTTCTCATTTAATTAAATAACTTTGTTTAATTAATTAGAAGTAAGTACTTCATTTAATTAAATAATTTTGTTTAATTATTTCAAAATTCTTTTCGAAACTAGTCAACTCAAGTCAACCATGGTTAAATCTGGTCAACTTTTCGTCAAACTTGATCTTTGCGTATGTGACTATGATCAAATGTGAGTATGAATTCAAGCAATAATTCGATGCAAATTCTCATTCAACTTTTCAAAATGAAGAGATGAGGGTCTCTTAAATAGACTTTCCTAGAATTAATCAATAGTTGAGTTCGATTTCAATCTACAGTCAGGATTAAAAGTGAAGTTCAGTCATAAAGGGATATTTTCAAATTAAAGGGAGTTAACAAATTTAATTTGAGTAAAATAAGGAGTTAACTGATTCAATTTGAGTAGAAAAAAGAGTTAACTGATTTAACTCATTTTTTATCAATAGTGAACTAGAAATTTTCCTTGTTGAATTGAAGAGAGATTTTGTTGAGATATTTAATTTAATAAAATGAGTTATGCTCTGATAATTAATTTTTCTATTTAATTATATAATCTTTAATTAATTAGAGACACTTTTCTTATTTAATTAAATATCTTCAGTTAATGAATTAGGAATGGCTTATCATTTTATTAAATAACTTTGTTTAATTAATTAGAAGTAAGTACTCCATTTAATTAAATAATTTCCTTTACTTATTTCAAAATTCTTTTCGAAATTAGTCAACTCAAGTCAACCATGGTTAAATCTGGTCAACTTTTGGTCAAACTTGATCTTTGCGTATGTGAATATGAGCAAATGTGAGTATGAATTCCAGCAACAATTCGATAGAAATTCTCATTTAACCTTTCAAAATGAAGAGATGAGGATCTCTTAAATAGACTTTCCTAAAATTCTGTAGGATTTGAGCAAATAAGCCAATTAAATTCACAAAGCCTTCGAATCCGTGCATGCAAAAACCTATCACAGAAGAAAAAGACGAGAAGAGGCAAGGGTTTTGCTAAAAGATGAAGATAGAAGAAAAGTTACTCTCAAATGAAAAATGCATAAGAGATAATGAAAAAAGTATAATGCTCAACCTTATAAAGGTGAGATAGAAACCCTAAACTAAAAAGCTAGGTTGCACATTATTAATTAATAATTAATTAATAATGCACCTAAATGAAGCTTAAGTAACTAGAGTAATAGAAACTTATATAATTAAATGAATATGATTTAATTAATAAGTATAAATGAAAAAATACTCTAATACCCCCCCTTAAGCTGAAAGCAAGGAGTAAGCTTATCTAGCAAAGAAAAGCTATGAAAGCAAAAAATAAATGGGTCCCAACAACAAGGCCTAATCAGGTACCGAATACAAGGAAATCTCTATAAACTAGAGTAAAGGAGAAAACCCAGTGGGAAAAACCCCTCTCCAAAAAGAGATATAATGACTTCAAGAGACTCTCTCAAAGCCATAAGTACAATGCATGACTTTAACCCCCCCCCCTCCCCCATGAGAGAGGGTCGATGTTCCAAAGCCCCCCCAGAATGAAAGAACCCCTGGATCAATGAACAAACCACTGTGACTCCAATGCAGAGGAGTGAAAGGTAGTGGACACTGTAGAGGGAACCTTGAAAGCTGAGGTGTCACTGGAAGGCCGAGCTGATGCTCAAAGGAGTAGACACGAGGATCTTGAAAGGGAATCCCCAATGTAAGTGGTATGACAGGTGTGCTAACACTGTCATCAAAGAGGAGATGAATATCCTCTATAGAATCCTCAACAACTGCACCTGGTGGCTTGATGAATGGAGCTTGAGGATCAAGCAGTGCTTAAGAAGAACTCTGCTGAACAGAAAAGAGCTCAAGAGGAGATGGCAAGGCAGTCACAATAGTAGTCTGAGGAACCACATAGTGGTTCAAGAAATCTGACTGTACCACATGGTGCTCTCTCAAAGGAGGAGAGTCGTGCTCTGGCAAAGGTGGACCAAAGTGTGAAAAGGAGTAGAGAAAGGTGGAAAGATCAACTTTCCCTGTAGCAACAATACCTCCTGTCATACTATCCCAGATGAAAACTGAATCTGGAGTGAACTCAACTGTCTTCCTGGACCCACTGTGAAAAATTTGATAAACCGAGAGAAGGTTTGCAGACAGAGATGGAACATACAATACATCATTGAATGTGCCATCCTGAATGCATACAGTTCCTTTCTTGCAGACTATCATAACAGTGTTATTCCCAATGATAATATGGGGAATAGGAGAAGCCTCAAAAGAAGAGAAGATCTCTTGAGAAGATGCCATATGGTGAGAAGCACCTGAATCTAGTATCCAAGGAACCTGTGAAGGGAATGTGAAAGAAGCCCGCAATGCATGACCCTTTCCAAGATCCTATTTAGCTGTAGGATTGATAGAAGAAGACTGATAAGCAGACCCCTGTGAGCCAAAAGAGGATGGAGAGGAAAGATTGCTCTTCTGAAGAAGAGCTTGCAAATCTGCTATCTGTTTCTCATAACCATCAAACTTCTTCTAATAACAAAGTGACTCATCATGTGTTCCCTTCTGACAATAGGAACATGTAGGTCTCTCAATCTTCTATTTCTCCTTCTTAGAAGAAGATGGTGGGCCAGTAGAGTGCTGAGAAGAGGAATCTAATAACTACTTCGGCTTCTGTGTGCTCTGAGGTGGCTTGGCAATCAATGCCTGTGATTTTGAATTTGTAAGAGAATCCATACTAGTGAGCTTTGATTGCGCACGAGTCAATCGATCACAAAAAATCTTGAAAGAGGGCATAACATGTCGTGCACCTAGAGCATCCATAGTGGAGTAGAAGGTAGAAGTGAAAATCTGATAAGGTCCTCGAAGCTTGGCCAGTATCAGAAAGATACACTCATTATCAGATTTTGTCTTTCCTACAACCTGTAACATAGATCGAAGAGACTTGAATTTCATCAAAAAATTGTCAATGCTAGTGAATGATTCAGGAATCAAGGAGGTAAACTCTGTATCTATCTGTAGAATCCTGAATTGATTCATTGTGCCAAATAAGGTTGAAAACTTGTCCCACATAGCCCTGGGTGTGTTCAAACCATCCAGGTGAAACAGTAACCCCTCTAAAATATTCATTGCAATGAGGCCCATTGCCTCATCCATTTTATTGCGCTGCATAAGAAGCTCATAAGGCCTCTGTAGAACTGGCTGAGCTGCATCGAGACATGACCATAACCCCTTTGCCATAAGCAATCTAGTCATCTATCCTTTCCAAGTATGGCAGTTGTGTGGTGTAAGGCAGGCGACATAGGAGTCTGCCATTGAGAGAAGAAGACGAAAGTAGAAGGGTCTTATTATGAATTAAAGTATAGAAAAGAAAGTGCCCCCCCCCATAATATATAATGATATCCCTCAAATACCAAAGAAAACAACTATAGAAAGTATAAAAATTGAGAAAAGAACCTAGATTTTGAATGAAGAGAAGAGGGAAATTGAAGTTTCTATTTCAACATTAAAATTGGAAGCTCAAATGAACTCAAAATGAAACAAAACTAGTACCATTGTCTTTGCCTCTGAACCAGCATTTCAGCGCTTCTTTCGGATTGGAAAAAGACCTTCGTATGCCTAAGTTAAGGCCAAAAGACCAACTGCAGGTCCAAGAAGGGAGCTCTCTGAAAAAATACAGGCATGCGAAAAAACTTGACGGCCGTATGGCCGTCAATAGCCAGTCACCGGGAAAAAACTCGGCTTTCGAATTAATGACATCATCGGTCGATTAGATGACGTGATGTCGGGACTTCTGTAGGTGGCGGCGCATTTGGAGGAGGTCGTGCTCGACCGGTAAACGCCGGTGGCGCTACTCGCAATGGCAGCGATGGGGCGGAGGCTGCGCTGCGGGTGGTCGGCTGGCTGTGGCTGAGCTCCGACTGGGCACGGGTGGCGCTCTGATGGCTGCGAGGTGGTGTCGGGGCAGAGCAACCCTAAATAGTATTTTTTAAAATTTATTTTTTTTTAAAAATGCCTCGATCTGCGTGGAGGAGGCCGTACGGCCCTGCTGGGCTAAAAATTTTTGCCTTCCAGAGCAACATTGTCCAAATCGAACAAATTTTATATGAAATAGGAGTTTTGATGCATTCTAAATCCATCCGTGACGTCTGTTTGGCCTCAACCTACTCCAAAAAATAGTGCCCCTCTATTTTCTCAAAAAATACCCAAAAAATTCCAGATCTGTTCTGCCAAACCCTCGTTCTCTTTTTTCTCCAAATCACGAACAACCTACAGCAGATCTGGCTCTGATACCATGTAGGATTTGAGCAAATAAGCCAATCAAATTCATAAAGCTTTCGAATCCCTGCATGCAAAAACCAGTCATAGAAGAAAAAGACGAGAAGAGGCAAGGGTTTTGCTAAAAAATGAAGATAGAAGAAAAGTTCCTCTTAAATGAAAAATCCATAAGAGATAATGAAAATGGTACAATGCTCAACCTTATAAAGGTGAGATAGAAACCCTAAACTAAAAAGCTAGGTTGCACATTATTAATTAATAATTAATTAATAATGCACCTAAATGAAGCTTAAGTAACTAGAGTAATAGAAACTTATATAATTAAATCAATATGATTTAATTAATAAGTATAAATAAAAAAATACTCTAATAAATTCATCAACGGTTGAAATCAACTTCAATCAACGGTAAGGATTAAAGATAAAGTTTAGTCATAAAGGGAGATTTCCAAATAAAAGGGAGTTAACAGATTTAATTTGAATAAAATAAGGAGTTGACTGATTCAATTTGAGTAGAAAAAGGAGTCAACTGATTTAACTCATTTTTCATCAATAGTGAGCTGGAAATTTCCCTTTTTGAACTAAAGAGAGATTTTGTTGAGATATTTAATTTAATAAAATGAGATATGCTCTCATAATTACTTTTTCTATTTAATTAAATAATCTTTAATTAATTAGAGACACTTTTCTTATTTAATTAAATAACTTCATTTGATTAATTAGGAATGGCTTCTCATTTAATAAAAGTAACTTTGTTTAATTAATTAGATGTAAGTACTCCATTTAATTAAATAATTTCATTTAATTATTTCAAAATTCTTTTCGAAACTAGTCAACTCAAGTCAACCATGGTTAAATCTGGTCAACTTTTGGTCAAACTTGATCTTTGCGAATGTGAATATGAGAAAATGTGAGTATGAATTCCAGCAACAATTCGATGCAAATTCTCATTCAACCTTTCAAAATGAAGAGATGAGTGTCTCTTAAATAGACTTTCCTAGAATTCATCAATGGTTGAGATCGATTTCAATCAACGGTCAGGATTAAAGGTGAAGTTCAGTCATAAAGAGAGATTTCCAAATTAAAGGGAGTTCACAGATTTAATTTGAGTAAAATAAGGAGTTAACTAGTTCAATTTGAGTAGAAAAAGGAATTAACTCATTTAACTCATTTTTGATCAATAGTGAACTGAAAATTTCCCTTTTTGAACTGAAGAGAGATTTTGTTAAGATATTTACTTTAAAAAAATGAGATATGCTCTCATAATTACTTTTTCTATTTAATTAAATAATCTTTAATTAATTAGAGACACTTTTCTTATTTAATTAAATAACTTCATTTAATTAATTACGAATGGCTTCTTATTTAATTAAATAACTTAGTTTAATTAATTAGAAGTAAGTACTCTATATAATGAAATAATTTCATTTAATTATTTCAAAAAAAATTTCGAAACTAGTCAACTCAAGTCAACCGTGGTTAAATCTAGTCAAGTTTTGGTCAAACTTGATCTTTGCATATGTGAATATGAGCAAATGTGAGTATGAATTCCAGCAACAATTCGATGCAAATTCTCATTCAACCTTTCAAAATGAAGAGATAAGGGTCTCTTAAATAGACTTTCCTGGAATTCATCAACGGTTGAGATTGATTTCAATCAATGGTCAGGATTAAAGGCGAAGTTCAGTCATAAAGGGAGATTTTCAAATTAAAGGGAGTTAACAGATTTAATTTGAGTAAAAGAAGGAGTTAACTAATTCAATTTGAGTAGAAAAAGGAGAAATCATTTTTTGTCAATAGTGAACTAGAAATTTTCTTTTTTGAATTGAAGAGAGATTTTGTTGAGATATTTAATTTAATAAAATGAGATATGTTCTCAGAATTACTATTTCTATTTAATTAAATAATCTTTAATTAATTAGACGCACTTTTCTTATTTAATTAAATAACTTCATTTAATTAATTAGGAATGGCTTCGAATTTTGAAACTAATAGACATTTAACAATATATTCTGACATGCTATTCAGTTTTAAAATTAATGAAGAAGTAAGTACTCCATTTAATTAAATAATTTTGTTTAATTATTTCTAAATTTTTTTCGAAACTAGTCAATTCAAGTCAACCGTGGTTAAATCTGGTCAACTTTTAGTCAAACTTGATCTTTGTGTATGTGAATATGAGCAAATGTGACTATGAATTCCAGCAACAATTCGATGCAAATTCTCATTCAACCTTTCAAAATGAAGAGATGAGAGTCTCTTAAAAGACTTTCCTGAAATTCATCAACGATTGAGATCGATTTCAATCAATGGTCAGGATTAAAGGTCAAGTTCAGTCATAAAGGGAGATTCTCAAATTAAAGAGAGTTAACAGATTTAATTTAAGTAAAATAAGGAGTTAACTGATTCAATTTGAGTAGAAAAAGGAGTCACCTAATTTAACTCATTTTTGATCAATAGTGAACTGTAAATTTCCCTTTTTTAACTGAAGATAAATTTTGTTGAGATATTTAATTTAAAAAAATGAGATATGCTCTCATAATTACTTTTTCTATATAATTAATTAGAGACAGTTTTCTTATTTAATTAAATAACTTCATTTAATTAATTAGGAATGACTTCTCATTTAATTAAATAACTTTTTTTAATTAATTAGATGTAAGTACTCCGTTTAATTAAATAATTTCGTTTAATTATTTCAAAATTCTTTTCGAAATTAGTCAACTCAAGTCAACCGTTGTTAAATTTTGTCAACTTTTGGTCAAACTTGATCTTTGCTTATGTGAATATGAGCAAATGTGAGTACAAATTTCAGCAACAATTTGATGCAAATTATTATTCAACCTTTCAAAATGAAGAGATGAGGGTCTCTTAAATATACTTTCCTCAAATTCATCAACGGTTGAATTCAATTTCAATCAATGGTCAAGATTAAAGGTGAAGTTCAGTCATAAAGGAAGATTTCCAAATTAAAGGGAGTTAACAAATTTATTTTGAGTAAAATAAGGAGTTAACTGATTCAATTTGAGTAGAAAAATCTGATTTAAGTCATTTTTTATCAATAGTGAACTGAAAATTTTCCTTTTTGATCTCAAGAGAGATTTTGTTGAAATATTTAATTTAATAAAATGAGATATGCTCTCATAATTACATTTTATATTTAATTAATTAGAGACACTTTTCTTATTTAATTAAATAACTTCATTTCATTAATTAGGAATGACTTCTTATTTAATTAAATAACTTCTTTTAATTAATTAGAAGTAAGTACTCCATTTAATTAAATAATTTTATTTAATTATTTCAAAATTCTTTTCGAAACTAGTCAACTCAAGTCAACCATGGTTAAATCTAGTCAACTTTTGGTCAAACTTGATCTGTGCGAATGTGAATATGAGCAAATGTGAGTAGGAATTCCATCAACAATTCGATGCCAATTCTCATTCAACCTTTGAAAATGAAGAGATGAGGGTCTCTTAAATAGACTTTCTTGGAATTCATCAACGGTTGAGATCAATTTCAATCAACGGTCAGGATTAAAGGTGAAGTTTAGTCATAAAGGCAGATTTCCAAATTAACGGAAGTTAACAGATTTAATTTGAGTAAAATAATGAGTTAACTGATTCAATTTGAGTAGAAAAAAGAGTTAATTGATTTAACTCATTTTTTATCAATAGTGAACTGAAAATTTCCTTCTTTGAACTGAAGAGAGATTTTGTTGAGATATTTAATTTAATAAAATGAGATATGCTCTCATAATTATTTTTTCTATTTAATTAAATAATTTTTAATTAATTAGAGACACTTTTCTTATTTAATTAAATAAGTTCATTTAATTAATTAGGAATGGCTTCTCATTTAATTAAATAACTTTTTTTAATTAATTAGAATTAATTACTCCATTTAATTAAATAATTTCGTTTAATTATTTCAAAATTCTTTTCGAAACTAGTCAACTCAAGTCAACCGTGGTTAAATCTGGTCAAGTTTTGGTCAAACTTGATCTTTGCGTATGTGAATATGAGCAAATGTGAGTATGAATTTTAGCAACAATTTGATGCAAATTCTCATTCAACCTATCGAAATAAAGAGATGAGGGTCTCTTAAATAGACTTTATTGGAATTCATCAACGGTTGAGATCGATTTCAATCAACGGTCAGGATTAAAGGTGAAGTTCAGTCATAAAGCGAGATTTCCAAATTAAAGGGTTTAATAGATTTAATTTGAGTAAAATAAAGAGTTAACTGATTGAATTTGAGTAGAAAAAAGAGTTCACTGATTTAACTCATTTTTTATCAATAGTGAACCCAAAATTTCCCTTTTTGAACTGAAGAGAGATTTTGTTGAGATATTTAATTTAATAAAATGAGATATGCTCTCATAATTACTTTTTCTATTTAATTAAATAATCTCTAATTAATTAGAGAAATTTTGTTATTTAATTAAATAACTTCATTTAATTAATTAGGAATGGCTTCTCATTTAATTAAATAACTTACGTTTAATTAATTAGAAGTAAGTACTCCATTTAATTAAATAATTTCGTTTAATTATTTCAAAATTCTTTTCGAAACTAGTCAACTCAAGTCAACTGTGGTTAAATCTAATCAACTTTTGGTCAAACTTGATCTTTGCGTATGTGAATATGAGCAAATGTGACTATGAATTTCATCAACAATTCGATGCAAATTGTCATTCAACCATTCAAAATCAAGAGATGAGGCTCTCTTAAATAGACTTTCCTGGAATTCATCAATGGTTGAGATCGATTTCAATCAACGGTCATGATTAAAGGTGAAGTTCAGTCATAAAGTGAGATTTTCACATTAAAGGGAGTTAACAGATTTAATATGAGTAAAATACGGAGTTAACTGATTCAATTTGAGTAGAAAATGGAGTCAACTAATTTAACTCATTTTTGATTAATAGTGAATTGAAAATTTCTCTTTGTGAACTGAAGAGAGATTTTGTTTAGATATTTAGTTTAATAAAATGAGATATACTCTCATAATTACTTTTTCTATTTAATTAAATATTCTTTAATCAATTAGAGACACTTTTCTTATTTAATTAAATAACTTCATTTAATTAGTTAAGAATGGCTTCTCATTTAATTAAATAACTTTATTTAATTAATTATAAGTAAGTACTCCGTTTAATTAAATAATTTTGTTGAATTATTTCAAAATTCTTGTTGAAACTAGTCAACTCAAGTCAACCGTCGTTAAATCTGGTCAACTTTTGGTCAAACTTGATCTTTGCGAATGTAAATATGAGCAAATGTGAGTATGAATTCCAAGAACAATTCGATGCAAATTCTCATTCAACCTTTCAAAATGAAGAGATGAGGATCTCTTAAATAGACTTTCTTGGAATTCATGAATAGTTGAGATCGATTCCAATCAATGGTCAGGATTATAGGTGAAATTAAGTCATAAAGGGAGATTTCCAAATTAAAGGGAGTTAATAGATTTAATTTGAGTAAAATAAGGAGTTAACTGATTCAATTTGAGTAGAAAAAGGAGTTAACTGATTTAAATCATTTTTCATCAATAGTGAACTGAAAATTTCTCTTTTTGAACTGAAGAGAGATTTTTTTGATATATTTAATTTAATAAAATGAGATATGCTCTCATAATTACTTTTTATATATAAGTAAATAATCTTTAATTAATTAGAAACACTTTTCTTATTTAATTAAATAACTTCATTTAATTAATTAGGAATGGCTTCTCATTTAATTAAATAACTTTCTTTAATTAATTAGAAGTAAGTACTCCATTTAATTAAATAATTTTGTTTAATTATTTTAAAAAAATTCTTGAAACTAGTCAACTCAAATCAATCATGGTTAAATTTGGTCAACTTTTGGTCAAACTTGATCTTTGCGTATGTGAATATGAGCAAATGTGAGTATGAATTTTAGCAACAATTCGATGCAAATTCTCATTCAACCTTTCAAAATGAAGAGATGAGGGTCTCTTAAATAGACTTTCTTGGAATTCATCAACAGTTGAGATCAATTTCAATCATCGGTCAGGATTAAAGGTGAAGTTCAGTCTTAAAGGGAGATTTCCAAATTAAAGACATTTAACAGATTTAATTTGAGTAAAATAAGGAGTTAACTAATTCAATTTGAGTAGAAAAAGGAGTGAACTGATTTAACTCATTTTCTATTAATAGTGAACTGGAAATTTTATTTTTTGAACTGAAGAGAGATTATTTTGAGATATTTAATTTAATAAAATGAGATATGCTCGCATAATTATTTTTTCTATTTAATTAAATAATCTTTAATTAATTAGAGACACTTTTCTTATTTATTTAAATAACTTCATTTAATTAGTTAGGAATGGCTTCTCATTTAATTAAATAACTTTGTTTAATTAATTAGAAGTAAGTACTCCATTTAATTAAATAATTTCGTTTAATTATTTCAAAAAAAAATTTGAAACTAGTCAACTCAAATCAACCGTGGTTAAATGTGGTCAACTTTTGGTCAAACTTGATTTTTGCGTATCTGAATATGAGCAAACGTTAGTATGAATTTTAGCAACAATTCGATGCAAATTCTCATTCAACATTTAAAAATGAATAGATGAGGGTCTCTTAAATAGACTTTCCTGAAATTCATCAACGGTTGAGATCGATTTGAATCAACGGTCAGGATTAAAGGTCAAGTTTAGTCATAAAGTGAGATTTTCAAATTAAAGGGAGTTAACAGATTTAATTTGAGTAAAATAAGGAGTTAACTAATTCAATTTGAGTAGAAAAAGGAGTGTACTGATTTAAATCATTTTTGATCAATAGTGAACTGAAAATTTGATTTTTTGAACTGAAGAGAGATTTTGTTGAGATATTTAATATAATAAAATGAGACATGCTCTCATAATTACTTTTTCTATTTAATTAAATAATCTTTAATTAATTAGAGACACTTTTCTTATTTATTTAAATAACATCATTTAATTAGTTAGGAATGCCTTCTCATTTAATTAAATAACTTTGTTTAATTAATTAGAAGTAAGCACTCCATTTAATTAAATAATTTTTTTTATTATTTCAAAATTCTTTTCAAAACTTGTCAACTTAAGTCAACCGTGGTTAAATCTGGTCAGATTTTGGTAAAATTTGATCTTTGCGTATATGAATATGACAAAATGTGAGTATGAATTTCATCAACAATTTGATGCAAATTCTCATTCAAACTTTCAAAATGAAGAGATCAGGGTCTCTTAAATAGGCTTTCCTTGATTTCATCAACTATTGAGTTCGATTTCAATCAATGGTTAGGATTAAAGGTGAAGTTCAGTTATAAAAGCAAATTTCCAAACTAAAGGGAGTTAACAGATTTAATTTGAGTAAAATATGGAGTTAACTGATTCAATTTGAGTAGAAAAAGGAGTTAACTGATTTATGTCATTTTTGATCAATAGTGAACTGAAAATTTCCCTTTTTGAACTGAAGAGAGATTTTGTTGAGATATTTAATTTAATAAAATGAGATATGCTCTCATAATTAGTTTTTTTATTTAATTAAATAAATTTTAATTATTTAGAGACACTTTTTTTATTTAATTAAATGACTTCATTTAATTAGTTAGGAATGGCTTCTCATTTAAATAAATAACTTTGTTTAATTAATTAGAAGTAAGTACTCCATTTAATTAAATAATTTCGTTTAATTATTTCAAAATTCTTTTCGAAACTAGACAACTCAAGTCAACCGTGGTTAAATCTAATCAACTTTTGGTCAAACTTGATCTTTGCATATGTGAATATGAGGAAATGTGAGTATGTATTACAGAAACAATTCGATGCAAATTCTCATTCAACCTTTCAAAATGAAGATATGAGGGTCTCTTAAATAGACTTTCCTGGAATTTATCAACGGTTGAGATCGATTCCAATCAACGATCAGGATTAAAAGTGAAGTTCAGTCATAAAGGGAGATTTCCAAATTAAAGGGAGTTATAAGATTTAATTTGAGTAAAACAAAGAGTTAGCTGATTCAATTTGAGTAGAAAAAGGAGTTAACTAATTTAACTCATTTTTTATCAATAGTGAAATGGAAATTTCCCTTTTTGATTTGAAGAGAGATTTTGTAAAGATATTTAATTTAATAAAATGAGATATGCTCTCATAATTACTTATTTGATTTAATCAAATAATCTTTAATTAATTAGAGACACTTTTCTTATTCAATTAAATAACTTCACTTAATTTGTTAGGAATGGCTTCTCATATAATTAAATAACTTTGTATAATTAGTTAGAAGTAAGTACTCCATTTAATTAAATAATTTCGTTTAATTATTTCAAAATTCTTTTCGAAACTAGTCAACTCAAGTCAACCGTGGTTAAATCTGGTCAACTTTTGGTCAAACTTGATCTTTGCGTATGTGGATATGAACAAATGTGAGTATGAATTCCAGCAACAATTTGATGCAAATTCTCATTAAACTTTTCAAAATGAAGAGATGAGGGTCTCTTAAATAGACTTTCCTGAAATTCATCAATGGTTGAGATCGATTTCAATCAATGGTAAGGATTAAAGGTGAAGTTCAGTCATAAAGGGAGATTTTAAAATTAAAGGGGGTAAACAGATTTAATTTGAATAAAATAGGGAGTTAACTGATTCAATTTGATTAGAAAAATGAGTTAACTGAGTGAACTCATTTTTGATCAATAGTGAACTGGAAATTTTCCTTTTTTAATTGAAAAGAGATTTTGTTTAGATATTTAATTTAATAAAATGAGATATGCTCTCATAATTACTTATTTGATTTAATCAAATAATCTTTAATTAATTAGAGACACTTTTCTTATTTAATTAAATAACTTCATTTAATTAATTAGGAATGGCTTCTCATTTAATTAAATAACTTTGTTTAATTAATTAGAAGTAAGAACTCCATTTAATTAAATAATTTTATTTAATTATTTCAAAATTCTTTTTGAAATTAGTCAACTCAAGTCAACCATAGTTAAATTTGGTCAACTTTTAGCCAAACTTGATCTTTGCGTATGTGAATATGAGTAAATGTGAGTATGAATTCCAGAAACAATTTGATGCAAATTCTCATTCAACCTTTTAAAATGAAGAGATGAGGGTCTCTTAAATAGACTTTATTGGAATTCATCAACGGTTGAGATCGATTTCAATCAACGGTCAGGATTAAAGGTGAAGTTCAGTCATAAAGGGAGATTTCCAAATTAAAGGGAGTCAACAGATTTAATTTGAGTAAAATAATGAGTTAACTGATTCAATTTGAGTAGAAAAAGGAGTTAACTTATTTAACTCATTTTTTATCAATAGTGAACTGCAAATTTCCCTTTTTGAACTGAAGAGAGATTTTGTTGAGATATTTAATTTAATAAAATGAGATATGCTCTCATAATTACTTTTTCTATTTAATTAAATAATCTTTAATTAATTAGAGACACTTTTTTTATTTAATTAAATAATTTCATTTAATTAGTTAGGAATGGCTTCTCATTTAATTAAATAACTTTGTTTAATTAATTAGATGTAAGTACTCCATTTAATTAAATAATTTTATTTAATTATTTCAAAATTCTTTTCGAAACTAGTCAACTCAAGTCAACGGTGGTTGAATATAGTCAACTTTTGTTCAAACTTGATCTTTGTGTATGTGAATATGAGCAAATGTGAGTATGAATTCCAGCAACAATTCAATGCAAATTCTCATTCAACCTTTCAAAATAAAAAGATAAGGGTCTCTTAAATAGACTTTACTGAAATGTATCAACGATTGAGATCGATTTCAATCAACGGTCAGGATTAAAGGTGAAGCTCAATCATAAAGGGAGATTTCCAAATTAAAGGGAATTAACAGATTTAATTTGAGTAAAATAAGGAGTTAACTGATTTAATTTGAGTAGAAAAAGGAGTTAACTGATTTAACTAATTTTTGATCAATATTGAATTGAAAATTTCTCTTTTTGAACTGAAGAGAGATTTTGTTGAGATATTTAATTTAATAAAATGAGATATGCTCTCATAATTAATTTTTCTATTTAATTAAATAATCTTTAATTAATTAGAGACACTTTTCTTATTTAATTAAATAACTTCATTTAATTAGTTAGAAATGGCTTCTCATTTAATTAAATAACTTTGTTTAATTAATTAGAAGTAAGTACTCCATTTACTTAAATAATTTTGTTTAATTATTTCAAAATTCTTTTCAAAACTAGTCAACTCAAGTCAATCGTGGTTAAATCTGGTCAACTTTTGGTCAAATTTGATCTTTGTGTATGTGAATTTGATCAAATGTGAGTATGAATTCCAACAACAATTCGATGCAAATTCTCATTCAACCTTTCAAAATGAAGAGATGAGGATCTCTTAAATAGACTTTCTTGGAATTCATCAACAGTTGAGATCGATTTCAATCAACGGTCAGGGTTAAAGGTGAAGTTCAGTCATAAAGAGAGATTTTTAAATTAAAGGGAGTTAACATATTTAATTTAAGTAAAATAAGGCGTTAACTTATTATATTTGATTAGAAAAAGGAGTGAACTAATTTAACTCATTTTTTATCAATAGTGAATTAGAAATTTCCCTTTTTGAACTGAAAAGATATTTTGTTGAGATATTTAATTTAATAAAATGAGATATGCTCTCATAATTTCTCTTTCTATTTAATTAAATAATCTTTAATTAATTAGAGACACTTTTCTTATTTAATTAAATAACTTCATTTAATTAATTATGAATGGCTTCTCATTTGATTAAATAAGTTTGTTTAATTAATTAGAAGTAAGTACTCCATTTAATTAAATAATTTCGTTTAATTATTTCAAATTTTTTTTTGAAACTAGTCAACTCAAGTCAGCCATGGTTAAATCTAGTCAACTTTTGGTCAAACTTGATCTTTGCGTATGTGAATATGAGCAAATGTGAGTATGAATTCCAGCAACAATTTGATGCAAATTCTCATTCAACCTTTCAAAATGAAGAGATGAGGGTCTCTTAAATAGAATTTCATGGAATTCATCAATGGTTGAGATCGATTTCAATCAATGGTCAGTATTAAAGGTGATGTTTAGTCATAAAGGGAGATTTCCAAATTAAAAAGAGTTAACAGATTTAATTTTATTAAAATAAAGAGTTAATTGATTCAATTTGAGTAGAAAAAGGAGTTAACTGATTTAACTCATTTTTTATCAATAGTGAATTGGAAATTTCTCTTTTTGAAATGACAAGATATTTTGTTGAGATATTTAATTTAATAAAATGAGATATGCTCTCATAATTACTTTTTTTATTTAATTAATTAGAGACACTTTTCTTATTTAATTAAATAACTTCATTTAATTAATTAGGAATGGCTTCTCATTTAATTATATAACTTTGTTTAATTAATTAGAAGTAAGTACTCCATTTAATTAAATATTTTCATTTAATTATTTCAAAATTCTTTTCGAAACTAGTTAACTGTGGTTAAATCTGGGCAGCTTTTGGTCAAACTTGATATTTGCGTATATGAATATGAGCAAATGTGAGTATGAATTTCAGCAACAATTCGATGCAAATTCTTATTCAACCTTTCAAAATGAAGAGATGAGCGTGTCTTAAATAGACTTTCCTAGAATTCATCAATGGTTGAGATCGATTTCAATCAACGGTCAAGATTAAAGGTGAAGTTCAGTCATAAATGGAGATTTCCAAATTAAAGGGAGTTAACAGATTTAATTTGAGTAAAATAATGAGTTAACTGATTCAATTTGAGTAGAAAAAGGAGTTGACTGATTTAACTCATTTTTTGGATCAATAGTGAACTGAAAATTTCTCTTTTTGAACTGAAGAGAGATTTTGTTGAGATATTTAATTTAATAAAATAAGATATGCTCTCATAATTACTTTTTCTATTTAATTAAATAATCTTTAATTAATTAGAGACACTTTTGAGTGTCATTTGATTTCCACAATCCATTAGTAAAAACTGGTTAGTACTTCTAGAATTTGATTGTGTTTTAATTTTTTTGCATTAACGTTTTGTATCACACACAGTGATCCATCATCAGGATGAAGAGCAAGAGAAAAATAATAAGCAGCAGACTGGGGGAGATTAAAAGAAGAATAAAATGAGAGTAAATAAAAGATAGAAGAATAAAATCCAACAGTAAAAGCAAATAAAGAAGGACAAATAACTCAAGGGTAACCACCAAGAACCACGCCAAAAGACGTAGAAAGAAACCAAACGAAAAAAAAAACATTGAAGCCTACAAGCATACCCATAATAAAGAGTAAAAACAAAAAAATGTAAAATAAAAATGGGTGAGGGAAAATGAAGATTCAAATGATACCAGAGGAGAGATAAGACAAAATAAATAAAGCAAAAAAAAAATAGATAAGAAAAAAGGATCCACAACAAAGAGAAAAAAGACTCAATATGGAAAATGACTTAAAATAAAAATATAAATAAATAAATAAAAATAACAATAAAGACCAAAGAAGGTGAATCAAATAAAGAGCTATAAACATGTTAGGAGAAGGGAGAAAATAATAATGAGAATGTTAATAATAACAATAATAAAAATAATAACACTAACAATAACAATAAGGTTAAAAGTAATAATAAAAATAACAACAATAACTAAAATAATAAAATTGAAAAAAAACAAAAAAACAAAAAAAAAAAGACCAAATGATAAATAACAATGAAAGTGCTCAAAAAATGAGAATAATATATATATATATATATATATAAGAATGAAAGGAAAAAAAATTAAAAGAAAGAAAGCACAAATGAAAAGGAAGACCAACATGCGTACACGTGTGTGTAAATATAAATGCAAATATATATATATATACAAGCCCTTAAAAAAAATAAAAAAAATAAAAATATATATATATAT
Source organism: Cupressus sempervirens (assembly GCA_028749045.1). NCBI lineage: Eukaryota > Viridiplantae > Streptophyta > Pinopsida > Cupressales > Cupressaceae > Cupressus > Cupressus sempervirens. The sequence continues at coordinate 100,087,529 of CM053791.1, forward strand.
ATATATAAAGCAAAAAAAAAAAAAAAAGAAAAGAAAAAAGAAGAAGAAATGAACAAAACAAGAGGATCAAAAAGAAAAAAATGAACATCGGGGACCACCAGAAAGTAAGAGAAAAAAGAAGAACAAGGACATAGTTGAACACCAAAAGAGAAGGGTCACTAGAATAGGAATAAAGAAACAAAGAAAGTCAAGGCAAACAAAGGAACCATAGATGGAGGCATCCTAAAGATCGCGACAACAAAGAGAAAGGAAGGAGAAAAGAAGAAAAGGAAAAGAGCAATCACCGTCCTCAAACAGGCCACAACATGGGAGAAACTAGGAGCAAGGAGGCGAGGGAAGACCGACGGACTTAGAAAACCAAAGGATCAAGGTCATTGGTCTTTAGTCAGCATAGGAAGCCACGAAGGGTTTAAGGTCCATCCATCGTCTCTGTTGAGGTTGACAGGGTGACTGTTGATAACTATAGCTTCTTTGAGCTTCCTTTTAAAATAGTTGTCCTCCTTGGATAAGATTTGGGCATCTTCTAAAAAAATGTGGTGCTTAGTGGCTAACGAGTGCTCCGCTAAAGCAAACTGATGAACCCTGTCGTGTCTAATGTCAGCACTATGCTCCTTGATTCTAGTGCTGAAAGAGCGACCAGTTTCACCAATATACAAAATCCCGCAAGAGCAAGAAACTTTGTAGACTCCTGATGTTGAAAAAACATCTATGGTATCTTTGAGAGTGGGGTTACGATTCTTGAGCCTATACCAAGGTTTGAAGGCCACGCGCAGGCCTTTTTTGCTCAAAATCTTGGCAAGTTTCTGGGAGACCCCATCTACAAAGGGAAGTGACACAAAAGTGGGAGGCAGAGAGGGGTTGGGTTGGGGAGCAGAGAGGGAAAAAAAGAAAGAGCGAGCATGGAAAAAGGCCCTAGAAATTTGTTTGTGGGAGTTCCCATTTAATCTAAAGACTTGGCGGAGGTGGGTCAACTTTGAATTTAATTGGTCATCATCACAAATCTTGAGGGCTCTTAAGGCTAAGGTCTTGAGCGTGCCAACTTTTTGGCTTGGATGGTGGTGAGAAGAAGCATGAAGGTACAGATTGATGTGCGTGGCCTTCCGAAACACTCGACGTCCCAGTGAGCCGTCTGGTTTCTTAATGAGTAAAATATCAAGGAAGGACAATTGATTGTTGGTTTCAAGCTCTTTGGTAAAAGCAATACTAGGAGAGATGTTGTTAAGATGTATGTGAAACTCTTCTAGTTTATCAATACCATGGGGCCAGCAAACATTGGTATCATCAACGTACCGCTTCCACCATTTAGGCTTGAGGGGAAAAGAGTGGAGGGCCAACTCTTCAAAGTGCTCCATATAAAGGTTAGCAATAATCGGGGAGAGTGGGGAGCCCATGGCGACCCCATCAACTTGTTCAAAGATAGTCCCTTGGAAGGAGAAGAAGGTGGACCTTAAACAAAGATCAACCAGATTAGCAATCTCAACATTAGTTTTCCTTTCCACAATACCAACGACATCAGGAATAGGAACCTTCGTGAAGAGGGAGACCACATCAAAGCTAACCAAGATGTCATTCTCATCCAGTTTGGACTCTTTGATGAAGCTAACAAAGTGGGAGGAATCCTTGATGAAGGAGTTGGAATGGCCAAGAAGCAGAGAGATAAGCTTGGCAAGATGGGTGGCAAGATGGTAAGTGGGAGAACCTCTGGTGTCCACGATGGGTCTAAGGGGAATGCCAGTTTTGTGAATCTTGGGGACACCATAGATGCGAGGGGTTAACTCTTTGGACGGTGAAAGCCTCTTCTTTGTGACATCATCAAAAGAAGAGGAGGAAATGGCCCTTCTGACATTCTTGGAAATCTTAGAGCACGGGTTGAAGGAGAGGGGTTTGTAGCTGCTAGAATTAGAGAGAAGGTCTGTCATTTTAGCAAGGTAGTCATGTCTGCTCATAATGACAGTAGCATTGCCTTTATCTGCTTTGACAAGTATAACATCGTTATTTTTCAAAAGATTGTTGAAGGCCATGGATTCTCTCTTAGAGGTGTTACGCTTAGGAGGTTTAGCGTGTCTAAGTGTAATCGCACAGTCCTATCGAATTTCATCAGCAACATCATGGGGGAGCGAATGGATTGCACTCTCAATCTCCACTAAGAAATCCACACGTGGAACCTCATGGGGGGTAAGAGAAAAATTGAGACCACTCTTGACAAAGTTAAAAGTTAGCGGGTCTAGAAAAGCACTCGAAAGATTAACCACCAATTTGTTCTCCCAATCAGAAATGGTGGGGGCTAAGCTTACAAGGTTGACCGAGCTAGATGTGGAAAAAGGGAGAGAATGGTTTGAGGGACGTTCCAAAAAGTTATTAGTTATAACGAGAGGAGGGGTAGGTGGAGATCGCGGGCTCAAATGGGGAGAGGCAACATCAACCAAAATAGAATTAATGCAAGAAGGAGAGGAGTTAGAGAGGTTAGTGGAGGACGTACCTAGATGTAAATGTGATTGAACATCTTGATGTAGTTGGATGCCAAGTTGAGACGCCCAATGGTTACTAGCCATTGGAGAGAAGGATCCGTTGGGAGGGAGTGACCGATGGGGGATCAATATGAGCTCCTCTATCTTCAGCGAATCCTACTTCGTGGGTTTAGGGGAGGATCTTGGCGAGAAGACAAAAAATGCATTCCGCTGCATGCTAGCAAAGTTAGAAAGTGACGACAAAGTTTTAGAATTAGAAGGGCCAGCACGGGAGGAATTTTGCTTCGCTGGTGTAGGGGAAGGTATTGGTGGAAAGGCATAGATTTCAGATAGTTGAGCACTAGGAGTGGTGGAAGGAGCAGGTAAAGTGCAAGCAACAAGCGGGCTAGCATTGAGGGACGATGTAGGAGAATGGGCTACGTCTGGACGAAGAGAACGATGTTGCGGGTGTGTGTGGAAAGGACCAGAGGAGCCAGAGGATCTAGGACAATGAGCAGGAGAATAGAGACACTTTTCTTATTTAATTAAATAACTTCATTTAAATAATTAGGAATGGTTTCTCATTTAATTAAATAACTTTGTTTAATTAATTAGAAGTAAGTACTCCATTTAATTAAATAATTTCGTTTATTTATTTCAAATTTTTTTTTGAAACTAGTCAACTCAAGTCAACCATGATTAAATCTGGTCAACTTTTGGTCAAAATTGATCTTTGCGTATGTGAATATGAGCAAATGTGAGTATGAATTTCAGCAACAATTCGATACAAATTCTCATTCTACCCTTCAAAATGAAGAGATGAGGGTCTCTTAAATAGACTTTCCTAAAATTCATTAACGGTTGAGATCGCTTTCAACCAACGATCACTATTACAGGCGAAGTTCAGTCATAAAGGGAGATTTCCAAATTAAAGGGAGTTAACAGATTTAATTTGAGTAAAATAAGGAGTTAACTGATTCAATTTGAGTAGAAAAAGGAGTTAACTAATTTAACTCATTTTTTTATCAATAGCGAACTGAAAATTTCCCTTTTTGAACTGAAGAGAGATTTTGTTGACATATTTAATTTAATAAAATGAGATATGCTCTCATAATTACTTTTTCAATTTAATTAAATAATCTTTAGTTAATTAGAGGCACTTTTCTTATTTAATTAAATAACTTCATTTAATTAATTAGGAATGGCTTCTAATTTAATTAAATAACTTTGTTTAATTAATTAGAAGTAAGTATTCAATTTAATTAAATAATTTCATTTAATTATTTCAAAATTATTTTCGAAACTAGTCAACTCAAGTCAACTGTGTTTAAATCTGGTCAACTTTTAGTCAAACTTGATCTTTGCGAAAGTGAATAAGAGCAAATGTGAGTATGAATTCCAGCAACAATTTGATGCAAAATTCTCATTCAACCTTTCAAAATGAAGAGATAAGGGTCTCTTAAATAGACTTTCCTGGAATTCATCAACGGTTGAGATCGAGTTCAATCAACGGTCAAGATTAAAGGTGAAGTTCAGTCATAAAGGGAGATTTCCAAATTAAAGCGAGTTAACAGATTTAATTTGAGTAAAATAAGGAGTTAAATGATTCAATTTGAGTCGAAAAAAGAGTTAACTGATTTAACTAATTTTTTATCAATAGTGAACTGAAAATTTCCCTTTTTCAACAGAAGAGAGATTTTGTTGAGATATTTAATTTAATAAAATGTGCTATGCTCTCATAATTACTTTTTCTATTTAATAAATAATCTTTAATTAATTAGAGACACTTTTCTTATTTAATTAAATAACCTCATTTAATTAATGAGGAATGGCTTCTCATTTAATTAAATAACTTTGTTTAATTAATTAGAAGTAAGTACTCCATTTAATTAAATAATTTCATTTAATTATTTCAATTTTTTTTGAAACTAGTCAACTCAAGTCAACCGTGGTTAAATCCAGTCAACATTTGGTCAAACTTAATCTATGCGTATGTGAATATGAGCAAATGTGAGTATGAATTCCAACAACAATTTGATGCAAATTCTCATTCAACGTTTCAAAATGAAGAGATTAGGGTCTCTTAAATAGACTTTCTTAGAATTCATCAACGGTTGAGATCAATTTCAATCAATGGTCAGGATTAAAGGTGAAGTTCAGTCATAAAGGGAGATTTCCAAATTAAAGGGAGTTAACGGATTTAATTTAAGTAAAATAAGGAGTTAACTGATTCAATTTGAGTAGAAGGAGTTAACTGATTTAACTCATTTTTTATCAATAGTGAACTGAAAATTTCCCTTTTTGAACTGAAGAGAGATTTTGTTGAGATATTTCATTTAATAAAATGAGATATGCTCTCATAATTACGTTTTCTATTTAATTAAATAATCTTTAAATAATTAGAGACACTTTTCTTATTTAATTAAATAACTTCATATAATTAATTAGGAATGGCTCCTCATTTAATTAAATAACTTTATTTAATTAATAAGAAGTAAGTACTCCATTTAATTAAATAATTTCTTTTAATTATTATAAATTTTTTTTGAAACTAGTCAACTCAAGTCAACCGTGGTTAAATCTTATCAACTTTTGGTCAAACTTGATCTTTGCGTATGTGAATATGAGCAAATGTGAGTATAAATTCCAGCAACAATTCGATGCAAATTCTCATTCAACCTTTCAAAATGAAGAGATGAGGGTGTCTTAAATAGACTTTTCGGAAATTCATCAACGGTTGAGATCGATTTCAATCAGCGGTCAGGATTAAAGGTGAAGTTCAGTCATTAAGGGATATTTCCAAATTAAAGTGAGTTAACAGATTTGATTTGAGTAAAATAAGGAGTTAACTGATTCAGTTTGAGTAGAAAAAAGAGTTAACTGATTTAACACATTTTTTATCAATAGTGAACTGGAAATTTCTCTTTTTGAACTGAAGAGAGATTTTTTTGAGATATTTAATTTAATAAAATGAGATATGCTCTCATAATGAATTTTTCTATTTAATTAAATAATCCTTAATTAATTATAGACACTTTTCTTATTCAATTAAATAACTTCATTTAATTAGTTAGGAATGGCTTCTCATTTAATTAAATAACTTTGTTTAATTAATTAGAAGTAAGTACTCCATTTAATTAAATAATTTCGTTTAATTATTTCAAAATTCTTTTCGAAACTAGTTAACTCAAGTCAACCGTGGTTAAATCTGGTCAACTTTTGGTCAAACTTGATCTTTGCGTATGTGAATATGAGCAAATGTGAGTATGAATTCCAACAACAATTCGATGGAAATTCTCATTCAACCTTTCAAAATAAAGAGATGAGGGTCTCTTAAATAGACTTTCCTGGAATTCATCAACGGTTGAAATCGATTTCAATCAACGGTTAGGATTAAAGGTGAAGTTCAGTCATAAAGGGAGATTTCCAAATTAAAGGGAGTTAATAGATTTAATTTGAGTAAAATAAGGAGATAACCGATTCAATTTGAGTAGGAAAAGTAGTCAACTGATTTAACTCATTTTTTATCAATAGTGAACACGAAATTTCCCTTTTTGAACTGAAGAGAGATTTTGTTGAGATATTTAATTTAATAAAATGAGATATGCTCTCATAATTACTTTTTCTATTTAATTAAATAATCTTTAATTAACTAGAGATACTTTTCTTATTTAATTAAATAACTTCATTTAATTAATTAGTAATGGCTTCGCATTTAATTAAATAACTTTGTTTAATTAATTAGAAGTAAGTACTCCATTTAATTAAATAATTTCATTTAATTATTTCAAAATTCTTTTTGTAACTAGTCAACTCAAGTAAACCATGGTTAAATCTGGTCAACTTTTGGTCAAACTTGATCTTTGCGCATATGAATATGAGCAAATGTGAGTATCAATTCGGGCAACAATTCAATGCAAATTCTCATTCAACTTTTCAAAATGAAGAGATGAGGGTATCTTAAATAGACTTTCTTAGAATTCATCAACGATTGAGAACAATTTCAATCAACGGTCAGTATTAAAGATGAAGTTCAGTCATAAAGGCAGATTTCCAAATTAAAAGAAGTTAATAGATTTAATTTGAGTAAAATTAGGAGTTAATTGATTCAATTTGAGTAGAAAAAGGAATTCACTGATTTAACTCATTTTTTATCTATAGTGAACTGAAAATTTCCGTTTTTCAACCGAAGAGAGATTTTGTTGACATATTTAGTTTAATAAAATATCATATGCTCTCGTAATTAATTAATTAGGAATGGCTTCTCATTTAATTAAATAACTTTGTTTAATTAATTAGAAGTAAGTACTCCATTTAATTAAATATTTTTTTTTAATTAATTAATTATTAAGTAAAATAGAAAAAGTAATTCTTTTTCTATTTGTTGAAAAGAATTTTGAAATAATTAAAAGAAAAATTATTTAATTAAATGAAGTACTTACTTCTAATTAATTAAACAAAGTTATTTAATTAAATGAGAAGCCATTCCTAATTAATTAAATGAAGTTATTTAATTAAATAAGAAAAGTTTCTCTAATTAATTAAAGATTATTTAATTAAATAGAAAAAGTAATTATGAGAGCATATCTCATTTTATTAAATTAAATATCTCAACAAAATCTCTCTTTAGTTAAAAAAGGGAAATTTCCAGTTAACTATTGATAAAAAATGAGTTAAATCAGTCAGCTCCTTTTTCTACTCAAATTGAATCAGTTAACTCCTTATTTTACTCAAATTAAATCTGTTAACTCCCTTTAATTTGGAAATCTCCCTTTCTGACTGAACTTCACCTTTAATCCTTACCATTGATTGAAATCGATCTCAACCGTTGATGAATTCCAGGAAAGTCTATTTAAGAGACCCTCATCTCTTCATTTTGAAAGGTTGAATGAGAATTTTCATCGAATTGTTGCTGGAATTCATAGTCACATTTCCTCATATTCACAAACGCAAAGATCAAGTTTGACCAAAAGTTGATCAAATTTAACCACGGATGACTTGAGTTGACTAGTTTCGAAAAGAATTTTGAAATAATTAAATGAAATTATTTAATTAAATGTAGTACTTACTTTTAATTAATTAAACAAAGTTATTTAAATAAAATTAGAAGCCATTCCTAATTAAATAAATGAAGTTATTTAATTAAATAAGAAAAGTGTCTCTAATTAATTACAAATTATTTAATTAAATAACAAAAGTAATTATGAGAGCATATATTATTTTATTAAATTAAAAATCTCAACAAAATCTCTCTTCAATTGAAAAAGGGAAATTTCTAATTCACTATTGATAAAAAATGAGTTAAATCAGTGAACTACTTTTTCTACTCAAATTGAATCAGTTAACTTCTTTTTTTATTCAAATTAAATCTATTAACTTCCTTTAATTTGGAAATCTCCTTTTATGACTGACCTTCACCTGTAATCTTGATCATTGATTGAAATCGACCTCAACCGTTGAATTCAAAGAAAGTCTATTTAAGAGACCCTCATCTCTTCATTTTGAAAGGTGGAATGAGAATTTACATCGAATTATTGCTGGAATTCATACTCACATGCTCATATTCACCACGCTTGACTTGAGTTGACTAGTTTCGAAAGGAATTTTGAAATAATTAAATGAAATTATTCAATTAAATGGACTCCTTACTTGTAATTAATTAAACAAAGTTATTTAATTAAATGAGAAGCCATTTTTAATTAATTAAATTAAGTTATTTAATTAAATAAGAAAAGTGTCTCTAATTAATTAAATATTATTTAATTAAATAGAAAAAGTAATTATGAGAGCATATCTCATTTTATTAAATTAAATATCTCAACAAAATCTCTCTTCAGTTCAAAAAGAGAAATTTCAAGTTCACTATTGATCAAAAATGAGTTAAATCAGTTAACTCCTTTTTCTACTCAAATTGAATCAGTTAACTCCTTATTTTACTTAAATTAAATTTGATAACACCCTTTAATTTGGAAATCTCACTTTATGACTGAACTTCACCTTTAACCTTGACCACTGATTGAAATCGATCTCAACCGCTGATGAATTTCAGGAAAGTCTATTTAAGAGACCCTCATCTCTTTATTTTGGAAGGTTGAATGAGAATTTGCATCAAATTGTTGTTGAAATTCATACTCACATTTGCTCATATTCACATACGCAAAGATCAAGTCTGACAATATGTTGACCAGATTTAACTACAATTAACTTGAGTTGATTAGTTTCGAAAAGAATTTTGAAATAATCAAACGAAATTATTTAATTAAATGGAGTACTTACTTCTAATTAATTGAACAAGGTTATTTAATTAAATGAGAAGCCATTCCTAATTAATTAAATGAAGTTATTTAATTAAATAAGAAAAGTGTCTCTAATTAATTAAAGATTATTTAATAAAATAGAAAATGTAATTATTAGAGTATATCTCATTTTATTAAATTAAATATCTCAACAAAATCTCTCTTCAGTTCAAAATGGAAAATTTCTACTTCACTATTGATAAAAAATGAGTTAAATCAGTTAACTCATTTTTCTACTCAAATTGAATCAGTTAACTCCTTATTTTACTCAAATTAAATCTATTAACTCCTTTTAAATTAGAAATCTCCCTTTATGACTGAACTTCACCTTTAATCCTGACCGTTGATTGATATCGATCTCAACCATTGATGAATTTTAATAAAGTCTATTTAAGAGACGCTCATCTGTTCGTTTTGAAAGGTTGAATGAGAATTTGCATCAAATTTTTGCTAGAATTCATACTCACATTTGCTCATATTCACATATGCAAAGATCAAGTTTAACCAAAAGTTGACCAGATTTAACCACGGTTGACTTGAGTTGACTAGTTTTGAATTTTTTTTTGAAATAATTAAACAAAATTATTTAATTAAATGGAGTACCTCTAATTAGTTAAATTAAGTTATTTAATTAAATGAGAAGCCATTCCTAATTAACTAAATGAAGTTATTTATTTAAATAAGAAAAGTGTCTCTAATTAGTTAAAGATTATTTAATTAAATAGAAAAAGTAATTATGAGAGCATATCTCATTTTATTAAATTAAATATCTCAACAAAATCTCTCTTCAGTTCAAAAAGGGAAATTTTTAGTTCATTATTGATCAAAAATGAGTTAAATGAGTTAACTCCTTTTTCTACTCAAATTGAATCAGTTAACTCATTATTTTACTCAAATTAAATTTGTTAACTCCCTTTAAATTGAAAATCTCCCTTTATGACTGAAGTTCACCTTTAATCCTGACTGTTGATTGAAATCGATCTCAACCATTGATGAATTTCAGGAAAGTCTATTTAGGAGACCCTCATCTCTTCGTTTTGAAAGGTTGAATAAGAATTTGCATTGAATTGTTGCTAGAATTCATACTCACATTTGCTCATATTCACATATGCAAAGATCAAGTTTGACAAAAAGTTGACCAAATTTAACCATGGTTGACTAGTTTCGAAAAGAATTTTGAAATAATTAAACGAAATTATTTAATTAAATGGAGTACTTACTTCTAATTAATTAAAAAAAGTTATTTAATTAGATGAGAAACCATTCCTAATTAATTAAATAAAGTTATTTAATTAAATAAGAAAAGTGTCTCTAATTAATTAAAGATTATTTAAGTAAACAGAAAAATTAATTATGAGAGCATATCTCATTTTACTAAATTAAATATCTCAACAAAATCTCTCTTCAGTTCAAAAAATGAAATTTTCAATTCACTATTGATCAAAAATGAATTAAATCAGTTAACTCATTTTTCTACTCAAATTGAATCAATTAACTCGTTATTTTACTCAAATTAAATTTGTTAACTCCCTTTAATTTGGAAATCTTCCTTTATGACTGAACATCACCTTTAATCCTGATTGTTGATTGAAATCGATATCAACCATTGATGAATTTCAGGAAAGTCTATTTAAGAGACCCTCATCTCTTCGTTTTGAAAGGTTGAATGAGAATTTGTATTGAACTGTTGTTGGAATTCATACTCACATTTACTCATATTCAGATACGCAAAGATCAAGTTTGACCAAAATTTGACTAGATTTAACCATGGTTGACTTGAGTTGACTAGTTTCGAAATTTTTTTTGAAATAATTAAACAAAATTATTTAATTAAATAGAGTACTTACTTCTAATTAATTAAAAAAATTTATTTAATTAAATTAGAAGCCATTCTTAATTAATTAAATGAAGTTATTTAATTAAATAAGAAAAGTGTCTTTAATTAAATAGAAAAATTAATTATGAGAGAATATCTCATTTTATTAAATTAAATATCTCAACAAAATCTCTCTTCAGTTCAAAAAGGGAAATTTCCAATTCATTATTGATAACAAATGAGTTAAATCAGTTAAATCTTTATTTTACTCAAATTAAATCTGTTAACTCCCTTTAATTTGGAAATCTCCTTTTATGACTGAACTTCTCATTTAGTCCTTACCGTTGATTGAAATCGATCTCAACCATTGATTAATTTCAAGAAAGTCTATTTAGGAGACCCTCATCTCTTCATTTTGAAAGGTTGAATGAGAATTTGCATCGAATTGTTGTTGGAGTTCATACTCACATTTGCTCATATTCATATACGCAACGATCAAGTTTGACCAAAAGTTGAACAGATTTAACCACAGTTGACTTGAGTTGACTAGTTTCGAAAAGAATTTTGAAATAATTAAATGAAATTATTTAATTAAATGGAGTACTTCTAATTAATTAAACAAAGTTATTTAATCAAACGAGAAGTCATTCCTAATTAATTAAATGAAGTTATTTAATTAAATAAAAAAATTGTCTCTAATTAATTAAAGATTATTTAATTAAATAGAAAAAGTAATTATGAGACCATATTTCATTTTATTAAATTAAATATCTCAACAAAATCTCTCTTTAGTTCAAGAAAGAAAATTTCCAGTTCACTATTGATCAAAAATGAGTTAAATCAATTAACTCTTTTTTCTACTCAAATTGAATCAGTTAAATTCTTATTTTACTCAAATTAAATCTATTAACTCCCTTTAATTTGGAAATCTCCCTTTATGACTAAACTTCACCTTTAATCCTTACTGTTGATTGAAATCGATCTCAACCGTTGATGAATTTCAGGAAAGTCTATTTAAGAGACCCTCATCTCTTCATTTTGAAAGGTTGAATGAGAATTTGCATCGAATTGTTGCTTGAATTCATACTCACATTTGCTCATATTCACATATGCAAAGATCAAGTTTGACCATAAGTTGACCAGTTTTAACCACGGTTGACTCAAGTTGACTAGTTTCGAAAAGAATTTTGAAATAATTAAACGAAATTATTTAATTAAATGGAGTACTTACTTCTAATTAATTAAACAAAGTTATTTAATTAAATGAGAAGCCATTCCTAATTAATTAAATGAATTTATTTAATTAAATAAGAAAAGTGTCTCTAATTAATTAAAAATTATTTAATTAAATAGAAAAAGTAATTATGAGAGCATATCTTATTTTATTAAATTAAATATCTCAACAAAATCTCTCTTCAGTTCAAAAAGGGAAATTTTCAGTTCAATATTGATCAAAAATAAGTTAAATTAGTTAACTCCTTTTTTTACTCAAATTGAATTAGTTAACTCCTTATTTTACTCAAATTAAATCTGTTAACTCCTTTTAATTTGAAAATCTCCCTGTATGACTGAACTTCACCTTTAATCCTGACCGTTGATTGAAATCTGTAGTGCCTACCCTCATTCACATCTTTTCTAGACATTGTTATTATCTTCAGACTATGATAGACTAGTTTTATGTTATGGATTTAGTGGTTATATGATGAGATCATTTAGATTTTACATTTAATGCATACATGATGATCATTATACTGTTTTCAGTTATTATTGATGATTAGATGGATCATTTATTATCTTATGTGTTTTATTATGGATACTTACCCCATACTTGCATGTGTATGGTGTGCATGTTTTCTTATTGTATGACATTTCTGATGTGGTTAAGGAAGGGAGTTGTAGTCGCTTGCTTAGTCGAGATCTACACGATGCACCACTTCCTGCCATTGTCTGTTTAGCTTAGCATTATATATATTGTATGTACATGCATGCTTTTTCTGCAGGTTGTAGGTACCAGGTATTTACTTCCCTGAATTGCCTAGATGAGCTTACCCTATTATACTATCTCAATGATAAGAGAAGGGAGATAAATTCTCAAGTCCAAATCCCAAACCTTTAAACCAATTGTCCTAATGAGGTAGGACAAGTATCTGGATATTTTACCCACCGAATGTGTCGGATGACATGATTCATGATTTTTAACCCTTTAGACTAATTTTGAGTGATTTTCTCTATGATGAGTTTTCATGTTTTATGTTGGAGGTCTATGGTGAATTTTTTATTAATTAATTATTAATAAATGGATTTAATCAATAAATTAATTATTTGAGAAGATTAATATAAAATATCATGTTATTTGATATTTTGATTATAATTAATTGAATGGAATTAATTGAAGAAAAATGAATTAAATAAAAGAAAATTAGAAATTAAAATTAATAATAATAATAAAATAATAATAAAGTAATAAATAAATAATAATAATAAAAGTTATAAAGTTAAAATGAAAGTTATTAATATTTAAATAAAAATTATATAAAAAGTAATTGGAGTTATAAGCTTGCATGGGAATTAACGTACTTCTCTATTTCTCAAGTGTCAACAACACGGGGGTTAGTGCATCAATTAAGCACATGGTGTCTGCAACCCTAAAGCTCATCTTGAAGGTTGGAAAAGACCCATGCTTAGTTGGTGACACCTTCCAGATGTTTCTAGAAGCATTCTAGATGTTTCCTCAAAGCTCTTTATATTCAGACACTCATAGAAGCTTAGGGATAGCGTTTGGAGAGGAATTGGAGCATTGGAGGACTCGAGCGTTCTGAAGAAGGGAGGAGTTTGCTCTACGAATTTTCTGAGGTAGAGCGATTTAGCATCAGAATTTAGGTAGATTCTTGTTATTTTACTTATGCTATTTTAACATCATGCATTCCCTGTCTTCTTCGTGTCTTCCGTATGTCTTTTAAGAAGTTTCATATTTATATGCATTCTCAATGTGGGTAGATTAATTTAATTGGAGAACTTTATATGCATTTTATAATGCAAATATTTGATTCTTAATTGTAGATATAATCTTTGTGAAAAACATACATGGTTATATATTCAGATCGCATGGAACAAAGTTTATATATTATATGCCGTGGGCACATTTCGTACCCCGCGCCGGTGGAAGGCAGAGGCCTGTCGTCATAGGTCTGCGGCAACAGGGGTACTATGTACCCGCTATCGGCGTAGTGCCTGCGACCATAGGTACTGCATGCCGTAGCAAGAGTTGGCGGGGTTTTAATTGATGTTTAAGTTATGCAAAAAAATAATAATAACGTTTATGTTAAAACATTTATATACAGTTGATTTCTCATTACTATGTAATATGAAGTCAATCAAAAATTGTTAATTCGATTTTATGAAAACGTATTTACACACACACACACACACACACACACACACACACACATATGTATGTATATATGTAATATGTAAATATGTTATTTATAAATTTAAGTTATTATTTGATAATGACTTATATTGATGGTTTATTTTTATAAAGGTGACTCTTTAATAATTTTCAACTATTTAAATGTTTTAAATTATTAAATAAGGAATTGATAGTTGAGTGGGGGATGTATCAAACAAATGTTATTAATTGAAAAATGGATTTTTAGTTCTAATAAGGAAAACTTTTATTTATCCAAAAATAATATATGTGTTCTCCATTCATTCTTCAGACGTGGAAACTTAAACTGAGATCTCCACATTTAAATTCAAGTTGTAAAACCAAAACATGTGTTTACATAGTGTATTCTTTATGCTATTGTTTTGGGTTTTCGGTTGACTAGTGTTGACTAGTATAGGACGTCTACCAGAGGCTTGGGGGTTATGTGATTATGGTGACATAATGATGTTTTAATCTCGATCTTTATAAACCCAACAATGGTTATGTGATGGAATGCTCTATGTATTGGTTCTGATTACTAATTGTTATAGTTGAGATTCTTATGTATGAGATACTTGACTTAACCATTATTTTTAGTCATCGATCAATTATCGTTGGTTAGTTTTCTAGTCGCCATGATGGGATTGTAATGTGGATTTATTTTGATGATTCCATGATGTGACATGTTTGACTCAACCATTTTTGGAGTCTTCAATCAATTTGACTGAGATATATATATTTTGGTTATTGAGAGCCATTGGATATTTGATTATTAGTGATACTTCAGTTGCCAATAGAGAGCTATTGTGTTCATGATTTTCTATGGATGTTAGCTCATGGAGATTTGATGCTTTTATGCATATTTGATGATTTTGTTATGGATTATCTTTTGTTGTTTTGTGATTTATGATTCCATGAGCATTAGGGTAGGATATCTACAGGTAGTGACGGGAAGTGGCTTGCAATGGGTGCCAGGGCCCTATGAGGCTGCCAGGGTAACTCATTGTAATTTGGATTAATAAGTGATAACATTCACATCTAATACTAACTGAATGAAACTAAAAAGATAAGTGTTTTGTTCTCGCCCATGCCTTGAGTGCTTGTACAAGCTAGGATGGGAGTAGTGAGATGCATGGCTGCGACCTTGCATTCCATAGTATGCCTTGTCAGTATGAGAGGATACTAGTGGCCGCATGAAATCAATATGGACCCTTGGAGTTTAGCTAATTGCTAGGGTAACTTGTACGTGATAATTGCGATGACACTTTCCCACTTGCATAGTAGGTTCCTACATGGCATTGTGTGCCTCTGGGATTAGATGTTAGATTTTGTGTTTGTAACCTTTGAGTAAGAATACTTTTAGGATTTTTGGACTTATAGAGATATGTGCTATGTGATTTTGATAGCCTACTTGTGACTTGAGATTATCTCCTTAGCATGGTGGGAGTGGACCACTTAGGTACCACGCAGTCGGGTGGTAGTGTATTTTCCACTCTTATCATTTTGAGATTCATTGAGACATCGTGGCTGATGCATCCTTCATGATGGTGGATATGTATCCTTTTTCATTGATGATTAGCATATGTTAGATGATGTTATCTTATGCTTTTATTTGCATGCTAGATTACTTCTACATATGATGTTGTATTTATTAGGAGTGACATTTCTACTATGTAATACCGATGATCTCTTCAGTGATTTGGAATGTTACGCACGGAGGGATGGCTAGGATCCACGATGGTCTAATGATGCTATTGATGGTTGGGAGGAACCGTGCACTTAGTTTATTATGTTTGATCTTTATGATGGATGTATATGTTCTCTATGATGTTGTATCATGTGATTATTTCTACTTTGATGTACCATAGATTAGAATAGGATGATGTACCTTATTCTATGTATGTATATTCTTTTAAGCTTGTCACACCCTGTGACATGTATAGTGGATGAATGAGCATTTGAAATGTAATGTGTAAACATTGGACTTATCATTATTATTTCACGAAGATGTTGTACTAGATGGATTCATGTATGTAATTCAATGTTAAGGGATCTTAAAGAATGTAATCTGTTATTAATGTTATGTTTACTTTCAGATGGACAATGCTATTGCTTTCATTATTGTGCATAAGTTATACGTGATATTTACTTTTATGAAAAAAAAAAAAATTCTGCTAAACTTAGTGAAATTCTAGGTTAATTCTTTGGATCCCTTGGCAGGGCATTACATTTGGTATCAAAGCCCGAGTTTCTACATTGGGAGTTCTGGATATTTTGGAACAACTAGAACTTTGAACTATTAAGTATAACTTTCTAAACTTGATCTAGGTGAATTGAAATAGGACTCAAACTGTTACTTGACTATTTTTCATACTTCAAAACTTAGTTTCAAAATCGAAAATTTTCCTTAAACCTAGACATAGAACTGAACTTAGTACCTTGTACTGTTGTAGGATGGTATCTGGGACTAGGTCTTCTATTATAGGCCATGGTAGAGGCTATGGTCATGGCAGAACTATTAGTGTCCATGAGTCTACCCATGAGGGATCAACTCATGTAGAGAGCAGGGAAGAGCACTCTAGTAGGCAACAGGAAGAGAGGCATAGAGAGGACCAAGCTGAGTCTGAAGAGGTTGGTTTGAGGCAGACGATGTAGACTATTCTAGAACATCTACCTCTTATTCAAAAATAGCCCAAAGTGCATTAGACAAAATAAGAGCATAGACCCAGATCTAGAAGTCCTCGGAAGGAACGTCAGAGGTCCATTGTGTCCACTCAGAGGAAGGATCTTTCAAGATCCAAGGTTAAGCCTTTCAATGGGCAAGGTTCTGGTTATGTATCCGAGTAGTGGCTTATTTCTCTTGATAGGATTTTTTCCATGCAAGAGTTCGACAGCAATGTCAAGGCAAGGTTTGCGATCACTAATTTAGAGAATTTTGGGGTCACTTGGTGGACGATTGAGGAGAAGAAGTTGGGTATCGATATGAGCAGTGTTACATGGGAGTTATTCCTAGAGAGTTTCTGTGAATGATTCCTTCCAGGGGAATGGAAACAAAAAAGGGCTAATGAATTTCATAATCTTAGACAGTACACTTTGTCAGTGACCGAGTATGAGCGTAAGTTTTATGAGCTCATGTCTTTTTTAGGGTTCAGGGAAAATTCAGCTCAATTGACACAACATTTTATTAGGGGTTTGAATAACCGTATTATTGGGGGTGTTAAGGTATTTGAGGCCAAAACCCTCAAGGATGTGGTGCATCGAGCTATCCTTGTTGAGAAAAGTGTCAATTCTTTGTCAAGGTGGTTTTGTAGGAGCGCCAACAGCATCGGGATCTAAAAGCAACTACAATTTAGGTGGTAACAAGAATTTTTCTTTTTCTAAGGGGAAACAGTATCAGCAGTAGTCTCAACAGACACAACAATAGAAGGGTTCAAATTCTCAAGCTCAAGGCAGTGGCAAAGGTTCT
Source organism: Cupressus sempervirens (assembly GCA_028749045.1). NCBI lineage: Eukaryota > Viridiplantae > Streptophyta > Pinopsida > Cupressales > Cupressaceae > Cupressus > Cupressus sempervirens. The sequence continues at coordinate 100,104,981 of CM053791.1, forward strand.
AACACCAAGAACAACCGCAATGCTCAATGCAATAAACAGAATCGAACCAATCAACCAGCTCAGAGTAGCCAGTCTTTTGTTAGTAGGAACAGTCGCCACAATCTAATGTACCACATATGGGAAGAGGTTTTGGCAGAAATACAAAATGCTTTTCATGTGGTCAGATTGGACATTATATAGCTCAGTGTCCACAGCGAGCACCTCAGTTTTCAAGACCTAGACCTACAGTTTCAGAGCCTATAGTGGGTGATGCAGGTAGAGCTCATAGAGTTTTTGCAGCAGTTGATCAGCCTCAGGCCGATCATCAAGGAACAGTGCTTGAGACCACGGGTGCTATTAGAGGTATATCTCTTTCAGTATTGTTTGATTCAGGAGCTACAGATTCATTTATTTCACCATCTATAGTTTCTAAGTGTAAGCTAGATGCGGTGAAGAAAGATCATGGTTGGCAAGTGGAACTAGCGTCAAGCATTAAGGTTTCCATAGATTCTGTAGTTCATAAGTGTGGGCTTAGTTTAGGAAGCTTCGATATGATAGTGGATCTTCGAGTCATACCCCTTGGTTCCTATGATGTGGTTCTAGGCATGGACTGGCTTGGATCTCATAGAGCCAGTATAGATTATAGGAAGAAGATTATTATGTGCCAAGATGACCAAGGGAATGATGTGCAGATAGTTGGGATACCGAGGCCTATATCTCTGCAGATGATTTCTGCTATGCAATTGAAGCAAAGTTTTTGTAAGGGATGTCAGATATTTGCTGTTATGGTAAATGATCTTGATGAAGAAGATTGCATGAGGGAGACTTTAGATCACCCGATTTTGCAGGAGTATGCAGATGTTTTTCCAAGTGAGATTCCATGCATGCCTCCAAAGAGGGACATTGATTTTAGTATTGATCTAGTTCTTGGAGCGGAGCCTATCTCTAAAGATCCTTATTGCATGACTACTAAAAAATTGGGTGAGCTACGTCTTCAGCTAGAGGAACTTCTGGCCAAAGGGAGCATTCGACCTAGTGTATCACCATGGGGAGCTCCAGTGCTCTTTGTGAAGAAGAAAGATGGTTCTTTGCACCTTTGTATTGACTATAGATAGTTGAATAAGGTGACTATTAAGAATAGGTATCCTTTACCTAGGATTGATGACTTGTTTGATCAGATCAAGGGAGCTACAGTATTCTCCAAGATTGATATTAAGTCAGGATACCACCAGCTTGACATTAAGGAAGTAGATATTCACAAGACTATTTTTCGAACTCGTTATGGGAATTATGAGTTCATAGTGGTACCTTTTGGATTGACTAATGCTCCATCGATTTTCATGGGTTTGATGAATGGTGTGTTTCGATCTTATTTGGACAGGTTTGTACTCGTGTTTCTTGATGACATATTGATATATTCTAAGATTCAAAAGGAGCATGAGGAACACCTGCGGTTGGTATTGCAGTGCTTGAGAGACAATTAGCTTTATGCTAATGTAGCTAAGTGTGAATTCTTCAAAATGGAGATTCAGTATTTAGGGCATGTTATTTTAGGTGATGGTATCTTAGTGGATCCTGCAAAGATTCAGGTGATAATAGATTATCCGACACCAACTAATGTGTCAAAGATTTGTAGTTTCATGGGTTTAGCTGGTTATTAATGTAGATTTTTTCAGATCTTCTCTAGGATAGCACATCCTATCACTTCTCTTCAAAGAAAAGGAAAGAAGTTTGTATGGACAGAGAAATGTGAGGAAGCTTTCCAGAAGCTCAAGGAGCTTTTGACCAGTGCATCGATTCTAGCTATACCTGATCCAGAAGGTGATTTCATGGTATGTACAGATGCTTCTCTTGAAGGGATTGGGGCAGTATTAATGCAGAATGGACAGGTGATTGTGTATGAATCACGCAAGCTCAAGGATCATGAGTTAAATTACCCTACACATGATCTTGAGTTAGCAACAATAGTTCATGCTTTGACAAGGTGGAGACATTTCTTGTTGGGGCACAGATTTGAGCTACATAGTGATCATCGTAGTCTTCAGTATATTTTTACTCAGCCTAATTTGAATGCTCGCCAGAGGCGATGGATGGAGTTTCTATGCAAGTATGATTTTGAGGTTAAGTACATTTAGGGTAAGGAGAATGTGGTGGCAGATGCTTTGAGTCGCAGGAGACATGTGTGATCATCGATGACTCTTAGTGTGGATTTCAGGAGTCAGATTCTTCAGGCACTTCCTACGGATTCCTAGTATTAGGAAGTGTGCAGAGAGATTGATTCAGGAAGATCTTTGGAAGGTAAGTTTTCAAGTTACGTACGAGAGTCAGATGGTCTTTTGAGACATTTGGGAAGGATTTATGTGCCATTTTTGGATGAGCTTCGCACCTTAATACTGACAGAAGCCCATCGTACACCTTACTCAACACATCCAAGTGTCAAGAAGATGCATGTTGATTTGAGACGTTTGTTCTTTTTGTCTGGGATGAAGCGAGATATTGCGGATTTTGTGGCTAGGTGCCCTGAGTGTCAGAGAGTTAAGGCAGAACATCGGCACCCGACTGGACTTTTGCAGCCAAATCTCATTCCTTCTTGGAAGTGGAATATCATCTCCATGGATTTCATTATGGGATTACCTATGATAGTTCAACATCATGATGCTATCATGGTCACCGTTGATCGGTTGACTAAGGTGGCACATTCTCGACATCACTGCAGCATGAGCTTGGAGCGCAGTTAAATTTTAGTTTGGCATATCATTCAGAGACTGATTGTCAAACAAAGAGGGTGAATCAAGTTTTGGAGGATATGTTATGGATGTATGTGATGGATAGGTAGACACATTGGGAGGATTATCTCTACCTAGTGGAGTTTGCTTACAACAACGGGTATCATAGTTTTATTGGTATGGCACCATTTCAAGCATTATATGGGAATCCTTTTCATACACCATTGAGTTGGGATAGTCTTGAGGATCGCATTCTATTAGGTCCTTAGATGCTTCATTATATGGAGCAATAGGTAGTGCGTATCTGTGAGCATTTAACTACAGCACAGGATAGGCAGAAGAAGTATGCTGATGCTCATAGGACTGATAAGCAGTTTGCTATGGGAGATAAGGTTTTCTTGAGAGTGCGATTGTGAAAAAGTCTAATCCAATATGGAAAGGGATCTAAGCTAGCACCTTGCTTTGTGGGACCATTCGAGATTCTAGAGAGGATTGGCCGAGTTGCTTATTGTCTTGCTCTACCGCCTAGCCTAGCTCGCATTCATGATGTTTTCCATGTTTCAGTGCTTCGACAGTATATACCTGATATTGTACACATTCTTGATTGGAATGTGTTGCAAGTAGAGAACGGGCAGCTGGCTTTGGAGCCGGTTCATATTCTACAGCAGCAGGAGTTGACCCTCAAGGGTCGAACCATCGAGTAGGTAAGGGTCCAATGGGACCCTACTGATGATTCTTCAGCTACTTGGGAGGATGCAGTTAGATTGAGGGAGTTATATCCCTACTTGTTTGTAGGCTTCCAGGAATAAGCCTAACCCAAGGGGGGGTGGATGTAGTGCCTACCCTCGTTCACATCTTTTTTGGGCATTGTTATTATCTTCAGACTATGATAGACTAGTTTTATGTTATGGATTCAGTGGTTATATGATGAGATCATTTAGATTTTACATTTCATGCATACATGATGATCATTATACTATTTTCAATTATTATTGATGATTAGATGGATGGTTTATTATCTTATGTGTTTTATTATGGATACTTACCCCATACTTGCATGTGTATAGTGTGTGTGTTTTCTTATTGTATGGCATTTCTGATGTGGTTAAGAAAGGGAGTCGTAGTCACCCACTTAGTTAGGATCTACATGATGCACCATTTCCTGCCATTGTCTATTTAGCTCAGCATTATATATATTGTATGTACATGCATGGTTTTTCAGTAGGTTGCAGGTACCAGGTATCGACTTCTCTGAATTGCCAGGATGAGCGTACCCTATTATACTATCTCAATGATAAGAGAAGGGAGATAAATTCTCATGTCCAAATCCCAAACCTTTAAACCAATTGTCCTAGTGAGGTAGGACAAGTATCTGAATATTTTACCCACCGAATGTGATAGATGACATGATTCATGATTTTTAACCCTTTAGACTGATTTTGAGTGATTTTCTCTATGATGAGTTTTCATATTTTATCTTGGAGGTCTATGGTGAATTTTCTATTAATTAAGTCTTAATAAATGGATTTAATTAATAAATTAATTATTTGAGAAGATTAATATAAAATATCATGTTATTTGATATTTTGATTATAGTTAATTGAATGGAATTAATTGAAGAAAAATGAATTAAATAAAAGAAAATTAGAAATTAAAAATAATAATAATAATAAAGTAATAAATAAATAATAATAATAAAAGTTATAAAGTTAAAATGAAAGTTATAAATATTTAAATAAAAATTATATAAAAAGTAATTGGAGTTATAAGCTTGCATGGGAATTAACGCACTTCTCTATTTCTCAAGTGTCAACAACACGAGGGTTAGTGCATCAATTAAGCACATGGTGTCTACAACCCTAAAGCTCATCTTGAAGGTTGGAAAAGACCCATGCTTAGTTGGTGACACCTTCCAACTGTTTCTAGAAGCATTCTAGATGTTTCCTGAAAGCTCTTTATATTTAGGCACTCATAGAAGCTTAGGGATAGCGTTCAGAGAGAAATTGGAGCATTGGAGGACTCGAGCATTCTGAAGAAGGGAGGAATTTGCTCTGCAAATTTTTTGAGGAAGAGCGATTTAGCATCAGAATCTAGGTAGATTCTTGTGATTTTACTTATGCTATTTTCGCATCATGCTTTCCCTGTCTTCTTCGTGTCTTCCATATGTCTTTTGAGAAGTTTCATATTTATATGCATTCTCAATGTGCGTAGATTAATTTAATTGGATAACTTTATATGCATTCTATAATGAAAATATCTTATTCTTAATTGTAGATATAATCTTATCTCATGCGGCCACTAGTATCCTCTCATACTGACGAGGCATACTACGGAATGCAAGGTCGCAACCATGCGTCTCACTACTCCCATCCTAGCCTATACAAGCGCTCAAAGCATGGGCGAGAACCAAAACAATTATCTTTTTAGGTTCATTTCATCCCCATTTAGTGTGTAAATGTTATCACTTATTAACCAAACTTACAATGAGTTACCCTGGCAGCCACTTAGGGCCCCACCCCCCATTGCAAGCCACTTTCTGACACTACAAGTAGATTACCTACCCTAATGCTCATGGAATCATAAATCACCACAGTCCTATACAAGCGATTATAAAGAAAATCCAAAAGATAATCCATAAAAAGAATCATCAAATATTCACAATATAAGCATAAAATATCCATAATAAGAATCATCAAATCTCTATGATAAGAATCATCAAAATCTCCATGAGCATCCGAAAAGAATCTATAGAAAATCATGACCACAACAGTTCTCTATTGGCAACTGAAGGCATCACTGATAATCATAAGTATCAATTGGTTTTCAATAACCAAAATATTGGTTCTTAACAAGCAACCAAGAATATCTCAAAATCATACTGATCGAAGACTTCAAAATGGTTGAGTCAAACATGTCACAACATGACATCATTAAGAAATAAATCCACATTTCAATCCCATCATGGTGACTAGAAAGTAATCCAAGGATAACTGATTGATGACTCAAAAAGGATTAGCTCAAGTGTCTCATACACATACATCTTAGCTTCACACATGAAGACTAATGAACAATAACAATCAGTAAATACAAACATTTCATAGAGCATACGATCACATTACCATGGTTGGGCTTATAAAGATCGAGACCAAATAAGATCAACATGCCATCATATCTCATAACCCCCGAGCCTCTGGTAACAACCTAAGACTGGTCATCACTAGTCAACCCAAAATCCCAAAACAAGAAGCATATAGAATACACGATGCAAACACATGTTTTGGTTTTGCTAAAATTTCATAGTTAAATAATGTGTGGAGTTTCATTTTCTATTTTCAAGTGTAGGGGTTTCCAATTTTATTTTCAAATATACTTCAAGTGTCTAAGTTTCATCATTTGACCTACAAGTCAACCCATTTGATTCCCCGATAGCATTATCCTTCCATTATTAAGAATTACATTCTAAGAATAACTTAAGGATAAATATTCACTAAACTGATCATCATTAACTTTTAATTAAATTGTTCTCTTTATTTGTCCAAGATCCATATTACTAATTGACTACATTTCAACATTATCAAAGGATCATTATTCTTTTATAAAAGAACCAATTATCCATCCTCGAATAAGAAGAATTATAACTTTATTAAAATGACCAATTTAACCAATCAATTAACAATTATAAATTTATTAAAACGATCAATTTAACCAATCAATTAACATAGGTACACCATTCTTGACCTATTAACATTATAATAGTTCTCAATTAAATATTACTAAGTCTCACTATTAAAATATCTAAGGTCATTATTCAAGTCATGAGAGTACGACTTGTCAACTTTGATATACATATTTTTGCAATCCTGTTAAAAGAATTATATCAAATAAATCTCTATTACATAACATATTATTAATTAAATCTAATTAACTCTAGGTAATTGATTTAATTTATAATTACACAACCATACCAACAACCCAATAAATATTAGTTGACTAACAATAGTATGTAAGTAAAGAGTCAACTTCAATCCAATACACAAATATTAATATTTCAATAATAATAATAACAAGTTATTTTGGAAAACTTATCCATAATGACCACATTCGTTTTTCTTTAATGAACACTAATATTTCCTTAACAAATTTGTATTATTGATAATCTTTTCAATTAAGACTCTATCACATAACTTAATAATTTAAAATATACAATTGATATTTAATAACAAGTTATGTTAATGATCTTATTACTAAATCTACATATCCAGATTCCTCCTCATTTTAAATAGATACTAATATCTCTTTTCAACTTAATAATAATTAACAAGTTATTATTAATAAACTATACTTAACATTAATTATTAACATCTATATATATTACAATAATTTTCAAACTTAAGGTATCAACCTCTTTATTAATTAATCTTGATCAATTCATAATTAATTAAATTAATCAATGAAACATATAATTCGCCAAACCAAATTATGTTAATAATAACTCAATTAAAACTTGACTAAATATTACCATAATCTGAATCACTTAATTGAATTATTCGTAATAATAGTAACTCATTAATATCAGTCATTAATAACTAATAAAATTACAATAATTTTATTAATTAAAAATTGACTAAACATCAGCACACTAATTTTAAGTTAACAAATGATAAAGCATGTTTAACAAATATATATATATATAAAATCATATAATGCTAAATCTTATTATAATAACATTAAAATAACATTAAAACTGGTTAACACATATACATATAATAACACATTGACATTTAATAAATTACCACTTATTAATACATAACACTTTATGTACTAATATTTTAATAAATATAATCTATTGGTAAAACTTAATAACATCAAACTTTATAAAAACAACAAACAAACTTTAAAAAGGGAATTTGAATATTGCTACGGGCCACTTATATCTACGCAACACATTGATCGCAGATACCATGTAGGTACTCTGCGATCACGCAGGTACCATGCAGGTACTCTACGATCACGCAAGTACCTTGCGTCCACGCAGACCAAAGCAAGCACGCTGCTATCGCCGAAAATGAGGTAAGTGGTACGTAGGTAAGGTAAGTTGTTTTTATTTTTATTTTTACTTAATTTTTTTTATATATGATATAAGAAAAAACTTGCTTATATCATACTTTATATAAATAAATTTCTTCCTCAATAAATACAATTACATCATTGCATTGAATCCATAACTCCAATTATGGTTTTTGTATAATTAAAACAAACTTCCTCCATAATAATAGTAGAACTCTAATATATATATATATATATATATATATATATATATATATATATATATATATATATATATATATATATATATATATTTGCAATTATGCAATTTCTCAATTCAGATTTTTTTATATTTTAAAATCCTATTATATTTTTAATTCTCAATTCTACTCTAGTTCAAACCCAACCCTGAGTTAGAACTAATTTCCTCCTTAATTGGATCTAGGGTTTTTCTATTGTTTTCTTTGCAACCATACATATCTAGATTCCAATTTCAAATTGCAGATTCAATCACAAAGAGTATTCAGACACATATAACAAATATGATGAAGACAGGAAGAGAAAGAGTGCAAAGGGAATATGAGAATATCACGAGTGCACCTAGACACTGATGCTAATTTGCCATGCCTCAGAAGTCCATAGAAAATCTCTTCCTTCTACATCATTCACAATTCTTCCGAGAATCCAAGCCAATCGAATCCTCCAAGTGATTAGAAGTGCTAGAAGAAGCATAGTAGCATGTAGAACATATGAGCATATGAGCTTCTCCAATGCATGTAAGCTTTGAAGCTTCCATTTTAGCTTGAGGCTTGTAGCTTTCATTAAGCTTTCATTTAAGCTTCCATTAAGCTTTCCCAAAACACACTAGGAGAGCCTCTATTTAAAGACCTCTAAGATGCATCTAGAGTGTCTCTAGAAACAATTAGAAGATAAGCATGACAACCAAGCATGGGACTTCTCCAATCTTCTAGATGAGTCTTAAGGTTGTAGACACCATGTGCTCAAATAAAATGCTAACTCCTAAGTGTAGACAACTAGTGCAAACTTAGAGTGCAAACTCCAGTGTTGTCTACATGAAAACTCTCAAAAATTTGCTAACTCCTATGTGAGCAAATATTTTAAATAATGCACATTAATTAATTTAATATTTACTTTACTCTTTCCAATTTAATTAATTAATTTATTAAATCTCATGTACTAACTTTAATAATTCCAGTTTTCAATCTTAATATATTTATATTTTAAGTACATGAAATCTAGAATCTTTTAATAATTTTAATATATTTTTCCACTTTTAAATTTCATTTTCTAAAATTTAATTTGCTAAAATATTTATTAGCTTTAATAATATTATTATTTAGTCAATTATTTAAAAATGAACTCCAAATATATTATTATTAAAATAAATATTGTCACATTCCAAATTTAAACTTTAAACTTTTATTTTCAAATTTAATTATTTTATTTAATTAATTTTTCAATTAATTAAATAAAATAAATATTAAAATACCATATTAATTTTTCATTTAATTAAACCATTAATTAAATCTTTTAATTAGGCTTAATTAATAGAAAATACATCAAAGACTCACAAGGTAAAAATACGAAAACCCATCATAGCAAAAATACATGCAAAATCAAACCAAGGATTAATATCATGAATTATGTCATCCGACATATTCGGAGGGTACTCAACTCAGATACTTGTCCTAATTTTTCAATTAGAACAAATGGCTTAAAGGGTTGGGATTTGGACTTGAGAATTTATCTCCCCTCTCTTATCATTGAGATAATGTGATAGGGTATGCTCATCCTGAAAATTCAAGGAAGTTGATACTCAGTACCTGCAACCTGCATAAAAACCATGCATGTACAAGCACAAATATACTAAACTAAACAGACAATGGTAGGAAGCGGTGCATCGTGTAGATCCCGACGAGCAGGTGACTACAACTCCCTTCCTTAACCACATCAGACACGCCATACAAAAGTAAACACGCAAAAAAAACACGCACACCATACACATGCAAGTATGGGGTAAGTATCCATAAAAAAACACATATGATAATAAATCATCTTACTAATCATCATTAATAACTGCAAACACTGAAAATAATCATCATACATACATGAAATGCAAAGTATAAGTGATCTCATCACATAATAAACTAAATCCATAGCACAATATCTGATAATCTCAAAAGAATGCTACTAACCATCAACATAAAACTAACCCTAAAAGAGTTCAGCAATGATAACAAAATGCGAACTAGGGGCAGGCACTACAAGAAGCCATTCCTAACTAATTAAATGAAGTTATTTAATTAAATAAGAAAAGTGTCTCTAATTAATTAAAAATTATTTAATTAAATAGAAAAATTAATTATGAGAGAATATCTCATTTTATTAAATTAAATATCTCAACAAAATCTCTCTTCAGTTCAAAAGGGGAAATTTTCAGTTCACTATTGATCAAAAATGATTTAAATTAGTTAACTCCTCTTTCTACTCAAATTGAATCAGTTAACTCCTTATTTTACTCAAATTAAATTTGTTAACTCCCTTTAATTTGAAAATCTCTCTTTATGACTGTACTTCACCTTTAAATCCTGTCCGTTGATCGAAATCGATCTCAACCGTTGATGAATTCTAGGGAAGTCTATTTAAGAGACCGTCATCTCTTCATTTTGAAAGGTTGAATGAGAATTTGCATCGAATTCTTGCTGGAATTCATACTCACATTTGCTCATATTCACATACGCAAAGATCAAGTTTGACTAAAAGTTGACTAGATTTAACCACGGTTGACATGAGTTGACTAGTTTCAAAAAGAATTTTAAAATAATTAAACGAAATTATTTAATTAAATAGAGTACTTACTTCTAGTTAATTAAACAAAGTTGTTTAATTAAATGAGAAGCCATTCCTAATTAATTAAATAAAGTTATTTAATTAAATAAGAAAAGTGTCTCTAATTAATTAAAGATTATTTAATTAAATAGAAAAAGTAACTATGAGAGCATATCTCATTTTATTAAATTAAATATCTCAACAAAATCTCTCTTCAGTTGAAAAAGGGAAATTTTCGGTTCATTATTGATCAAAAATGAGTTAAATAAGTTAACTCCTTTTTTTACTCATATTGAATCAGTTAACTCCTTATTTTACTTAAATTAAATCTGTTAGTTCCCTTTAATTTGAAAATCTCCCTTTATGACTAAACTTCACCTTTAATCTTAACCGTTGATTGAAATCGATCTCAACCGTTGATGAATTCCAGAAAAGTCTATTTAAGAGACCCTCATCTCTTCATTTTGAAAGGTTGAATGAGAATTTGCATTGAATTGTTGCTGGAATTCATGGTCACATTTGCTCATATTCACATATGCAAAGATCAAGTTTGACCAAAAGTTAACCAGATTTACCCACGGTTGACTTGAGCTGACTAGTTTCGAAAAGAATTTTGAAATACTTAAACAAATTTATTTAATTAAATGGAGTACTTACTTCTAATTAATTAAATAAAGTTATTTAATTAAATGAGAAGCCATTCCTAATTAATTAAATGAAGTTATTTAATTAAATAAGAAAAGTTTCTCTAATTAATTAAAGATTATTTAATTAAATAGAAAAAGTAATTATGAGAGCATATCCCATTTTATCAAATTAAATATCTCAACAAAATCTCTCTTCAGTTCAAAAAGAGAAATTTCCAGTTCACTATTGATAAAAAATGAGTTAAATCAGTTAACTTCTCTTTCTACTCAAATTGAATCAGTTAACTCCTTATTTTACTCAAATTAAATTTGTTAACTCCAGTTAATTTGGAAATCTTCCTTTATGATTGAACTTCACCTTTAATCCTGATCGTTGATTGAAATTGATCTCAACCATTGATGAATTCTATAAAAGTCTATTTAAGAGACCCTCATCTCTTCATTTTGAAAGGTTGAATGAGAATTTGCATCGAATTGTTGCTGGAATTCATGATCACATTTGCTCATATTCAGATACGCAAAGATCAAGTTTGACTAAAAGTTGACCAAATTTAACAACGGTTGACTTGAATTGACTAGTTTCGTAAAATTTTTTGAAATAATTAAATGAAATTATTTAATTAAATAGAGTACTTACTTCTAATTAATTAAACAAAGTTATTTAATTAAATAAGAAGCCATTCCTAATTAATTAAATGAAGTTATTTAATTAAATAAGAAAAGTGTCTCTAATTAATTAAAGATTATTTAATTAAATAGAAGAAGTAATTATGAGAGCATGTCTCATTTTATTAAATTAAATATCTTAACAAAATCTCTCTTCAGTTCAAAAAGAAAAATTTCCAATTCACTATTGATCAAAAATGAGTTAAATCAGTTAACTCCTTTTTTTACTAGAATTAAATCTATTAACTCCCTTCAATTTGGAAATCTTCCTTTATGACTGAACTTCACCTTTAATCCTGACCATTGATTGAAATCAATCTCAACCGTTGATGGATTCCAAGAAAGTCTATTTAAGAGACCCTCATCTCCTCATTTTGAAAGTTTGAATGAGAATTTGCATTGAATTGTTGCTGGAATTCATACTCACATTTGCTCATATTCACATACGCAAAGATCAAGTTTGACAAAAAGTTGACCAGATTTAACCACGGTTGACTTGAGTTGACTAGTTTCAAAAATAATTTTGAAATAATTAAACAAAATTATTTAATTAAATGGAGTACTTACTTCTAATTAATTAAACAAAGTTATTTAATTAAATAAGAAAAGTGTCTCTAATTAATTAAAGATTATTTAATTAAATAGAAAAAGTAATTATGAGAGCATATCTCATTTTATTAAATTAAATATCTCAACAAAATCTCTCTTTAGTTCAAAAAGGGAAATTTTCAGTTCACTATTGATAAAAAATGAGTTAAATCAATTAACTCATTTTTCTACTCATAATGAATCAGTTAACTCCTTATTTTACTCAAATTAAATCTATTAGTTCCCTTTAATTTGGAAATCTCCCTCTATGACTAAACTTCACCTTTAATCCTGGCCATTGATTGAAATCGATCTCAACCGTTGATGAATTCCAAAAAAGTCTATTTAAGAGACCCTCATATCTTCATTTTGAAAAGTTCAATGAGAATTTGCATCGAATTGTTGCTAGAATTCATACTCACATTTGCTCATATTCACATACGCAAAGATCAAGTTTGATGAAAAGTTGACCAGATTGACCATGGCTGACTTGAGTTGACTAGTTTTGAAAAGAATTTTCAAATAATTAAATAAAATTATTTAATTAAATGGAGTACTTACTTCTAATTAATTAAACAAAGTTATTTAATTAAATGAGAAGCCATTCCTAATTAATTAAATGAAGTTATTTAATTAAATAAGAAGTGTCTCTAATTAATTGAAGATTATTCAATTAAATAGAAAAAGTAATTATGAGAGCATATCTCATTTTATTAAAATAAATATCTCAACAAAATCTCTCTTCAGTTCACAAAGGGAAATTTTCAGTTCACTATTGATCAAAAATGAGTTAAATCAATTAACTATTTTTTCTACTCAAATTGAATCAGTTAACTCCTTATTTTACTCAAATTAAATCTGTTAACTCCCTTTAATTTAAAAATCTCCCTTTATGACTGAACTTAACCTTTAATCCTGACCATTGATAGGAATCGATCTCAACCGTTGATCAATTCAAAGAAAGTCTATTTAAGAGACTCTCATGTCTTCATTTTGAAAGGTTGAATGAGAATTTGCATCGAATTGTTGCTCGAATTTATACTCACATTTGCTCATATTGACATACGCAAAGATGAAGTTTGACCAAAAGTTGACCAGATTTAACCACGGTTGTCTTGATTTAACTAGTTTCGTAAACAATTTTGAAATAATTAAATGAAATTATTTAATTAAATGGAGTACTTACTTCTAATTAACTAAACAAAGTTATTTAATTAAATGAGAAGTCATTCTTAATTAATTAAATGAAGTTATTTAATTAAATAAGAAAAGTGTCTCTAATTAATTAAAGATTATTTAATTAAATAGAAAAAGTAATTATGGGAGCATATCTCATTTTATTAAATTAAATATCTCAACAAAATCTCTATTCAATTCAAAAAAGGAAATTTCTAGTTCACTATTGATCAAAAATTAGTTGAATCAGTTAACTCCTTTTTCTACACAAATTGAATTAGTTAACTCCTTATTTTACTCGAATTAAATCTGTTAACTCCATTTAATTTGAAAATCTCCCTTTATGACTGAACTTCACCTTTAATCCTGACCGTTGATTGAAATCGATCTCAACCGTTGATGAATTTTAGGAAAGTCTATTTAAGAGACCCTCATCTCTTTATTTTGAAAGGTTGAATGAGAATTTGCATCGAATTGTTGCTGGAATTCATACTCATATTTGCTGATATTCTGTAGTGCCTACCCTCATTCACATCTTTTCTAGACATTGTTGTTATTATCAGACTATGATGGACTAGTTTTATGTTGATGGATTAGTGGTATTATTTTGACACTATCAGACATTATGTTATGGATTTAGAGGTTATGAGATGAGATCATTTAGACTTTACATTTCATGCATACATGATGATCATCATATTGTTTTCAGTTACTATTGATGATTAGTTGATGATTATTATCTCATGTGTTTTATTATGGATACTTACCCCATACTTGCATGTCTATGGTGTGTATATTTTCTTATTGTATGGCGTTTCTGATGTGGTTAAGGAAGGGAGTCGTAGTCACCTACTTAGTCGAGATCTACATGATGCACCACTTCCTGCCATTGTCTGTTTAGCTTAGCATATATATATAATGTATGTATATGTATGATTTTTTTGCAGGTTGCAGATACTGGATATCGACTTCCCTGAATTGCCAGGATTAGCGTACCCTATTATACTATCTCAATGATAAGAGAAGGGAGATAAATTCTCAAGTCCAAATCTCAAACCCTTAAACCAATTGTCCTAGTGAGGTAGGACAAGTATTTGGATATTTTACCCATCAAATGTTTTGGATGACATAATTCGTGATTTTTAACCCTTTAGACTGATTTTGAGTGATTTTCTCTATGATGGGTTTTCATATTTTATCTTGGAAGTCTATGGTGAATTTTCTATTAATTAAGTCTTAATAAATATATTTAATTAATAAATTAATTATTTGAGAAAATTAATATAAAATATCATGTTATTTGATATTTTGATTATAATTAATTGAATGGGATTTAATTGAAGAAAAAGAATTAAATAAAAAAAAATTAAAAATTAAAATTAATAATAATAATAAAATAATAATAAAGTAATAAATAAATAATAATAATAAAAGTTATCAAAATTAAAATAAAAGTTATAAATATTTAAATAGAAATTATATTAAAGTGAATTGGAGTTATAAGCTTGCATGAGAATTAACACACTTCTCTATTTGTCATGTGTCAACAACACGGGGGTTAGTGCATCAATTAAGCACATGGTGTCTACAACCTTATGGCTCATCTTGAAGGTTGAAAAAGACCCATACTTAGTTGGTGACACCTTCGACCTGTTTCTAGAAACATTATAGATGTTTCCTGAAAGCTCTTTATATTCAGGCATTCATAGAAGCTTAGACATAGCATTGGGAGAGAAATTGGAGCATTGGAGGACTCGAAAATTCTGAAGAAGGGAGAAGCTTGCTCTGTGGATTTTTTGAGGAAGAGCAATTTAGCATTAGAATCCGGGTAGATTCTTGTGATTTTAATTATGCTATTTTCACATCACACATTCCCTGTCTTCTTCGTGTCTTCCATATGTCTTCTGAGAAGTTTCATATTTATATGCATTCTCAATATGGGTAGATTAATTTATTGGAGAATTTTATATGCATTCTATAATGCAAATATTTGATTCTTAAATTGTAGATATAATCTTTGTGAAAAAAAAAACATACATAGTTATATATTCAGATCAACATACATATATATATATATATATATGTATACATTTATTATGAATCTATTATAAAATTTGAATATATATATACATACATACATATATATATATATACTGATATATATATATATATATATATATATATATACGTATGTATATTTATATATAATACGCCGAATGAGCGATTGATAAATCACAGTGGAGAAATTTAATAAATCGCATCACAATTTATATTGCATGAATCAATGTATATAATGAAATGTCGTGGGCACGGATTGTACCCATGCTTGCGGAAGGCAGAGACCTACCGTCACAGGTCTACGGCGACAGGGGTACTATGTACCCGCTATCGGTGAAGTGTCTGCGACCATAGGTACTGCGTACCGCAACAAGTGTTTGGGGGGGTAAATTAATGTTAATGTGATGCAAAAAAAAATGTTTATGTTAAAATGTTTATAAACAATCGATTCTCATTGCTACATAATATGGTGTCAATCGAAATTGTTAAATCGATTTTATGAAAAGGTATTAACTATTTATATATATATATATATAGATATATATATATATATATATATATATATACACATATATATATAGATATATATATATATATACATATATATACATATATATATGTATATATATATGTGTATATATATATATGTATATATATATGTATATATATATATATATGTATGTATGTATATGTATATATGTAATATGTAAACATGTTATTTATAAATTTAAGTTATTATTATTTGATAAATGATTTATATTGAAGGTTTATTTTCATAAAGGTGACTCTTTAATAACTTTCAACTATTTAATAATTTAATTGTTTTAAATTATTAAATAAAGAATTGATAGTTTGGTGGGGAATGTATCAAACAAATATTATTAATTGGAAAATGGATTTTTTTTAGTTCTAATAAGGAAAATTTTTATCCAAAAACAATATATGTGTTCCTCCATTCAAACTTGGAAACTAAAACTGAGATCTCTACATTTTGTAAACTTGGTATAACCAAAACACCAAAACATGTGTTTGCATTGTGTATTCTTTAAGCTATTGTTTTGGGTTTTGGGTTGACTAGTGTTGACCAGTATAGGATGTCTACCAGAGGCTTGGAGGTTATGTGATTGTGGTGACATGATGGTGTTTTAATCTCGATCTTTATAAATCCAACCATGGTTATGTGATGGAATGCTCTATGTATTGATTGTGATTACTGATTGTTATAGTTGAGATTTTTATGTATGAGACACTTGACTTAACCATTATTTTGGTCATCGATCAATTATCCTTGGTTATTTTCTAGTCTCCATGATGGGACTATAATGTGAATTTATTTTTGATGATTTCATGTTGTGACATGTTTGACTCAACCATTTTTGGAGTCTTCAATCAGTATCATTGAGATATATATTTTGGTTATTGAGAACCATTGGATATTTGATTATCAGTGATACTTCAGTTCCCAATAGAGAGCTATTGTGTTCATGATTTTCTATGGATGATAGCTCATGGATATTTGATGCTTTTATTATGGATAATCTTTTGTTGATTTGAGATTTATGATTCCATGAGCATTAGTGTAGGATATCTGCATGTAGTGACGGGAAGTGGCTTGCAATGGGGGCCGGGGCCCTAAGAGGCTGCTAGGGTAACTCATTGTAAGTTGGATTAATAAGTGATAACATTCACACCTAATACTAACTGAATGAACCTAAAAAGATAAGTTTTTTGTTCTCGCCCATGCCTTGAGTGCTTGTACATGATAGGATGGGAGTAGTGAGACGCATGGTTGCAACTTTGCATTCCGTAGTATGCCTTGTCAGTATGAGAGGATACTAGTGGCCGCATGAAATCAGTATGGACTTGTGGAGTTTAGCTAACTACCAGGGTAACTTGTACGTAATAATTGCGATGACACTTTTTCACTTGCATAGTAGGTTCCTACATGTCATTGTGTGCCTCTAGAATTAGATGTCAAATTTTGTGTTGGAACTTTTGAGTTAATATACTTTTAGGATTCCTGGACTTATAAAGATATGTGCTATGTGAATTTGATAGCCCGTTTGGGACTTGAGGTTATCTCCTTAGCATGGTGGGAGTGGACCACTTAGGTACCACGCGGTCGGGTGGTAGTGTATTTTCCACTCTTATCATTTTGAGATTCATTGAGATATCGTGTCTGATGCATCCTTCATGATGATGGATATGTATCCTTTTTCATTGATGATTAGCATATGTTAGATGATGTTATCTTATGCTTTTATTTACATGTTAGATTAATTCTACATATGATGTTTTATTTATTAGGATTGACATTCCTACTATGTAATACCGATGATCACTTCGATGATTTGGAATGTTACACACGGAGGGATGGCTAGGATCCATGATGGTCTAATGATGCTATTAACGGATGGGAGGAACCGTGCACTTCGTTTATTATGTTTGATCTTTATAATGGATATATATGACTTCTATGATGATGTATCATGTGTATCATGTGATTATCTCTACTTTGATGTATCATGGATTAGAATAGGATGATGTACCTTATTCTATGTATGTATATTCTTTTGAGCTTGTCATACCCTGTGACATGTACAGTGGATGATTGAGCATTTGAAATGTTATGTATAAACATTGAACTTATCATTATTATTTCATGTAGATGTTGTACTAAATGGATTCATGTATGTAATTCAACGTTAAGGGATCTTAAAGAATGTAATCTATTATTTATGTTATGTTTATTTTCAGATGGATATTACGATTGCTTCCGTTATTGTGCATTAGTTATATGTGGTATTTGCTTTCAAAAAAAAAAAAAAATGCTACTAAACTTAGTGAAATTCTAGGTTAATTCTTTGGATCCCTTGGTGGGGCATTACATTTGGTATCAAAGCCTGAGTTTCTACATTGGGAGCTCTAGGTACTTTGAAATAACTAGAACTTTGAACTATTAAGTTTAACTTTCCAAACTTGATCTAGGTGAATTGTTACTTGAATATTTTTCATACTTCAACACTTAGTTTCAAAACTGGAAATTTTACATAAACCTAGACATAGAACTAAACTTAATGCTTTGTACTATTGTAGGATGGTATCTGGGACTAGGTCTTCTGTTAGAGGTCATGGTAGAGGCCGTGGTCGTGGTAGAACTATCAGTGTCCATGAGTCTGCCCATGAGGGATCGACTCATGTAGAGAGCAGGGAAGAGCACTCTAGTAGGTAGCACGAAGAGAGCCGTAGAGAGGATCAAGCTGAGTCTGAAGAGGTTGGTTTGAGAGAGATGATGCAGACTATTCTAGAACATCTACCTCATGTTCAAGAACAGCCTAAAGTGCATCAGACAGAACAAGAGCATAGACCCAGATCAAGAAGTCCTTGGAAGGATCGTCAGAGGTCCATCGTGTCCACTCAGAGGAAGGATCTTTCAAGATCCAAGGTTAAGCCTTTCAATGGGCAAGGTTCTGGTTATGTGGCCGAGCAGTGACTTATTTCCCTCGATAGGATTTTTGCCATGCAGGAGTTTGACAGCAATGTTAAGGCAAGATTTGCAATCACTAATTTAGAAAATTTTGGGGCCACTTTGTGGATGATAGAGGAGAAGAAGTTGGGAATCGATATGAGTAGTGTTACATGAGAGTTATTCCTAGAGAGTTTTCGTGAACGATTCCTACCAGAGGAATGGAAATAGCAAAGGGCTGATGAATTTCTTAATCTCAAACAGTACACTTTGTCAGTGATCAAGTATGAACATAAGTTTTATGAGCTTATGTCTTTTTCAGGGTTCAGTGAAAATTCAGCTCAGTTGACACAACATTTTATGAGGGGATTGAATAACTATATTATTGGGAGAGTTAAGGTGTTTGAGCCAAAAACCCTCAAGGATGCGGTGCATCGAGCTATCCTTGTTGAGCAAAGTGTCAACCTTGGTCAAGGTGGTTTTGTAGGAGCACTATCGGTATCAGGATCTAAAAGCAATTACAATTCAGGTGGTAACAAGAGTTTTTTTTTCTCTAAGGGGAAATAGTAATAGCAGCAGTCTCAGCAGACACAGCAACAGAAGGGCTCAAATTCTCAAGCTCAAGGTGGTGGCAAAGGTTCTAACACCAAGAACAACCGCAATGCTCAATGCAATAAATAGAATCAAACCAATCAGCCAGCTCAGAGTGTAATGCCCCGCCAAGAGATCCAAGGAATTTCACTAAGTTTACCTAATAATTTCTTTTTTGAAACATGAAAGTAACACCATTCATAACATTCGCTGAAGCAATAGTAACAATGCAAGTGAAAATAATATAACATAACAGATTATATTCTTTAAATATCCCTTAACGTTGAATTACTTCTAATCATAACTTATTGATCTAACATTACATCCTTAACAATGAAATAACAAGGATACATCCAATATACTTAAACAATATACAAGTGTGCTTTTAGATTGCTCAATCATCCACTATACATGACATATGGTATGAAAATCTTAAAAGAATAAACATCCATGTAAATTAAGTACATCATCATCCAATATTAATTCATGACATAATAAAACCATAACAATACATGATACATCATCATCATAAAGATATGAACATCCATCTTAAAAGATAGCCACATATCACCATCATAAATAACTAAGTGCACGGTTTCTCCCAACCGTAAATAGCATCATTAGACCATCGTGGATCCTAGCCATCCCTCCGTGCGTAACATTCCAAAGCACCGAAGAGATCATCGGCTATTAACATAGTAGGAATGTCACTCTTAAAAAATATCCTACTAACATGCAAAGTAAAACATAATAAATCATCAACGAACATACGAAAATCATCAATGTAAGGAACATACCAGCAAATATATCCATCATAGGGTATATCATCTATCATATGTCCCAAGAATAGAATGAAGATAAATACCAACTAAGAATACTCCAGCTACGGTGTCTCAATGGATCTCAAATGATAAGAGTGGAAAATACACTACCACCCGACCGCGTGGAACCTAAGTGGTCCACTCCCACCATGCTGAGGAGATAATCTCAAGTCCCAAACAGGTTATCATAACCACAAAGTACAAATCTCTATAGTCCAAGAATCCTAAAAGTATACTACTCAAAGGTTCCAACACACACAAATATGACATCTAATTTCCAGAGGCACACAATGACATGTAGGAAACCTACTATGCAAGCGGGAAAGTGTCATCACATTTATCTCGTACAAGTTACCCTGGCAGTTAGCTAAACTCCACGGGTCCATATAGATCTCATGCGGCCACTAGTATCCTCTCATACTGATGAGGCATACTATGGAATGCAAGGTCGCAACCATGCATCTCACTACTCCCATCCTAGCCTGTACAAGTGCTCAAGGCATGGGCGAGAACCAAAACAATTATCTTTTTAGGTTCATTTAATCCCCATTTAGTGTGTAAATGTTATCACTTATTAACCAAACTTACAATGAGTTACCCTGGTAGCCACTTAGGGCCTCGGCCCCCATTGGAAGCCACTTCCTGACACTACAAGTAGATTACCTACCCTAATGCTCATGGAATCATGAATCACCGCAGTCTTGTATAAGCTACTATAAAGAAAATCCAAAAGATAATCCATAAAAAGAATCATCAAATATCCACAATATAAGCATCAAATATCCATAATAAGAATCGTCAAATCACCAAGATAAGAATCATCAAATCTTCATGAGCATTTGAAAAGCATCCATAGAAAATCATGACCACAACAGTTCTCTATTGACAACTAAAGGCATCACTGATAATCATAAGTATCAATTGGTTTTCAATAACTAAAATAAATCATCACATCCATTGGTTCTCAACAAGCAACCAAGAATATCTCAAAATCATACTGATCGAAGACTCCAAAATGGTTGAGTCAAACATGTCACAACACGACATCATGAAGAAATAAATCCACATTTTAGTCCCATCATGGTGACTAGAAAATAATCCAAGGATAACTGATCGATGACTCAAAATAATGATTAGCTCAGGTATCTCATACACATACATCTCAGCTTCACACATGAAGACTGATGAACAAATACAAATATTTCATAGAGCACACGATCACATAACCATGGTTGGGCTTATAAAGATTGAGACCAAATAAGATCAACATGCCAACACATCTCATAACCCCCGAGCCTCTAGTAACAACCTAGGACTGGTCAACACTAGTCAACCCAAAAACCCAAAACAAGAAGCATATAGAATACATGATGTAAACACATGTTTTGATTTTGCTATAATCTCATAGTTGAATAATGTGTGGAGTTTCATTTTCCATTTTCAAGTGTAGGGGTTTCAGTTTCCATTTTCAAGTATACTACAAGTGTCTAAGTTTCATCATTTGACCTACAAGTCAACCCAATTGTTCCCCGATAGCATTATCCTTCCATTATTGAGAATTACATTCTAAGAATAACTTAAGGATAAACATTTACTCATTAAATTGATCATCATTGACTTTTAATTAAATTGTTCTCTTTATTTAACTAAGATCCATATTCAAATTGATCAACTCTTCTTATCGTTACTTCAACTTTTCACATAAAATAAGTATCATTAATCGTTAAATTATAAGAGAACCAATTATCATTCTTCGAATAAGATATCTTAACTTAATTAGAATGATCAATTAAATCCATCAATTAACATAGGCACACCATCTATAACCTATCATCATTCTAATAGTTCATAATTAAGACTAAATTAAATATTATCAAAATTTAAGCCTTTAATTCAATCGTTATCATCATTGACAATCATATAATATCTAAAGTCATAATTCAAGTCATAAGACTTATCAACCTCAATATAGATAATTTACAATCTCGTCAAAAGATTTATATTAATTAAATCTCCATTAATTAATTTAATTTAAATTTAATTAACTCTCATTAATTGATTTAATTAATAATTACATAATTATAGCAACGTTCCAATTAATATCAGTTGACTAAAATTCTGTAAGTTAAAAGTCAACTATAATTCAATAATCAAATGATCCTATTAATAATTCAATAATAATAATTTGTTAATTATCTAATAACAAGCTATATTGAGAATCTTATTAATAAATCTATAATGACCGCATTCGTCACTCTACAACAATGTTCACATTTATATTTTAATAATAACAAGTTATAATAAATCTCTAATACCAAGTATTATTATCTCAAATAAGTTTCCCCTATGTACGTTGATTTAGTTAATTGATACTCCTCCAAATTATTAACCAATTCAATTTGATTAATATCTTTTACAATACTTCAATCATTAAATAATCTTTTCTAGATTAACTCTGATCATATTAATTGATAACTATTTAAACTATTTAAACTATTATTTATTAATAGTTTGTCAGACCCAACAAACATTAATAAATAATAAACTCATCAAAACTATTATTAATCGATCTAAAGAACTTTATATAAGCTTCATTAGCTAACTCTTAATACCATTAAGGTATATCAATAATTTAGTTAATAATATATAATGTATTAATAACACAATAGTTATTCAAATTGTAACAATGTTATAACAGTGACTCCATATCAATTAAATCTTAATCCATTATCATTAAAGTCTCTTCACTTAAAAACATAATATAAAATTACCATCTCTAAATTATTTAATATATATTAAATAGTATTTAATATATATTATAAAATATATAAACTATATTAAAATCTTTTTTTCTTTTAATTTTCTCTCATTTAAAAATCCATTTACTTAGATTGACTAATAATTAATTACATTTCTTCTACTATTAACTAATCTTAATTAAATTTGATTTAATTAGATTAGATAATAAACCATATAAAACTAATGCATATTAATAAGATTCTAATAAGAAAATATTACAATAATATCTTTAATTCATTCCATGCTTTGATATATTATTTTTGTGAAGCTTAAGATTAAAGAACTTTTAGTTATGAGAAAATGGAAAAATATCTGTCATTGAATAAAACAGTCTCAGTACAATGGTCATATCTCCCTAATGAACCGTTGGATCGGGCTGAAATTTAAATATGTTGGAGAGGACCAAGTTGTGCCAATTCTGACCGAAGCGATCGAATAAATTCGATCATGATAAAAAGTTATGAATGACTGAGTTCGGGTCTATCCAAGGGGTAGCGACAAGACAATTTGTGATGAACTATAAATTTCTTCTTAAAATAATTGTTCTCTAAATTTAACCATAAAAGGGTTTGTTCATACACATCTAAAAATATAATTGAGAGAAAGATTACATCTAATCATTCGAATTCTCACCATAAATTTTTTTTTTTATTTCAAATCTTGTCTTTCTAATTTAATATGAATTCAAACCCAAACCCAATTAAAATCTAATTATTTCTCCTTAATTGGATTTAGGATTTTTCTATTGTTTTCCTCTCAACCAAATAGCATATCTAGATTCTAATTCATATCATAGAGAAGATTCAGACACATATAACAAACATGATGAAGATAGGAAGAGAAATAGTGCAAAGAGAATATGCGATTATCATGAGTCCACTTGGACACTGATGCTAATCCGTCATGCCTCAGAAGTCCATAGAAAATCCCTTCCTTTTCTATCATTCGCAATTCCTTCAAGATCTAGCCAATCGAATCCTCCAAGTGACTAGAAGAGCTAGAAAAAGCATATAGAAAAAATATGTGCATATAGAAATATATGAGCATGAAGAAGCATATGAGCATATAAGCTTGAAGCTTCCATTTTTAGCTTGAAGCTTGTAGCTTTCATTAAGCTTGTAGCTTGTAGCTTCCATTAAGCTTCCATAAGGCTTGTCCAAACATACTAGGAGAGCCTCAATTTAAAGGCCTCTAAGATGCATCTAGAGTGTCTCTAGAAACAATTAGAAGATAAGCATGACAACCAAGCATGGGTCTTCTTCAACCTTCTAGATAAGTCTTAAGGTTGTAGACACCATGTGCTCAAATAAAATGCTAACTCCTAAGTGTAGACAACTAGTGCATTCTTAGAGTGCTAACCCTTGTGTTGTCTACATAACAACTCTCGAGAATTTGCCAACTCCTATGTGAGAAAATATTTAAATAATACACATTAATTAATATAATATTTAATTTACTCTTTCTAATTTAATTAATTAATTTATTTATTAAATCTCATGCACTAACTTTAATAATTCCACTTTTCAATCTTAATATATTTATATTTTAATTAGATGAGATTTAGAATCTTTTAATAATTTAAAATATATTTTTCACTTTTAAATTTTATTTTCCAAAACTTAATTGCTAAAATATTTATTAGCTTTAATAATAATATTATTTAGTCATTTATTAAAAATGAACTTCAAATATATTATTATTAAAATAAATATTGTCACATTCCAAATTTAATATTATAACTTTTATTTTTAAATTTAATTATTTTATTTAATTAATTTCTCAATTAATTAAATAAAATAAATATTAAAATATTATATTAATTTTCCATTTAAATTAAACCATTAATTAAACATTTTAATTAGGCTTAATTAATTGAAAATACATCAAAGACTCTCAAGGTAAAGATATGAAAACTCATCATAGCCAAAATACATACAAAATCAAACCAAGGGTTTATATTACGAATTATGTTATCCAACGTATTCGGAGGGTACTCAACTCAGATACTTGTCCCAATTTTTCAATTAGAACAAATGGCTTAAAGGGTTGGGATTTGGACTTGAGAATTTATCTCCCCTCTCTTATCATTGAGATAGTGTGATAGGGTACGCTCATCCTGGCAATTCAGGGAAGTCGATACCCGGTACCTGCAACCTGTATAAAAAATATAAATGTACAAGCACAATATATACTAAACTAAACAGTCAATGGTAGAAAGTGGTGCATAATGTAGATCCCGACTAAGCAGGTGACTACGACTCCCTTCCTTAACTACAATAGACATGCCATACAAAAGCAAACACGCAAAGCAAACATGCATACACCATACACATGCAAGTATGGGGTAAGTATCCATAATAAAACACATATGATAATAAACCATCTAACTAATCATCATTAATAACTGAAAGCAATGTAATAATCATCATCAATAATTATAAACACTAAAAATAATCATCATACATACATGAAATGTAAAGTCTAAGTGATCTCATCACATAATAAATTGAATCCATAGTAGAATATCTGATAATCTCAAAACAATGCCAACAACATAAAACTAGCTCTAAAAGAGTTCAACAATGTTAGCACAAATGCAAACTAGGAGCAAGCACTACACAGAGTAGCCAGTCTTTTGTGAGCAGGAACAGTCGTCAGCAATCTAATGTACCACCTATGGGAAGAGGTTCCGACAAAAATATGGAATATTTTTCATATGGTCAGATTGGACATTATGCAGCTCAGTGTCCTTAGCAAGCACCTCAGTTCTTAGGACCTAGACCTAGAGTTTCAGAGCCTACAGTGGGTGATGCAGGTAGAGCTCATAGAGTTTTTGCAGCAGTTGATTAGCGTCAGGCAGATCATCAAGGAATAGTGGTTGAGACCATAGGTGCTATTAGAGGTATATCTCTTTTAGTATTGTTTGATTCAGAAGCTAAAGATTCATTTATTTCACCATCTATAGTTTCTAAGTGTAAGTTGGATGCGGTGAAGCAAGATCGTGGTTAGCAAGTGGAACTAGCCTCAGGCATTAAGGTTTTCACAGAATCTGTAGTTCATAAGTGTAGGCTTAGCTTAGGAAGCTTTGATACGGCAGTGGATCTTCGAGTCATACCCCTTGGTTCCTATGATGTGGTTCTAGGCATGGACTGACTTGGATCTCATAAAGCCAGTATAGATTGTAGGAAGAAGATTATTATGTGCCAAGATGACCAAGAGAATGATCTGATTCCTGGAGTGGAGCCTATCTCTAAAGCTCCTTATCGCATGACTACTCAGGAATAGGGTGAGCTACGTATTTAGCTAGAGGAACTTCTAGCCAAACGGAGCATTCGACCTAGTGTATCACCATGGGGAGCTCTAGTGCTCTTTGTGAAGAAGAAAGATGGATCTTTGTGTCTTTGTATTGACTATATACAGTTGAATAAGGTGACTATTAAGAACATGTATCCTTTACCTAGGATTGATGACTTATTCGATCAGATCAAGGGAGCTACAGTATTTTCCAAGATTGACCTTAAGTCAGGATACCACCAGCTTCACATTAAGGAAGCGGATATTCACAAGACTGCTTTTTGAACTCATTATGGGCATTATGAGTTCACAGTGGTACCTTTTGGATTGCCTAATATTCCATCGGTTTTCATGAGTTTGATGAATGGTGTGTTCTGATCTTATCTAGACAGGTTTGTACTCGTGTTTCTTGATGACATATTGGTATATTCTAGGAATCAAAAGGAGCATGAGGAACAGTTGCAGTTTGTATTGCAGTGTTTGAGAGACAATCAGCTTTATGCTAATGCAGCTAAGTGCGAATTCTTCAAAACAGAGATTTAGTATTTAGGGCATGTTATTTCAGGTGATGGTATTTCAGTGGATCCTGCAAAGATTCAAGTGATAATAGATTGGCCTACACCGACTAATGTGTCCGAAATTCGTAGCTTCATGGGTTTAGCCGATTATTATCGCAAATTTGTCCAGAACTTCTCTAGGATAGCACATCCTATCACTTATCTTCAAAGGAAAGGAAAGAAGTTCGTATGGACAGAAAAATACGAGGAATCTTTTCAGAAGCTCAAAGAGCTTTTGACCAGTGCACCAATTTTAGTTGTACCTGATCTAGAAGGTGATTTCATGGTATGTATAGATGCTTCTGTTGAAGGGATTAGGGCAGTGTTGATGCAGAATGGATGGGTGATTGCATATGAATTATGCAAGCTCAAGGATCATGAGTTAAATTATCCTATGCATGATCTTTAGTTAGCAGCAGTAGTTCATGCTTTGACAAGGTGGAGACATTTCTTGTTGGGGCACAGATTTGAGCTACATAGCGATCATCATAGTCTTCAGTACATTTTTACTCAGTCTAATTTGAATGCCCGCCAGAGGCGATGGATGGAGTTTCTATGCGAGTATGATTTTGAGGTTAAGTACATTCAGGGTAAGGAGAATGTGGTGGCAATTGCTTTGAGTCGCAGGAGACATGTGTTATCATCGATGACTCTTAGTGTGGGTTTGAGGAGTCAGATTCTTCAGGCACTTCCTATGGATTCCTGGTATCAAGAAGTGTGCAGAGAGATTGATTCAGGAAGATCTCTGGAAGGTAAGTTTACAGGTTACATTCGAGAGTCAGATGGTCTTTTGAGACATTTAGGGAGGATTTATGTGCCATTTTCGGATGAGCTTCGCTCCTTAATACTAGCAGAAGCCCATCGTATACCTTACTCAGCACATCCAGGTGTCAAGAAGATGCATGCTGATTTGAAACATTTGTTCTTTTGGTCTGGGATGAAGCGAGATATTGCTGATTTTGTGGCTAGGTGCCTTGAGTGTCAGAGAGTTAAGGTAGAACATCAGCACCCGGCTAGACTTTTGTAGCCTAATCTTATTCCTTCTTGGAAGTGGGATATCATCTCCATGGATGTCATTGTGAGATTACCTATGATAGTCCGACATCATCATGCTATTATGGTCACCGTTGATCGGTTGACTAAGGTGGTACATTTTTCACCGATTAGGTCTTCCTACATAGCAACTTCTGTAGCTAATGTCTTTATGCGTGATATTGTGAGGTTACATGGTATTCTTAGAAAGATCATTTCTGATAGGGATCATGTATTCACATCTGCATTTTGGACATCGCTGCAGCATGAGCTTGGAGCGCAGTTAAACTTTAGTTCGATATATCATCCAGAGACTAATGGTCAGACAGAGAGGGTGAATCAAGTTTTGGAGGATATGTTACGGATGTATGTGATGGATAGGTAGACACATTGGGAGGATTATCTCTACCTAGTGGAGTTTTCTTACAACAACGGGTATCATAG
The DNA here is from genome assembly GCA_028749045.1 of Cupressus sempervirens. Taxonomy (NCBI): domain Eukaryota; kingdom Viridiplantae; phylum Streptophyta; class Pinopsida; order Cupressales; family Cupressaceae; genus Cupressus; species Cupressus sempervirens. Next base: position 100,133,721 of record CM053791.1, read on the forward strand.
TTCTATTGGCATGGCACCATTTCAGGCATTATATAGATGTCCTTGTCCTACACCATTGAGTTGGGACAGTCTTGAGGATCACATCCTGTTGGGTCCTAATATGCTTCGTGATATGGAGCAATAGATAGTGCGTATCCATGAGCACTTGACTATAGCACAAGCTAGGCAAAAGAAGTATGTCGATGCTCATAGGATTGATAAGCAGTTTACTGTGGGTGATAAGGTTTTGTTGAGAGTGCGACCACGAAAGAGTCCGATTCGATATCGAAAGGGTTCTAAGCTAGCACCTCGCTTTTTGGGACCATACAAGATTTTTGAAAGGATTGGCCCAGTTGCTTACCGCCTTGCTCTACCGCCCAGCCTAGCTCGCATTCATGATGTTTTCCATGTTTCAGTACTTCGGCAGTATATTTCTGATATTGTACATGTTCTTGATTGGAATGCGTTGCAGGTAGAGGACGGGCAGCTGGCTTTGGAGTTGGTTCGTATTCTGGAGCAGCGGGATTTGACCCTCAGGGGTCGAACCATTGAGCAGGTAAGGGTCCAATGGGACCCTACTGATGATTCTTGAGCTACTTGAGAGGATGCAGCTAGATTGAGGGAGTTATATCCCTACTTATTTGTAGGCTTCCAGTAGTAAGCCTAACCCAAGGGGGGGGTGGATGTAGTGCCTACCCTCGTTCACATCTTTTCTAGACATTGTTGTTATTATCAGACTATGATGGACTAGTTTTATGTTGATGGATTAGTGGTATTGTTTTGACACTATCAAACATTATGTTATGGATTCAGAGGTTATGAGATGAGATCATTTAGACTTTACATTTCATCCATACATGATGATCATTATACTATTTTCAGTTATTATTGATGGTTATTTGATGATTATTATCTCATGTGTTTTATTATGGATACTTACCCCATACTTGCATGTGTATGGTGTGCGTGTTTTTTTATTGTATGGCGTTTCTGATGTGGTTAAGGAAGGGAGTTGTAGTCACCTACTTAGTCGGGATCTACACGATGCACCACTTCCTGCCATTGTCTGTTTAGCTTAGCATATATATATATATATATATATATATATATATATATATATATATATATATATATATATTGTATGTACATGCATGATTTTTCTACAGGTTGCAGGTACCGGGTATCGACTTCCTTGAATTCCTAGGATGAGTGTACCCTATTATACTATCTCAATGATAAGAGAAGGGAGATAAATTCTCAAGTCCAAATTCCAAACCCTTAAACCAATTGTCCTAGTAAGGTACGACAAGTATCTGGATATTTTACTCACCGAATGTGTCAGATGACATAATTCACAATTTTTAACCCTTTAGATTAATTTTTAGTTATTTTCTCCATGATAGGTTTTCATATTTTATCTTGGAAGTCTATGGTGAATTTTCTATTAATTAGCATATATTAGATGATGTTATCTTATGCTTTTATTTGCATGTTAGATTACTTCTACATATGATGTTGTATTTATTAGGAGTGACATTCCTACTATGTAATACCAATGATCTCTTCGATGATTTGGAATGTTACGCATGGAGGGATGGCTAGGATCCACGATGGTCTAATGATGCTATTGATGGTTGGGAGGAACCATGTACTTAGTTTATTATGTTTGATCTTTATGATAGATGTATATGTTTTCTATGATGATGTATCATGTGTATCATGTGATTATCTCTACTTTGATGTATGATGGATTAGAATAGGATGATGTACCTTATTCTATGTATGTATATTCTTTTGAGCTTGTCATACCCTGTGACATGTCTAGTGGATGATTGAGTATTTGAAATGTTATGTATAAACATTGGACTTATCATTATTATTTCATGTGGATGTTGTACTAAATGTATTCATGTATGTAATTGAACGTTAAGGGATCTTAAAGAATGTAATCTGTTATTTATGTTATGTTTATTTTCAGATGGACATTACTATTGCTTCCATTATTGTGCATTAGTTATATGTGGTATTTGCTTTCAAAAAAAAAAAAAAAAGCTTCTAAACTTAGTGAAATTCTAGGTTAACTCTTTGGATCCCTTGGCCAGGCATTACATTTGGTATCAGAGCCTGAGTTTCTACATTGGGAGCTCTAGGTACTTTGGAATAACTAGAACTTTGAACTATTAAGTGTAACTTTCCAAACTTGATCTAGGTGAATTGTTACTTGAATATTTTTCATACTTCAACACTTAGTTTCAAAACTAGAAATTTTACATAAACCTAGACATAGAACTGAACTTAGTTGATTGTACTGTTGTAGGATGGTATCTGAGACTAGGTCTTCTGTTAGAGGCCGTGGTAGAGGCTGTGGTCATGGCAGAACTATCAGTGTCCATGAGTCTACCCATGAGAGATCGGCTCATGTAGAGAGCAGGGAAGAGCACTCTAGTAGGCAGCAGGAAGAGAGCCGTAGAGAAGATCAAGCTGAGTCTGAAGAGGTGGATTTGTGATAGATGATGCAAACTATTCTAAAATGTCTTCCTCCTATTCAAGAATAGCCTAAAGTGCATCAGACAGAACAAGAGCATAGACCTAGATCTAGAAGTCCTCTGAAGGATCGTCAGAGGTCCATCGTGTCCACTCGGATGAAGGATCTTTCAAGATCCAAGGTTAAGCTTTTCAATGGGCAAGGTTTTGGTTATGTTGCCGAGCAATGGATTATTTCCCTCGCTAATATTTTTGCCATGCAGGAGTTCGACAGCAATGTTAAGGCAAGATTTGCGATCACTAATTTAGACAATTTTGGGGCCACTTGATGGATGATAGAGGAGAAGAAGTTGGGAATCGATATGAGCAGTGTTACAGGGGAGTTATTCCTAGAGAATTTCCATAAACGATTCCTACCAGAGGAATGGAAACAGTAAAGGGCTGATGAATTTCATAATCTCAGACAATACACTTTGTCAGTGACCGAGTGTGAGCATAAGTTTTATGAGCTTATCTTTTTCAGGGTTTAGTGAAAATTCAGCTCAGTTGACACAATATTTTATTAGGGGATTGAATAACCATATTATTGGGAAAGTTAAGGTATTTGAGCCAAAAACCCTCAAGGGTGCTGTGCATCGAGCTATCCTTGTTGAGAAAAGTGTCAACCTTGGTCAAGGTGGTTTTGTAGAAGCGTCAGGGGTATCAGGATCTAAAAGCATATACAATTCAGGTGTTAACAAGAAGTTTTCTTTCTCTAAGGGGAAATAGTATCAGTAGCAGTCTCAGTAGACACAGCAACAGAAGGGCTCAAATTCTCAAGCTCAAGGTGGTGGAAAAGGTTCTAATACCAAGAACAACTGCAATGCTCAATGCAATAAACAGAATTAGACCAATCAGCCAGCTCAGAGTAGCCAGTCTTTTGTGAGCAGGAACAGTCATCAGCAATCTAATGTACCACCTATGGGAAGAGCTTCCGACATATCTCATATTAAAGATTATTTAATTAAATAGAAAAAGTAATTATGAGAGCATATGTCATTTTATTAAATTAAATATCTCAACAAAATCTCTCTTCAGTTCAAAAAGGGAAATTTCTAGTTCACTATTGATCAAAAATGAGATAAATCTGTTAACTCCTTTTTCTACTCAAATTGAATCTGTTAACTCCTTATTTTACACAAATTATGATGTAGAGCCACACCTTGGAAAGCTCAGGAGGAATACTCACTCAACTGAGTTACTTCAAGGGGCACAACATCAATTAGCCAGGATCGAACTCGAACCAAACTCAAGATTGGATTAATCAGAATATATAAATCTCCATAGTTTATCTTCTCCCACACACCAAGATCTTTAACCCGGAATGTCCTCAAAAAAAATATATTTGCACTTTTACAAGAGAGACCAAGATTGAATTGCTGCCAAACTCCATAGTCTATTATCTATATCCTTTCTAAGGCAAAAATTGAAACTTTCTCTATTACCCAAATTCGAATGCCTCTCTTACATAGCCAACCGACTTATTTAAAACTGACTCTCCTTTTCTAATAAAAGGATGAGAAACATTTTTTCGTCTTCTATCCTAGAAAAAGATAAGAATCCAAAACTGCCTACTACCTATTATTGGAATCTGACAATCATGCAGTAGGCCACATTTTAAATATCCACATTTTTTCGTCTTCTATCCAAGAAAAGGATAAGAATCTGAAATATTTTTTTCTACCAATATTAGACAGTCATTTTCTAAGTCAGGAATATTCCCAAAACTGCCTACTACCTATTATTGGATTTTAAAAATCATTAAACACTCCACCTACGAACTAAAAAAAAACTATTCTAATTTAAGATCCACACACTTGGTCCTAGGTGGCTATATCTGGAGAGCTTATTGAACTGCTACTCTAGGTATGCCACCACATGTAGGACGTTATTAAAAAATTCAAAAATTAAAAGCATTTAAAAAATAACATTAAATTCCCTATTACATTTTCAACAATGTTGCCTCTTATAGCATTTCTCTTCTCCGCCACTGCAGCAAATTAAATCTGTTAACTCCCTTTAATTTGAAAATCTCCCTTTATGACTGAACTTCACCTTTAATCCTGACCGTTGATTGAAATCAATCTCAACCATTGATGAATTCAAAGAAAGTCTATTTAACAGACCCTCATCTCTTCATTTTGAAAGGTTGAATGAGAATTTGCACCGAATTGTTACTGGAATTCATACTCACATTTGCTCATATTCACATACGCAAAGATCAAGTTTGACCAAAAGTTGACCAGATTTAACCACAGTTGACTAGTTTCGAAAAGAATTTTGAAATAATTAAACGAAATTATTTAATTAAATGGAGTACTTACTTCTAATTAATTAAATAAAGTTATTTAATTAAATAAGAAGCCATTCCTAATTAATTAAATGAAGTTATTTAATTAAATAAGAAAAGTGTCTCTAATTAATTAAAGATTATTAAATTAAATAGAAAAAGTAATTATGAGAGCATATCTCATTTTATTAAATTAAATATCTCAAAAAAATCTCTCTTCAGTTCAAAAAAGGAAATTTTCAGTTCACTATTGATCAAAAATGAGTTCAATTAGTTAACTTCTTTTTCTACTCAAATTGAATCAGTTAATTCTTTATTTTACTCAAATTAAATCGGTTAACTCCGTTTAATTTGGAAATCTCCCATTATGACTGAACTTTACTTTTAATCCTGACCGTTGATTGAAATTGATCTCAAACATTGATAAATTCCAGGAAAGTCTATTTAAGAGACCCGCATCTCTTCATTTTGAAAGGTTGAATGAGAATTTGCATCGAATTGTTGCTAGAATTCATACTCACATTTGCTCATATTCATATACGCAAAGATCAATTTTGACCAAAAGGTGACCAGATTTAACCACAGTTGACTTGAGTTGACTAGTTTCGAAAAGAATTTTGAAATAATTAAATGAAATTATTTAATTAAATGGAGTACTTACTTCTAATTAATTAAAAAAAGTTATTTAATTAAATGAGAAGCCATTCCTAATTAATTAAATGAATTTATTTAATTAAATAAGAAAAGTGTCTCTAATTAATTAAAGATTATTTAATTAAATAGAAAAAGTAATTATGAGAGCATATCTCATTTTATTAAATTAAATATCTCAACAAAATCTCTCTTTATTTCAAAAAGGGAAATTTTTAGTTCGCTATTGATCAAAAATGAGTTAAATCAGTTAACTCCTTTTTCTAATCAAATTGAATCAGTTAACTCCTTATTTTACTCAAATTAAATCTATTAACTTTCTTTAATTTGAAAATCTTCCATTATGACTGAACTTCACTTTTAATGCTGACCGTTGATTGAAATCAATCTCAACCGTTGATGAATTCCAGGAAAGTCTATTTAAGAGACCCTCATCTCTTCATTTTGAAAGGTTGAATGAGAATTTGCATCGAATTGTTGCTGGAATTAATACTCACATTTGCTCATATTCACATACGCAAAGATCAAGTTTGACCAAAAGTTGACCATATTTAACTACGGTTGACTTTAGTTGACTAGTTTCAAAAAGAATTTTTAAATAATTAAAAAAATTTTTTTAATTAAATGGAATACTTAATTCTAATTAACTAAACAAAGTTATTTAATTAAATGAGAAGCCATTCCTAATTAATTAAATGAAGTTATTTAATTAAATAAGAAAAGTGTCTCTAATTAATTAAAGATTATTTAATTAAATAGAAAAAGTAATTATGAGAGCATATCTCATTTTATTAAATTAAATATCTCAACAAAATATCTCTTCAGTTCAAAAAGGGAAATTTCCAGTTCACTATTGATCAAAAATGAGTTAAATCAGTTAACTCCTTTTTTTACTCAAATTGAATCAGTTAACTCCTTATTTTACTCAAATTAGATCTGTTAACTCCTTTTAATTTGAAAATCTCCCTTTATTACTGAACTTCACCTTTAATTCTGACCGTTGATTGAAATAGATCTCAACTGTTTATAAATTTCAGAAAAGTCTATTTAAGAGACCCTCATCTCTTCATTTCAAAAAGTTGAATGAGAATTTACATCGAATTGTTGCTGGAATTCATACTAATATTTGCTCATACTCACATACGCAAAGATCAAATTCGACCAAAAAGTTGACCAGATTTAACCACGGTTGACTTGACTTGACTAGTTTCGAAAAGAATTTTGAAATAATTAAATGGAGTACTTACTTCTAATTAATTAAATAAAGTTATTTAATTAAATGAGAAGCCATTCCTGATTAATTAAATGAAGTTATTTAATTAAGTAAGAAAAGTGTCTCTAATTAATTAAAGATTATTGAATTAAATAAAAAAAGTAATTATGAGAGCATATCTCATTTTATTAAATTAAATATCTCAACAAAATCTCTCTTCAGTTCAAAAAGAAAAATTTCCAGTTCACTATTGATAAAAAATGAGTTAAATTAGTTAACTCCTTTTTCTACTCAAATTGAATTAGTTAACTCCTTATTTTACTCAAATTAAATTTGTTAAGTCCCTTTAATTTGGAAATCTCCCTTTATGACTGAACTTTACCTTTAATCCTGACCGTTGATTGAAATCGATCTCAACCATTGATGAATTCAACGAAAGTCTATTTAAGAGACCCTCATATCTTTGTTTTGAAAAGTTGAATGAGAATTTGCATCGAATTATTGCTGGAATTCATACTCACATTTGCTCATATTCACATATGCAAAGATCAATTTTGACCAAAAGTTGACCAGATTCAACCACGGTTGACTTGAGTTGACTAGTTTCGAAAAAAAAATTTAATAATTAAACAAAATTATTTAATTAAATGGAGTAGTTACTTCTAATTAATCAAACAAAGTCATTTAATTAAATGAGAAGCCATTCCTAATTAATTAAATGAAGTTATTTAATTAAATAAGACAAGTGTCTCTAATTAATTAAAAATTAGTGAATTAAATAGAAAAAGTAATTATGAGAGCATATCCCATTTTATTAAATTAAATATCTCAACAAAATCTCTCTTCAGTTCAAAAAGGAAAATTTTTAGTTCACTATTGATCAAAAATGAGTTAAATGAGTTAACTTATTTTTCTACTCAAATTGAATCAGTTAATTGCTTATTTTACTCAAATTATATCTATTAACTACCTTTAGTTTGGAAATCTCCCTTTTTGACTGAACTTCACCTTTAATCCTGACCGTTCATAGAAATCGATCTCTACCGTTAATGAATTACAGGAAAGTCTATTTAAGAGACCCTCATCTCTTCATTTCAAAAGGTTGAATGAGAATTTACATCGAATTGTTGCTGGAATTCATACTCACATTTGCTCATATTCACATATGCAAATATCAAATTTGACCAAAAGTTGACCAGATTTAACCATGGTTGACTTGAGTTGACTAGTTTAAATTTTTTTTTTGAAATAATTAAACAAAATTATTTAATTAAATGGAGTACTTAATTCTAATTAATTAAACAAAGTTATTTAATTAAATGAGAAGTCATTCTTAATTAATTAAATGAAGTTATTTAATTAAATAAGAAAAGTGTTTCTAATTAATTAAAAATTATTTAATTAAATAGAAAAAGTAATTATGAGAGCATATCTCATTTTATTAAATTAAATATCTCAACAAAATCTCTCTTCAGTTCAAAAAAGAAAATTTCCAGTTCACTATTGATCAAAAATGAGTTAAGTCGGTTAACTCCTTTTTCTACTCAAATTGAATTAGTTAACTCCTTATTTTACTCAAATTAAATCTGTTAACTCCCTTTAATTTGGAAATCTCCTTTTATGACTGAACTTCACCTTTAATCCTGACCGTTGATTGAAATCAATCTCAACCATTGCTGAATTCAAGGAATGTCTATTTAAGAGACCCTCGTCTCTTTATTTTGAAACGTTGAATGAGAATTTGCATCAAATTATTGCTGGAATTCATACTCACATTTGCTCATATTCACATACGCAAAGATCAAGTTTCACCAAAAGTTGACCAGATTTAACCACGGTTGACTTGAGTTGACTAGTTTCGAAAAGAATTTTGAAATAATTAAACAAAATTATTTAATTAAATGGATTACTTACTTCTAATTAATTAAACAAAGTTATTTAATTAAATGAGAAGCCATTTCTAATTAATTAAATAAAGTTATTTAATTAAATAAGAAAAGTGTCTCCAATTAATTAAAGATTATTTAATTAAATGAAAAAAAAACTATGAGAGCATATCTCATTTTATTAAATTAAATATCTCAACAAAATCTCTCTTCTGTTCAAAAAGGGAAATTTTCAATTCACTATTGATCAAAAATGAGTTAAATCAGTTAACTCTTTTTTCTACTCAAATTGAATCAGTTAACTCTTTATTTTATTCAAATTAAATCTATTAACTCACTTTAATTTGAAAATCTCAATTTATGACTGAACTTCACCTTTAATCCTGACCGTTGATTGATATTGATCTCAACCATTGATAAATTCCAAGAAAGTCTATTTAAGAGACCCTCATCTCTTCATTTTGAAAGGTTGAATGAGAATTTGCATGGAATTGTTACTGGAATTCATACCCACATTTGCTCATATTCACATACGCAAACATCAAGTTTGACTAAAAGCTGACCAGATATACCACGATTGACTTGAGTTGACTAGATTCGAAAAGAATTTTGAAATTATTTAATGAAATTATTTAATTAAATGAAGTACTTACTTCTAATTAATTAAAAAAAGTTATGTAATTAAATGAGAAGCCATTCCTAATTAATTAAATGAAGTTATTAAATTAAATAAGAAAAGTGTCTCTATTTAATTAAAAATTATTTAATTAAATAGGAAAAGCAATTATGAGAGCATATCTCATTTTATTAATTTAAATATCTCAACAAAATCTGTTTTCATTACAAAAAATGAAATTTTCAGTTCACTATTGACAAAAAAATGAGTTAAATAAATTAACTCCGTTTTCTACACAAATTGAATAAGTTAACTACTCATTTTAGTTAAATTAAATCTCTTAACTCTCTTTAATTTTGAAATCCCCCTTTATGACTGAACTTCACCTTTAATCCTGACCATTGATTAAAATTGATCTCAACCGTTGATGAACTCCAAGAAAATCTATTTAAGAGACCCTCATCTCTTCATTTTGAAAGGTTGAATGAGAATTTGCATCAAATTGTTACTGAAATTCATACTCACATTCACTCATATTCACATACGTAAAGATCACATTTGATCAAAAGTTGACCAAATTTAACCACGGTTGAAATGAGTTAACTAGTTTCGAAAAGAATTTTGAAATAATTAAACGAAATTATTTAACTAAATGGAGTACTTACTTCTAGTTAATTAAACAATGTTATTTAATTAAATAAGAAGCCATTCCTAATTAATTAAATAAAGTTATTTGATTAAATAGTAAAATTATCACTAATTAATTATAGATTATTTAAATAAATAGAATAAGTAATTATGAGAGCATATATCATTTTATTAAATTCAATATCTCAACAAAATCTATCTTCAGTTCAAAAAGGGAAATTTCCAGTTCACTATTGATCAAAATATGACTGAATTTTACCTTTAATCCTGGCCATTGATTGAAATCGATCTCAACCATTGATGAATTTCAGGAAAGTCTATTTAAGAGACCCTCATCTCTTCATTTTGAAAGGTTGAATGAAAATTTGCATCGAATTGTTGTTAGAATTCATACTCACATTTGCTCATATTCACACACGCAAAGATCAAGTTTGACAAAAAGTTGACAAAATTTAACCACGATTGATTTGAGTTGACTAGTTTCGAAAAGAAATTTTAAATAATTAAACGAAATTATTTTATTAAATGGTGTACTTACTTATAATTAATTAAACAAAGTTATTTAATTAAACGAGAAGCCATTCCTAATTAATTAAATGAAGTTATTTATTTAAATAAGAAAAGTGCCTTTAATTAATTAGAGATTATTTAATTAAATAGAAAAAGTAATTATGAGAGCATATCTCATTTTATTAAATTAAATATCTTAACAAAATCTCTCTTTAGTTGAAAAAGGAAAATTTCCAGTTCACTATTGATCAAAAATGAGTTAAATGAGTTAACTGCTTTTTCTACTCAAATTGAATCAGTTAACTCCTTATTTTACTCAAATTAAATATGTTAACTCCCTTTAATTCAAAAATCTCCCTTTATGACTGAACTTCACCTTTAATTCTGACCATTGATTGAAATTGATCGCAACCGTTGATGAATTCTAAGAAAGTCTATTTAAGAGACCCTCATCATTTTATTTTGAAAGGTTGAATGAGAATTTGCATCAAATTGTTGCTGAAATTCATACTCACATTTGCTCCTATTCACATACGCAAAGATCAAGTTTGATCAAAAGTTGACCAGATTTAACCACGGTTGACTTGAGTTAACTAGTTTTGAAAAGAATTTTGAAATAATTAAAAAAAATTATTTAATTAAATAGAGTACTTACTTTTAATTAATTAAACAAAGTTATTTAATTAAATAGAAAAAGTAATTATGAGAGCATATCTCATTTTATTAAATTAAATATCTCAACAAAATATCTCTTCTATTCAAAAAAGAAAATTTCCAGTTCACTATTGATAAAAAAAAAAAAAAATCAGTTAACTCCTTTTTCTACTCAAATTGAATCAGTTGACTCTATATTTTACTCAAATTAAATCTGTTAACTCCCTTTGATTTGGAAATCTCCCTTTATGACTAAACTTCACCTTTAATCATGACCGTTGATTGAAATCGATCTCAACCATTGATAAATTCCAGAAAAGTCTGTTTAAGAGACCCTGATCTCTTTATTTTGAAAGATTGAATGAGAATTTGCATCGAATTGTTGCTGGAATTCATACTGACATTTGCTCATATTCACATACGCAAAGATCAAGTTTGACCAAAAGTTGACCAGATTTAACCATGGTTGACTTGAGATGACTAGATTCGAAAAGAATTTTTAAAAAAAAAAATAATAATTTAATTCAATATAGTATTTTCTTCTAATTAATCAAACAAAGTTATTTAATTAAATGAGAAGCCATTCCTAATTAATTAAATGAAGTTATTTAATTAAATAAGAAAAGTGTCTCTAATTAATTAAAGATTATTGAATTAAATAGAAAAAGTAATTATGAGAGCATATCTCATTTTATTAAATTAAATATCTCAACAAAATCTCTCTTCAATTCAAAAGGGGAAATTTTCAGTTCACTATTGATAAAAAATGAGTTAAATCAGTTAACTCTTTTTTCTACTCAAATTGAATTAGTTAAATCCTTATTTTACTCAAATTAAATCTGTTAACTCTCTTTAATTTGGAAATCTCCCTTTATGACTTAACTTCACCTTTAATCCTGACCGTAGATTGATATCGATCTCAACCGTTGATGAATTATAGGAAAGTCTATTTAAGGACCCTCATCTCTTCATTTTGAAAGTTTGAATGAGAATTTGCATCGAATTGTTGTTGGAATTAATACACACATTTGCTCATATTCACATATGCAAAGAACAAGTTTGACCAAAAGTTGACCATATTTAACCACGATTGACTTGAGTTGACTAGTTTCGAAAAGAATTTTGAAATAATTAAACAAAATTATTTAATTAAATCAAGTACTTACTTCTAATTAATTAAACAAAGTTATTTAATTAAATCAGAAGCCATTCCTAATTAATTAAATAAAATTATTTAATTAAAAAAGAAAAATGTGTCTCTAATTAATTAAAGATTATTTAATTAAATAAAAAAAGTAATTATGAGAGTATATCTCATTTTATTAAATTAAATATCTCAACAAAATCTCTCTTCAGTTCAAAAAGGGAAATTTTTGGTTCACTATTGATAAAAAATGAGTTAAATCAGTTAACTCAGGTTTTTCTACTCAAATTCAATCAGTTAACTCCTTATTTTACTCAAATTAAATCTGTTAACTCCCTTTAATTTTGAAATCTTCCTTTATGACTGAACTTCACCTTTAATTCTGACCGTTGATTGAAATCGATCTCAACCATTGATGAATTCCAGGAAAGTCTATTTAAGAGACCTTCATCTCTTCATTTTGAAAGGTTGAATGAGAATTTGCATTGAATTGTTGCTGGAATTTATACTTGCATTTGCTCATATTCACATACGCAAAGATCAAGTTTGACCAAAAGTTGACCAAATTTAACCACGGTTGACTTGAGTTGACTAGTTTCAAAATAAATTTTGAAATAATTAAACGAAATTATATAATTAAAAGGAGTACTTACTTCTAATTAATTAAACAAAATTATTTAATTAAATGAGAAGCCATTCCTAATTAATTAAATGAAGTTATTTAGTTAAGTAAGAAAAGTTTCTCTAATTAATTAAAGATTATTGAATCAAATAAAAAAATAATTAATAGAGTATATCTCATTTTATTAAATTAAATATCTCAACAAAATCTCTCTTCAGTTCAAAAAAGGAAATTTCCTGTTCACTATTGATCAAAAATGAGTTAAATGAGTTAACTCCTTTTTCTACTCAAATTGAATCAGTTAACTCCTTATTTTACTCAACTTAAATCTGTTAACTCCCTTTAATTTTAAAATCTCCTTTTATGACTGAACTTCTCCTTTAATTCTGACCATTGATTGAAATCAATCTCAACCGTTCATGAATTCTAGGAAAGTCTATTTAGGAGACCTTCATCTCTTCATTTTGAAAGGTTGAATGAGAATTTGCATTAAATTGTTGCTGGAATTAATACTTGCATTTGCTCATATTCACATATGCAAAGATCAAGTTTGACAGAAAAGTTGACCAAATTTAACCACGGTTGACTTGAGTTTACTAGTTTCTAAAAGAATTTTGAAATAATTAAATAAAATTATTTAATTAAATGGAGTACTTACTTCTAATTAATTAAAAAAAGTTATTTAATTAAATGAGAAGCCATTCCTAAGTAATTAAATGAAGGTATTTAATTAAGTAAGAAAAGTGTCTCTAATTAATTAAAGATTATTTAATTAAATAGAAAAAGTAATTATGAGAGCATATCTCATTTTATTAAATTAAATATCTCAACAAAATCTCTCTTCAGTTCAAAAAAGAAAATTTCCAGTTCACTATTGATCAAAAATGAGTTAAATTAGTTAACTCCTTTTTCTACTCAAATTGAATCAGTTAACTCTTTAGTTTACTCAAATTAAATCGGTTAACTCCCTTTAATTTGGAAATCTCTGATTATGACTGAACTTCACTTTTAATCCTGACCGTTGATTGAAATCGATCTCAACCGTTGATGAATTCCATGAAAGTCTATTTAAGAGACCCGCATCTCTTCATTTTGAAAGGTTGAATGAGAATTTGCATCGAATTTTTGCTAGAATTCATACTCACATTTGCTCATATACACATACGCAAAGATCAAGTTTGACCAAAAGGTGACCAGATTTAACCACAGTTGACTTGAGTTAACTAGATTTTGAAAAGAATTTTGAAATAATTAAATAAAATTATTTAATTAAATGGAGTACTAAATTCTAATTAATTAAACAAAGTTATATAATTAAATGAGAAGCCATTCCTAATTAATTAAATGAAGTTATTTAATTAAATAAGAAAAGTGTCTCTAATTAATTAAAGATTATTTAATTAAATAGAAAAAGTAATTAAGAAAAAATATCTCATTTTACTAAATTAAATATGTCAACAAAATCTCTCTTTATTTCAAAAATGGAAATTTCCAGTTCACTATTGATCAAAAATGAGTTAAATGAGTTAACTCATTTTTCTACGCAAATTTAATCAGTTAACTCCTTATTTTACTCAAATTAAATATGTTAACTTCCTTTAATTTGAAAATCCCTCATTATGACTGAACTTCACTTTTAATGCTGACCGTTGATTGAAATCAATCTCAACCGTTGATGAATTCCAAGAAAGTCTATTTAAGAGACCCTCATCTCTTCATTTTGAAAGGTTGAATGAGAATTTGCATGGAATTGTTTTTGGAATTAATACTCACATTTGCTCATATTCACATACACAAAGATCAAGTTTGACAAAAAGTTGACCATATTTAACCACGATTGACTTGAGTTAACTAGTTTCGAAAAGAATTTTAAAATAATTAAATAAAATTATTTAATTAAATAGAATACTTACTTCTAATTAACTAAAGAAAGTTAATTAATTAAATGAGAAGCTATTCTTAATTAATTAAACGAAGTTATTTAATTAAATAAGAAAACTGTCTCTAATTAATTAAAGATTATTTAATTAAATAGAAAAAGTAATTATGAGAGCATATCTCATTTTATTAAATTAAATATCTCAACAAAACCTTTCTTCAGTTCAAAAAGGGAAATTTCCAGTTCACTATTGATAAAAAATGAGTTAAATTAGTTAACTCCTTTTTCTACTCAAATTGAATTAGTTAACTCCTTACTTTACTCAAATTAAATTTGTTAACTCCCTTTAATTTGGAAATCTCCCTTTATGACTGAACTTCACCTTTAATCCTGACCGTTCATAAAAATCGATCTCTATCGTTAATGAATTATAGGAAAGTCTATTTAAGAGACCCTCATCTTTTCATTTCAAAAGGTTGAATGAGAATTTACATCAAATTGTTACTGGAATTCATACTCACATTTGCTCATATTCACATACGCAAAAATTAAATTTGACCAAAAGCTGACCAGATTTAAGCATTGTTGACTTGAGTTGACTAGTTTAGAAAAGAATTTTGAAATAATTAAACAAAATTATTTAATTAAATGGAGTACTTACTTCTAATTAATTAAACAAAGTTATTTAATTAAATGAGAAGCCATTCCTAATTAATTAAATGAAGTTATTTAATTAAGGAAGAAATGTGTCTCTAATTAATTAAAGATTATTGAATTAAATAGAAAAAGTAATTATGAGAGCATATCTCATTTTATTAAATTAAATATCTCAACAAAATCTCTCTTCAGTTCAAAAAAGAAAATTTCTAATTCACTATTGATAAAAAATGAGTTAAATTAGTTAACTCCTTTTTCTACTCAAATTGAATTAGTTAACTCCTTATTTTACTCAAATTAAATTTGTTAACTCCCTTTAATTTGAAAATCTCCCTTTATGACTGAACTTCACCTTTAATCCTGACCGTTGATTGAAATCGATCTCAACCGTTGATGAATTCAAGAAAAGTCTATTTAGGAGACCCTCATATCTTTATTTTGAAAAGTTGAATGAGAATTTGCATCGAATTGTTGCTAGAATTCATACTCACATTTGATCATATTCACATACGCAAAGATCATGTTTGACCAAAAGTTGACCTGATTTAACCACAGTTGACTTGAGTTGACTAGTTTCGAAAAGAATTTTGAAATAATTAAATGAAATTATTTAATTAAATGGAGTAGTTACTTCTAATTAATCAAACAAAGTTATTTAATTAAATGAGAAGCCATTCCTAATTAATTAAATGAAGTTATTTAATTAACTAAGAAAAGTGTATCTAATTAATTAAAAATTAGTGAATTAAATAGAAAAAGTAATTATGAGAGCATATCTCATTTTATTAAATTAAATATCTCAACAAAATCTCTCTTCAGTTCAAAAAGGGAAATTTCTAGTTCACTATTGATCAAAAATGAGTTAAATGAGTTAACTCCTTTTTCTACTCAAATTGAATCAGTTAACTGCTTATTTTACTCAAATTAAATCTATTAACTCCCTTTAATTTGGAAACCTCCCTTTATTACTGAACTTCACTTTTAATCCTGACCGTTCATCGAAATCGATCTCTACCGTTAATGAATTACAGGAAAGTCTATTTAAGAGACCCTCATCTCTTCATTTCAAAATGTTGAATGAGAACTTACATCGAATTGTTGCTGGAATTCATACTCACATTTGATCATATTCACATATGCAAAAAGCAAATTTGACCAAAAGTTGACCAGATTTAAGCATGGTTGACTTGAGTTGACTAGTTTCGAAAAGAATTTTTAAATAATTAAACAAAATTATTTAATTAAATAGAGTACTTACTTCTAATTAATTAAACAAAGTTATTTAATTAAATGAGAAGCCATTCCTAATTAATTAAATGAAGTTATTTAATTAAGTAAGAAATGTGTCTCTAATTAATTAAAGATTATTGAATTAAATAGAAAAAGTAATTATGAGAGCATATGTCATTTTATTAAATTAAATATCTCAACAAAATCTCTCTTCAGTTCAAAAAGGAAAATTTCTAATTCACTATTGATAAAAAATGAGTTAAATTAGTTAACTCCTTTTTCTACTCAAATTGAATTAGTTAACTCCTTATTTTACTCAAATTAAATTTGTTAACTCCATTTAATTTGAAAATCTCCCTTTATGACTGAACTTCACCTTTAATCTTGACCGTTGATTGAAATCGATCTCAACCGTTGATGAATTCAAGAAAAGTCTATTTAAGAGACCCTCATATCTTTATTTTGAAAAGTTGAATGAGAATTTGCATCGAATTGTTGCTGAAATTCATACTCACATTTGATCATATTCACATACGCAAAGATCATGTTTGACCAAAAGTTGACCTGATTTAACCATGGTTGACTTGAGTTGACTAGTTTCGAAAAGAATTTTGAAATAATTAAATGAAATTATTTAATTAAATGGAGTAGTTACTTCTAATTAATCAAACAAAGTTATTTAATTAAATGAGAAGCCATTCCTAATTAATTAAATAAAGTTATTTAATTAACTAAGAAAAGTGTATCTAATTAATTAAAAATTAGTGAATTAAATAGAAAAAGTAATTATGAGAGCATATCTCATTTTATTAAATTAAATATCTCAACAAAATCTCTCTTCAGTTCAAAAAGGGAAATTTCTAGTTTACTATTGATCAAAAATGAGTTAAATGAGTTAACTCCTTTTTCTACTCAAATTGAATCAGTTAACTGCTTATTTTACTCAAATTAAATCTATTAACTCTCTTTAATTTGGAAACCTCCCTTTATTACTGAACTTCACTTTTAATCCTGACCGTTCATCGAAATCGATCTCTACCATTAATGAATTACAGGAAAGTCTATTTAAGAGACCCTCATCTCTTCATTTCAAAATGTTGAATGAGAACTTACATCGAATTGTTGCTGGAATTCATACTCACATTTGGTCATATTCACATACGCAAAAAGCAAATTTGACCAAAAGTTGACCAGATTTAAGCATGGTTGACTTGAGTTGACTAGTTTCGAAAAGAATTTTTAAATAATTAAACAAAATTATTTAATTAAATAGAGTACTTACTTCTAATTAATTAAACAAAGTTATTTAATTAAATGAGAAGCCATTCCTAATTAATTAAATGAAGTTATTTAATTAAGTAAGAAATGTGTCTCTAATTAATTAAAGATTATTGAATTAAATAGAAAAAGTAATTATGAGAGCATATCTCATTTTATTAAATTAAATATCTCAACAAAATCTCTCTTCAGTTCAAAAAGGAAAATTTCTAATTCACTATTGATAAAAAATGAGTTAAATTAGTTAACTCCTTTTTCTACTCAAATTGAATTAGTTAACTCCTTATTTTACTCAAATTAAATTGGTTAACTCCCTTTAATTTGGAAATCTCCCTTTATGACTGAACTTCACCTTTAATCCTGACCGTTGATTAAAATCGATCTCAACCGTTGATGAATTCAAGAAAAGTCTATTTAAGAGACCCTAGTATCTTTATTTTGAAAAGTTGAATGAGAATTTGCATCGAATTGTTGCTGGAATTCATACTCACATTTGATCATATTCACATACGCAAAGATCATGTTTGACCAAAAGTTGACCTGATTTAACCACGGTTGACTTGAGTTGACTAGTTTCAAAATTTTTTTTGAAATAATTAAATGAAATTATTTAATTAAATGGAGTAGTTACTTCTAATTAATCAAACAAAGTTATTTAATTAAATGAGAAGCCATTCCTAATTAATTAAATGAAGTTATTTAATTAACTAAGAAAAGTGTATCTAATTAATTAAAAATTAGTGAATTAAACAGAAAAAGTAATTATGAGAGTATATCTCTTTTTATTAAATTAAATATCTCAACAAAATCTCTCTTCAGTTCACAAAGGGAAATTTCTAGTTCACTATTGATCAAAAATGAGTTAAATGAGTTAACTCCTTTTTCTACTCAAATTGAATCAGTTAACTGCTTATTTTACTCAAATTAAATCTATCAACTCCCTTTAATTTGGAAACCTCCCTTTATGACTGAACTTCACTTTTAATCCTGACCGTTCATAGAAATCGATCTCTACCATTAATGAATTACAGGAAAGTCTATTTAAGAGACCCTCATCTCTTCATTTCAAAATGTTGAATGAGAATTTACATCGAATTGTTGCTAGAATTCATACTCACATTTGGTCATATTCACATATGCAAAAAGAAAATTTGACCAAAAGTTGACCAAATTTAAGCATGGTTGACTTGAGTTGACTAGTTTCGAAAATAATTTTTAAATAATTAAACAAAATTATTTAATTAAATAGAGTACTTACTTCTAATTAATTAAACCAAGTTATTTAATTAAATGAGAAGCCATTCCTAATTAATTAATTGAAGTTATTTAATTAAATAGAAAAAGTAATTATGAGAGCATATCTCATTTTATTAAATTAAATATCTCAACCAAATCTCTCTTCAGTTCAAAAAAGAAAATTTCCAGTTCACTATTGATAAAAAATGAGTTAAGTCAGTTAACTCCTTTTTCTACTCAAATTGAATTAGTTAACTCCTTATTTTACTCAAATTAAATCTGTTAACTCCTTTTAATTTGGAAATCTCCCTTTATGACTGAACTTCACCTTTAATCATGACCGTTGATTGAAATCGATCTCAACCATTGATGAATTCAAAGAAAGTCTATTTAAGAGACCCTCATCTGTTTATTTTGAAAGGTTGAATGAGAATTTGCATCGAATTGTTGCTGGAATTCATACTCACATTTGGTAATATTCACATACGCAAAGACCATGTTTGACCAAAAGTTGACCAGATTTAACCACGGTTGACTTGAGTTGACTAGTTCCAAAAATAATTTTGAAATAATTAAACGAAATTATTTAATTAAATGGAGTAGTTACTTCTAATTAATCAAACAAAGTTATTTAATTAAATGAGAAGCCATTTTTAATTAATTAAATGAAGTTATTTAATTAAATAAGAAAAGTGTCTATAATTAATTAAAGATTATTGAATTAAATAGAAAAAGTAATTATGAGAGCATATCTCATTTTATTAAATTAAATATCTCAACAAAATCTCTTTTCAGTTCAAAAATGAAAATTTTCAGTTCACTGTTGATCAAAAATGAGTTAAATCAGTTAACTCCTTTTTCTACTCAAATTGAATCAGTTAACTGGTTATTTTACTCAAATTAAATCTATTAACTTCCTTTAATTTTGAAATCTCCCTTTATGACTGAACTTCAAATTTAATCCTGACCGTTCATTGAAATCGATCTCTACCGTTAATGAATTACAGGAAAGTCTATTTAAGAGACCCTCATCTCTTCATTTCAAAAGGTTGAATGAGAATTTACATCGAATTGTTGCTAGAATTCATACTCACATTTGCTCATATTCACATACGCAAAGATCAAAATTGACCAAAAATTGATCAGATTTAACCACGGTTGACTTGAGTTGACTACTTTCGAAAAGAATTTTGAAGTAATTAAACCAAATTATTTAATTAAATGGAGTACTTACTTCTAATTAATTCAACAAAGATATTTAATTAAATGAGAAGCCATTCTTAATTAATTAAATGAAGTTATTTAATTAAATATGAAAAGTGTTTCTAATTAATTAAAGATTATTTAATTAAAGAGAAAAAGTAATTATGAGAGCATATCTCATTTTATTAACTTAAATATCTCAACAAAATCTTTCTACAATTGAAAAAGGCAAATTTTCAGTTCACTATTGATAAAAAATGAGTTAAATCAGTTAACTCCTTTTTCTACTCAAATTGAATAAGTTAACTCCTTATTTTACTGAAATTAAATCTGTTAAATCCCTTTAATTTGAAAATTTTCTTTTATGAGTGAACTTCACCTTTAATCCTGACCATTCATTGAAATCGATCTCAACCGTTGATGAATTCCAGGAAAGTCTATTTAAGTGACCCTCATCTCTTCATTTTGAAAGGTTGAATGAGAATTTGCATCGAATTTTTGTTGAAATTCATTCTCACATTTGCTCATATTCACATACGCAGAGATCAAGTTTGACCAAAAGTTGACCAGATTTAACCACGGTTGACTTGAGTTGACTATTTTTGAAAAAAATTTTGAAATAATTAAATGAAATTATTTAATTAAATGGAGTACTTACTTCTAATTAATTAAACAAAGTTATTTAATTAAATGAGAAGCCATTCCTAATTCATTAAATGAAGTTATTTAATTAAATAAGAAAAGTGCCTCTAATTAATTAAAGATTATTTAATTAAATAGAAAAAGTAATTATCAGAGCATATCTCATTTTATTAAATTAAATATCTCAATAAAATCTCTGTTCAGTTCAAAATGGGGAATTTCCAATTCACTATTGATAAAAAATGAGTTAAATGAGTTAACTCATTTTTCTTCTCAAATTGAATCAGTTAACTCCTTATGTTGCTCAAATTAAATCTGTTAACTCCTTTTAATTTGGAAATCTCCCTTTATGACTGAACTTCACCTTTATTCCTGACCGTTGATTGGAATCGATCTCAAATGTTGATGAATTCTAGGAAAGTCTATTTAAGAAACCCTCATCTCTTGATTTTGAAAGGTTGAATGAGTATTTGCATCGAATTGTTGCTAGAATTCATACTCACATTTGCTCATATTCACATACGGAGAGATCAAGTTTGACCAAAAGTTGACCATATTTAACCACGGTTGACTTGAGTTGACTAGTTTTGAAAAAAATTTGAAATAATTAAGCAAAATTATTTAATTAAATAGAGTAGTTACTTCTAATTAATCAAACAAAGTTATTCAATTAAAGGAGAAGCCATTCCTAATTAATTAAATGAAGATATTTAATTAAATAAGAAAAGTGTCTGTAATTAATTAAATATGATTTAATTAAATAGAAAAAGTAATTATGAGAGCATATATCATTTTATTAAATTAAATATCTCAACAAAATCTCTCTTCAGTTCAAAAAGGAAAATTTTCAGTTCACTATTGATAAAAAATGAGTTAAAACAGTTAACTCCTTTTTTTACTCAAATTGAATCAGTTAACTTCTTATTTTACTCAAATTAAATCTGTTAACTCTTTTTAATTTGGAAATCTCCCTTTATGATTGAACTTCACCTTTAATCCTGACCGTTGATTGAAATCGATATCAACCATTGATAAATTCCAAGAAAGTGTATTTAAGAGACCCTCATCTCTTCATTTTGAAAGGTTGAATGAGAATTTGCATCGAATTGTTGCTGGAATTCATACTCACATTTGCTCATATTCACATACACAAATATCATGTTTGACCAAAACTTGACTAGATTTAACCACAGTTTACTTGAGTTGACTAGTTTCGAAAAGAATTTTGAAATAATTAAACGAAATTATTTAATTAAATGGAGTACTTACTTCTAATTCATTAAACAAATATATTTAATTAAATGAGAAGCCATTTCTAATTAATTAAATGAAGTTATTTAATTAAATAAGAAAAGTGTCTCTAATTAATTAAAGATTATTTAATTAAATAGAAAAAGTAATTATGAGAGCATATCTAATTTTATTAAATTAAATATCTCAACAAAATTTTTCTACAATTGAAAAAGGCAAATTTTTAGTTCACTATTAATCAAAAATGAGTTAAATAAGTTAACTCATTTTTCTACTCAAATTGAATAGGTTAACTCCTTATTTTACTGAAATTAAATCTGTTAACTCTCTTTAATTTAGAAATCTCCCTTTATGACTGAACTTCACCTTTAATCCTAACCGTTGATTGAAATCGATCTCAACTGTTGATGAATTTCAGGAAAGTCTATTGAAGAGACCCTCATCTCTTCATTTTGAAAGGTTGAATGAGAATTTGATTCGAATTTTTTTTGAAATTCATACTCACATTTGCTCATATTCACATACGCAAAGATCAAGTTTGACCAAAAGTTGACCAGATTTAAGCACGGTTGACTTGAGTTGACTAGTTTCGAAATTTTTTTTGAAATAATTAAATTAAATTATTTAATTAAATAGAGTAGTTACTTCTAATTAATTAAACAAAGTTATTTAATTAAATGAGAAGCCATTCCTAATTCATTAAATGAAGTTATTTAATTAAATAAGAAAAGTGTCTCTAAGTAATTAAAGATTAATTAATTAAATAGAAAAAGTAATTATCAGAGCATATCTCATTTTATTAAATTAAATATCTCAACAAAATCTCTGTTTAGTTCAAAATAGGAAATTTTCAGTTCACTATTGATCAAAAATGAGTTAAATCAGTTAACTCCTTTTTCAACTCAAATTGAATCAGTTAACTCCTTATTTTACTCAAATTAAATCTGCTAACTCCTTTTAATTTGAAAATCTCCCTTTATGACTAAACTTCACCTTTAATCATGACCGTTGATTGAAATCGATCTCAACCATTGATAAATTTCAGAAAAGTCTGTTTAAGAGACCCTGATCTCTTCATTTTGAAAGATTGAATGAGAATTTGCATCGAATTGTTGCTGGAATTCATACTGACATTTGCTCATATTCACATACGCAAAGATCAAGTTTGAGCAAAAGTTGACCATATTTAACCACGGTTGACTTTAGTTGACTAGTTTCGGAAAGAATTTTAAAATAATTAAAAGAAATTATTTAATTAAATGAAATACTTACTTCTAATTAACTAAAAAAAGTTATTTAATTAAATGAAAAGTCATTCCTAATTAATTAAATGAAGTTATTTAATTAAATAAGAAAAGTGTTTGTAATTAATTAAATATTATTTAATTAAATAGAAAAAGTAATTATGAGAGCATATCTCATTTTATTAAATTAAATATCTCAACAAAATCTCTCTTCTGTTCAAAAAGGGAAATTTCCAGTTCACTATGGATCAAAAATGAGATAAATCAGTTAATTCCTTTTTTTACTCAAATTGAATCAGTTAACTTCTTATTTTACTCAAATTATATCTGTTAACTCCGTTTAATTTGGAAATCTCTATTTATGACTGAACTTCACCTTTAATTCTGACTGTTGATTGAAATTGATCTCAACCGTTGATGAATTTCGAGAAAGTCTATTTAAAAGACCCTCATCTCTTCATTTTGAAAGGTTGAATGAGAATTTGCATCGAATTGTTGCTGGAATTCATACTCACATTTATTCATATTCACCTACGCAGAGATCAAGTTTGACGAAAAGTTGACCAGATTTAACCACGGTTAACTTGAGTTGACTAGTTTTGAAAAAAATTTGAAATAATTAAACAAAATTATTTAATTAAATGGAGTAGTTACTTCTAATTAATCAAACAAAGTTAGCTAATTAAAGGAGAAGCCATTCCTAATTAATTAAATGAAGTTATTTAATTAAATAAGAAAAGTTTCTGTAATTAATTAAATATTATTTAATTAAATAGAAAAAGTAATTATGAGAGCATATCTCATTTTATTAAATTAAATATCTCAAAAAAATCTCTCTTTTTTTCAAAAAGGGAAATTTTCAGTTCACTATTGATCAAAAATGAGTTAAATTAGTTAACTCCTTTTTCTTCTCAAATTGAATCAGTTAACTCCTTATTTTACTCAAATTAAATCTGTTAACTCCATTTAATTTGGAAATCTCCCTTTATGACTGAACTTCACCTTTATTCCTGACCGTTGATTGGAATCGATCTCAACCATTGATGAATTCTATGAAAGTCTATTTAAGAGACCCTCATCTCTTCATTTTGAAAGGTTGAATGAGAATTTGCATCGAATTGTTGCTGGAATTCATACTCGCATTCGCTCATATTCACATACGCAGAGATCAAATTTGACCAAAAGTTGACCAGATTTAACCACGGTTAACTTGAGTTGACTAGTTTCAAAAAAAAAATTGAAATAATTAAACGAAATTATTCAATTAAATGGAGTACTTACTTCTATTTAATTAAAAAAAGTTATTTAATTAAATGAGAAGCCATTCCTAATTAATTAAATAAGGTTATTTAATTAAATAAGAAAAGTGTCTCTAATTAATTAAATATTATTTAATTAAATAGAAAAAGTAATTATGAGAGCATATCTCATTTTATTAAATTAAATATCTCAACAAAATCTCTCTTCAGTTCAAAAAGGGAAATTTCCAGTTCACTATTGATCCAAAATGAGTCAAATGAGTTAACTCCTTTTTCTACTCAAATTGAATCAGTTAACTCCTTATTTTACTCAAATTAAATCTGTTAACTCTCTTTATTTTGAAAATCTCCCTTTATGACTGAACTTCACTTTTAATCTTGACCGTTGATTGAAATCGATCTCAACCATTGATGAGTTCCAGGAAAGTCTATTTAAAAGACCCTCATCTCTTCATTTTGAAAGGTTGAATGAAAATTTGCATCGAATTGTTGTTGGAATTCATACTCACATTTTCTCATATTCACATATGCAGAGATCAAGTTTGACCAAAGGTTGACCAGATTATTCAAATTTTATAATAGATCCATAATAAATGTATACATATGCATATATATATAAATATATATCTATATATATATATATATATATATATATATATATATATATATATATATATATATATATATATATATATATATATATATATATATATATATGTATGCAGATCTGAATATATAACCAGGTATATTTTTCACAAAGATTATATCTACAATTAAGAATAAGATATTTGCATTATAGAATGCATATAAAGTTCTCCAATTAACTTAATATACCCACATTGAGAATGCATATAAATATGAAACTTCTTAAAAAACATATGGAAGACAAGAAGAAGATAGGGAATGCATGATGCGAAAATAGTATAAGTAAAATCACAAGAATCTACCTGAATTCTGATGCTAAATAGCTCTTCTTCAGAAAATCCACAGAGCAAGCTCCTCCCTTCTTCAGAATGCTCGAGTCCTCTAATGCTCCAATTGCTCTCCAAACGCTATGTCTAAGCTTCTATGAGTGCCTGAATGTAAAGAGCTTTCAGGAAACATCTAGAATGCTTCTAGAAACAGCTAGAAGGTGTCACCAACTAAGCATGGGTCTTTTCCAACCTTCAAAATGAGTCTTAGGGTTGTAGACACCATGTGCTTAATTGATGCACTAACCCCCGTGTTGTTGACACTTGAGAAATAGAGAAGTGCGTTAATTCCCATGCAAGCTTATAACTGCAATTACTTTTTATATAATTTTTATTTAAATATTTATAACTTTCATTTTAACTTTATAAATTTTATTATTATTATTTATTTATTACTTTATTATTATTTTATTATTATTATTAATTTTAATTTCTAATTTTCTTTTATTTAATTTTTGTTTCTCAATTAATTCCATTCAATTAATTATAATCAAAATATCAAATAACATGATATTTTATATTAATCTTCTCAAATAATTAATTTATTAATTAAATCCATTTATTAAGACTTATTTAATAGAACATTCACCATAGACCTCCAAGATAAAATATGAAAACCCATCATAGAGAAAATCACTCAAAATCAGTCTAAAGGGTTAAAAATTATGAATCATGTCATCCGACACATTTGGTGGGTAAAATATCTAGATGCTTGTCCTACCTCACTAGGACGATTGGTTTAAAGGTTTGGGATTTGGACTTGAGAATTTATCTCCCTTCTCTTATCATTGAGATAGTATTATAGGGTATGATCATCCTGGCAATTCAGAAAAGTTGATACCCGGTACCTACAACCTGCAGAAAAACCATGCATGTACATACAATATATATAATGCTAAGCTAAACAGACAATGTCAGGAAGTGGTGCATCATGTAGATCCCAACTAAGTAGGTGACTATGACTCCCTTCCTTAACCACATCAGAAATGTCATACAATAAGAAAACACGCACACCATACACATGCAAGTATGGGGTAAGTATTCATAATAAAACACATAAGATAGTAAACCATCCCTCTAATCATCAATAATAACTGAAAATAGTATAATGATCATCATGTATGCATGAAATGTAAAATCTAAATGATCTCATCATATAACCCCTGAATCCATAACATTATGCCTGATAGTCTCAAAACAATACAACTAATCCATCAACATAAGACTAGTCTATCATTGTCGGAAGATAATAACAATGTCCAGAAAAGATGTGAATGAGGGTTGGCACTACATAATTAAATAATTTCATTTAATTATTTCAAATTTATTTTTGAAACTAGTCAACTCAAGTCAATCATGATTAAATTTGGTCAACTTTAGGTCAAGCTTGATCTCTGCATATGTGAATATGAGCAAATGTGAGTATGAATTCTAGCAAAAATTCGATGCAAATTCTCATTCAACCTTTCAAAATGAAAAGATGAGGGTCTTTTAAATAGACTTTCCTAGAATTCATCAATGGTTGAGATCGATTTCAATCAACGGTTAGGATTAAAGGTGAAGTTCAGTCATAAAGGAAGATTTCCAAATTAAAGGGAGTTAACATATTTAATTTGAGTAAAATAAGGAGTTAACTGGTTCAATTTGAGTAGATAAAAGTGTTAACTGATTTAACTCATTTTTGATCAATAGTGAACTGAAAATTTCCCTTTTTGAACTGAAGAGAGATTTTGTTGAGATATTTAATTTAATAAAATGAGATATGCTCTCATAATTACTTTTTCTATTTAATTAAATAATCTTTAATTAATTATAGACACTTTTCTTATTTAATTAAATAACATCATTTAATTAATTAGGAATGGCTTCTCATTTAATTAAATAACTTTGTTTAATTAATTATAAGTAAGTACTCCATTTAATTAAATAATTTCGTTTAATTATATCAAAATTCTTTTCGAAACTAGTCGACTCAAGTCAACCGTGGTTAAATATGGTCAAATTTTGGTCAAACTTGATCTCTGCGTATGTGAATATGAGCAAATGTGAGTATGAATTCTAGCAACAATTCGATGCAAATTCTCATTCAACCTTTCAAAATGAAGAGATGAGGGTCTCTTAAATAGACTTTCGTGAAAGTCATCAAGGGTTGAGATCGATTTCAATCAACGGTCACGATTAAATGTGAAGTTCAGTCATAAAAGGAGATTTCCAAATTAAAGGGAGTTAACAGATTTAATTGAGTAAAATAAGGAGTTAATTGATTCAATTTGAGTAGAAAAAAGTGTTAACTAATTTAACTCATTTTTTATCAATAGTGAACTGAAATTTTCCCTTTTTTAACTGAAGAGAGATTTTGTTAAGATATTTAATTTAATAAAATGAGATATGCTCTCATAATTACTTTTTCTATTTAATTAAATAATCTTTAATTAATTATAGACACTTTTCTTATTTAATTAAATAACATCATTTAATTAATTAGGAATGGCTTCTCATTTAATTAAATAACTTTGTTTAATTAATTATAAGTAAGTACTCGATTTAATTAAATAATTTCATTTAATTATATCAAAATTCTTTTCAAAACTAGTCGACTCAAGTCAATCGTGGTTAAATCTGTTCAACTTTTGGTCAAACTTGATCTCTGCGTATGTGAATATGAGAAAATGTGAGTATGAATTCCAGCAACAATTCGATTCAAATTCTCATTCAACCTTTCGAAATGAAGAGATGAGGATCTCTTAAATAGACTTTCCTGGAATTCATCAACGGTTGAGATCGATTTCAATCAACGGTGAGGATTAAAGGTGAAGTTTAGTCATAAATGGAGATTTCCAAATTAAAGGCAGTCAACAGATTTAATTTGAGTAAAATAAGGAGATAACTGATTAAATTTGAGCAAAAAAAGGAGTTAACTGATTTAACTCATTTTTTTATCAATAGTGAACTGAAATTTTCCCTTTTTGAACTTAAGAGAGATTTTGTTGAGATATTTAATTTAATAAAATGAGATATGCTCTCATAATTACTTTTTCTATTTAATTAATTAGAGAAACTTTTCTTATTTAATTAAATAACTTCATTTAATTAATTAGGAATGGCTTCTCATTTAATTAAATAACTTTGTTTAATTAATTAGAAGTAAGTAGTCCATTTAATTGAATAATTTCGTTTAATTATTTCAAAATTTTTTTGAAACTAGTCAAGTCAAGTCAGCCGTGGTTAAATCTAGTTAACTTTTCCTCAAAGTTGATCTCTGCGTATGTGAATATGAGCAAATGTGCGCATAAATTCCAACAACAATTCAGTGCAAATTCTCATTCAACCTTTCAAAATGAAGAGATGAGGGTCTCTTAAATAGACTTTTTTGGAATTCATCAATGGTTGAGATCGATTTTAATCAACAGTCAGGATTAAAGGTGAAGTTCAATCATAAAGGGAGATTTCCAAATTAAAGGGAGTTAACATATTTAATTTGAGTAAAATAAGGAGTTAACTAATTCAATTTCGGTAGAAAAAGGAGTTAACTGATTTAACTCATTTTTCATCAATAGTGAACTAAAAAATTTTCTTTTTGAACTGAAGAGAGATTTTGTTGAGATATTTATTTTAATATAATGAGATATGCTTTCATAATTACTTTTTTTATTTAATTAAATAATCTTTAATTAGTCAGAGACACTTTTCTTATTTAATTAAATAACTTCATTTAATTAATTAGGAATTGCTTGTCATTTAATTAAATAACTTTGTTTAATTAATTAGAAGTAATTACTCTATTAATTAAATAATTTTGTTTAATTGTTTCAAAATTCTTTTTGAAACTAGTCAACTCAAGTCAACCGTGGTTAAATCTGGTCAAGTTTTGGTCAAACTTGTTTTTTGCGTATGTGAATATGAGCAAATGTGAGTATGAATTCCAGAAACAATTCAATGCAAATTCTGATTCAACCTTTCAAAATGAAAAGATGAGGGACCCTTAAATATACTTTCCTGGAATTCAACAACGGTTGAGATTGATTTCAATCAACGGTCAAGATTAAAGGTGAAGTTCAATCATAAAGAGAGATTTCAAAATTAAAGTGAGTTAACAGATTAATTTGAGTTAAATAAGGAGTTAACTGATTCAATTTGAGTAGAAAAAGAAGTTAACTGATTTAACTCATTTTTTATCAATAGTCAACTGAAAATTTCCCTTCTTGAACTGAAGAGAGATTTTGTTGAGATATTTAATTTAATAAAATGAGATATGCTCTCATAATTACTTTTTCTATTTAATTAAATAATCTTCAATTTATTAGAGACACTTTTCTTATTTAATTAAATAACTTCATTTAATTAATTAGGAATGGCTTCTCATTCAATTAAATAACTTTGTTTAACTAATTAGAAGTATGTACTCTATTTAATTAAATCATTTTGTTTAATTATTTCAAAATTATTTTCGAAACTAGTCAACTCAAGTCAATCGTGGTTAAATCTGGTCAACTTTTTGTCAAACTTGATCTCTACGTATGTGAATATGAACAAATGTGAGTATGAATTTTAGCAATAATTCGATGCAAATTCTGATTCAACCTTTCAAAATGAAGAGATGAGGGTCTCTTAAATAGACTTTCTTGGAATTCATCAATGGTTGAGATCGATTTCAATGAACGGTCAGGATTAAAGGTGAAGTTCAGTCATAAAGGGAGATTTCCAAATTAAAGAGAGTTAACAGATTTAATTTGAGTAAAATAAAGAGTTAACTGATTCAATTTGAGTAGAAAAAGGAGTTAACTGATTTAACTCATTTTTGATAAATAGTGAACTGGAAATTTTCCTTTTTGAACTGAAGAGAGATTTTGTTGATATATTTAATTTAATAAAATCATATATGCTCTCATAATTACTTTTTCAATTTAATTAAGTAATCTTTAATTAATTAGAGACACTTTTCTTATTTAATTAAATAACTTCATTTAATTAATTAGGAATGGCTTCTCATTTAATTAAATACCTTTGTTTAATTAATTAGAAGTAAGTACTCTATTTAATTAAATAATTTCGTTTAATTATTTCAAAATTCTTTTCGAAACTAGTCAACTCAAGTCAACTGTGGTTAAATCTGGTCAACTTTTGATCAAATTTCTTCTTTGCGTATGTGAATATGAGCAAATGTGAGTATGAATTCCAGCAACAATTTGATGCAAATTCTCATTCAACCTTTCATAATGAAGAGATGCGGGTCTCTTAAATAGAAAAAAATTCCAAGAAAGTCTATTTAAGAGACCCTCATGCTAGAATTCATACTCCCATTTACTCATATTCACATACGCAAAGATCAAGTTTGACCAAAAGTTGACCAAATTTAATCACAATTGACTTGAGTTCACTAATTTTGAAAATAAAATTGAAATAATTAAACAAAATAATTTAATTAAATAGAGTACTTACTTGTAATTAATTAAACAACTTTATTTAACTAAATGAGAAGCCATTCCTAATTAATTAAATGAAGTTATTTAATTAAATAAAAAAAGTGTCTCTAATTAATTAAACATTATTTAATTAAATAGAAAAAGTAATTACGAGACCATATCTCATTTTATTAAATTAAATATCTCAACAAAATCTCTCTTTAGTCCAAAAGGGAAAATTTACAGTTCACTATTGATCAAAAATGAGTTAAATCAATTAACTCCTTTTTTTACTCAAATTGAATCAGTTAATTCCTTATTTTACTCAAATTAAATCTGTTAACTCCCTTTAATTTGGACATCTCCATTTATGACTGAATTTCACCTTTAATCCTAACCGTTGATTGAAATTGATCTCAACCATTGATGAATTCCAAGAAAGTCTATTTAAGAGACCCTTATCTCTTCATTTTGAAAGGTTGAATGAGAATTTGCATCAAAATGTTGCCAGAATTCATACTCACATTTGCTCATATTCACATACGCAAAGATCAAGTTTGACCAAAAGTTGACTAGATTTAACCACGGTTGACTTGAGTTGACTAGTTTTGAAAAGAATTTTGAAAAAATTAAACAAAATTATTTAATTAAATAGAGTACTTACTTCTAATTAATTAAATAAAGTTATTTAATTAAATGAGAAGCCATTCCTAATTAATTAAATGAAGTTATTTAATTAAATAAGAAAAGTGTCTCTAAATAATTAAAGATTATTTAATTAAATAGAAAAAGTAATTACGAGAGCATATCTCATTTTATTAAATTAAATATCTCAACAAAATCTCTCTTCAGTTCAAAAAGAGAAATTTTCAGTTCACTATTGATAAAAAATGAGTTAAATCAGTTAACTCCTTCTTCTACTCAAATTGAATTAGTTAACTTCTTATTTTACTGTAATTAAATCTGTTAACTCTCTTTAATTTGGAAATCTTCCTTTATGACTGAACTTCACCTTTAATCCTGACCCTTGATAGAAATTGATCTCAACCGTTGATGAATTTCAGGAAAGTCTATTTAAGAGACCCTCATCACTTCATTTTGAAAGGTTGAATTAGAATTTGAATCGAATTGTTGCTACAATTCATACTCACATTTGCTCATATTCACATACGCAAAGATCAAGTTTGACAAAAAGTTTACTAGATTAAACCACGGTTGACTTGAGATGACTAGTTTCGAAAAGAATTTTAAAATAATTAAACAAAATTATTTAATTAAATAGAGTAGTTACTTCTAATTAATTAAACAAAGTTATTTGATTAAATGAGAAACCATTCCTAATTAATTAAATGAACTTATTTAATTAAATAAGAAATGTGTCTCTAATTAATTAAAGATTATTTAATTAAATAGTAAAAGTAATTATGAGAGCATATCTCATTTTATTAAATTAAATATCTTAACAAAATCTCTCTTCAGTTTAAAAAGGGAAATTTCCAGTTCACTATTGATAAAAAATGAGTTAAATCAGTTAACTCCTTTTTCTACTCAAATTGAATCAGTTAACTCTTTATTTTACTCAAATTAAATCCGTTAACTCCCTTTAATTTGGAAATCTCCCTTTATGACTGAACTTCACCTTTAATCCAGACCGTTGATTCAAATCGATCCCAACCGTTGATGAATTCCAAGAAAGTCTATTTAAGAGACCCTCATCTCTTCATTTTCAAAAGTTGAATGAGAATTTGCATCGAATTGTTGTTGGAATTCATACTCACATTTTTTCATATTCACATACGCAAAGACCAAATTTGACCAAAAGTTGACAAGATTTAACCACGGTTGACTTGAGTTGACTAGTTTCGAAAATAATTTTTAAATAATTAAACAAAATTATTTAATTAAATGGAGTAGTTACTTCTAATTAATTAAACAAAGTTATTTAATTAAATGAGAAATCATTCTTAATTAATTAAATGAAGTTATTTAATTAAATAAGAAAAGTGTCTCAAATTAATTAAAGATTATTTAATTAAAGAGAAAAAGTAATTATCAGAGCATATTTCATTTTATTAAATTAAATATCTTAACAAAATCTCTCTTCAGTTTAAAAAGGAAAATTTTCAGTTCACTATTGATAAAAAATGAGTTCAATCAGTTAACTCCTTTTTCTACTCAAATTGAATCAGTTAACTCCTTATTTTAGTCAAATTAAATCCGTTAACTCCCTTTAATTTGGAAATCTCCCTTTATGACTGAACTTCACCTTTAATCCAGACCGTTGATTCAAATCGATCCCAACCGTTGATGAATTCCAGAAAAGTCTATTTAAGAGACCCTTATCTCTTCATTTTGAAAGGTTGAATGAAAATTTGCATCGAATTGTTGCTGGAATTCATACTCACATTTGCTCATATTCACATACGCAAAGATCAAGTTTGACCAAAAGTTGATCAGATTTAACCACAGTTGACTTGAGTTGACTAGTTTCGGAAAAATTTTTAAAATAATTAAATAAAATTATTTAATTAAATTGAGTACTTACTTCTAATTAATTAAACAAATTTATTTAATTAAATGAGAAGCCATTCCTGATTAATTAAATGAAGTTATTTAATTAAATAAGAAAAGTGTCTCTAGTTAATTAAAGATTAGATAATTAAGTAGAATAAGTAATTATGAAAGCATATCACATTTTATTAAATTAAATATCTCAACAAAATCTATCTTCAGTTCAAAAAGGGAAATTTTTAGTTCACTATTGATTAAAAATGAGTTAAATGAGTTAACTCCTTTTTCTACTCAAATTGAATCAATTAACTCTTTATTTTACTCAAATTAAATCTGTTAGCTCTCTTTAATTTGAAAATCTCCTTTTATGACTTAAGTTCACCTTTAATCCTGACCGTTGATTGAAATTGATCTCAACCGTTGATGAATTCCAAAAAAGTCTATTTAAGACACCCTCATCTCTTCATTTTCAAAGGTTGAATGAGAATTTGCATCGAATTATTGTTGGAATTCATACTCACATTTCTTCATATTCACATATGCAAAGATCAAGTTTGACCAAATTTAACCACGGTTGACTTCAGTTGACTAGTTTCAAAAAACAATTTAAATAATTAAACCAAATTATTTAATTAAATGGAGTACTTACTTCTAATTAATTAATAAAAGTTATTTAATTAAATGAGAAGTCATTCTTAATTAATTAAATGAAGTTATTTAATTAAATTCGAAAAGTGTCTCTAAATAATAAATGATTATCTAATTAAATAGAAAAAGTAATTATGAGAGCATATCTCAGTTTATTAAGTTAAATATCTCAACAAAATCTCTCTTCAGTTCAAAAAGGGAAATTTCCAGTTCACTATTGATCAAAAATGAGTTCTAGCAAAGTCTAATTAAGAGACCCTCATCTCTTCATTTTGAAAGGTTGAATGAGAATTTGCATCGAATTGTTTCTTGAATTCATACTCACATTTGCTCATATTCACATACGCAAAGATCAAGTTTGACCAAAAGTTGACCAGATTTAACTAGGGTTGACTTGAGTTGACTTATTTTGATTTTTTTTTTTATATAATTAAACAAAATTATTTAATTAAATGGAGTACTTACTTCTAATTAATTAAACAAAGTTAATTTATTTAAATGAGAAGCCATTCCTAATTAATTAAATGAAGTTATTTAATTAAATAAGACAGGTGTCTCTAATTAATTACAGATTACTTAATTAAATAGAAAAAGTAATTATGAGAACATATCTAATTTTATTAAATTCAATATCTCAACAAAATCTCTCTTTAGTTCAAAAAGGAAAATTTCTATTTCACTATTGATAAAAAAAATGAGTTAAATCAGTTAACTCCTGTTTCTACTCAAATTGAATCGGTTAACTACTTATTTTACTCAAATTAAATCTGTTAACTTCTTTCAATTTGGAAATCTCCCTTTATGATTGAACTTCACATTTAATCCTGACCGCTAATTGAAATCGATCTCAACGTTGATGAATTCTAAGAAAGTCTATTTAAGAGACCCTCATCTTTTCATTTTGAAAGGTTGAATGAGAATTTGCATCGAATTGATGCTAGAATTCATACTCACATTTGCTCATATTCACATACGCAAAGATCAAAATTGACCAAAAGTTGACCAAATTTAACCACGGTTGACTTGAGTTGACTAGTTTCAAAAAGAATTTTCAAATAGCTAAACGAAATTACTTAATTAAATGGAGTACTTACTTCTAATTAATTAAACAAAGTTATTTAATTAAATGAGAAGCCATTCTTAATAATTAAATGAAGTTATTTAATTAAATAAGAAAAGTGTCTCTAATTAATTAAAGATTATTTAATTAAATTGAAAAAGTAATTACGAGAGCATATTTCATTTTATTAAATTAAATATCTCAATAAAATCTCTCTTCTGTTCAAAAAGGGTAATTTTCAGTTCACTATTGATCAAAAATGAGTTAAATCAGATAACTCCTTTTTCTATTCAAATTGAATCAGTTAACTCCTTATTTTACTCAAATTAAATCTGTTAACTCCCTTTAATTTGGAAATCTCCCTTTATGACTGAACTTCACTATTAATTCTAACCATTGATTGAAATCGATCTCAACCATTGATGAATTCTGGGAAAGTCTATTTAAGAGACCCTTATATCTTCATTTTGAAAGGTTGAATGAGAATTTGCATCGAATTGTTGCTGGAATTTATACTCACATTTGGTCATATTCACATACGCAAAGATCAAGTTTGACCAAAATTTGACCAGATTTAGCTACAGTTGACTTGAGCTGACTAGATTCAAAAGAAATTTTGAAAAAATTAAACAAAATTATTAAATTAAATCGAGTACTTACTTCTAATTAAATTAACAAATTTATTTAATTAAATGAGAAACCATTCCTAATTAATTAAATAAAGTAATTTAATTAAATAAGAAAAGTGATTGAAATTAATTAAAGATTATTTAATTAAATAGAAAAAGTAATTACGAGAGCATATCTCATTTTATTAAAATAAATATCTCAAAAAAATCCGTCTTCAGTTCAAAAAGAAAAATTGCCAGTTCACTATTGATCAAAAATGAGTTAAATCAATTAGGTCCCTTTTTAACTTAAATTGAATCAGTTAACTCCTTAATTTACACAAATTAAATCTGTTAACTCTCTTTAATTTGAAAATCTCCCTTTATGACTGAACTTCACCTTTATCTTGACCATTGATTGAAATCAATCTAACCCGTTGATAAATTCTAGGAAAGTCTATTTAAAAAACCCGCATCTATTCATTTTCAAAGGTTTAATGATAATTTGCATCGATCTATTGCTAAAATTTATACTCACATTTTCTCATATTCACTTACGCAAAGATCAAGTTTGATAAAAAGTTGACCAGATTAAACCACGGTTGACTCGAGTTGACTAGTTTCGAAAAGAATTTTGAAATAATTTTAAAAAATTATTTAATTAAATGGAGTACTTACTTTTAATTAATTAAACAAAGTCATTTAATTAAATGAGAAGCCATTCCTAATTAATTAAATGAAGTTATTTAATTAAATAAAAAAAGTGTCTTTAATTAATTAAAGATTATTTAATTAAATAGAAAAAGTAATTACGAGAGCATATCTCATTTTATTAAATTAAATATCTCAACAAAATCTCTCTTTAGTTCAGAAAGGGAAATTTCCTGTTCACTATTGATCAAAAATGAGTTAAATCAATTAACTTCTTTTTCTACTCAAATTAAATCAGTTAACTCCTTATTTTACTCAAATTAAATCTATTAACTCTCTTTAATTTGGAAATATCCCTTTATGACTGAACTTCACCTTTAATCCTGACCCTTGATCGAAATCGATCTCAACTGTTGATGAATTTTAGGAAGGTCTATTTAAGAGACCATCATTTCTTCATTTTGAAAGGTTGAATGAGAATTTGCATCGAATTGTTGCTGGAATTCATACTCACATGTGCTCATATTCACATACGGAAATATCAAGTTTGACCAAAAGTTGACCAGATTTAACCACGATTGACTTCAGTTGACTACTTTTGAAAAAAATTGAAATAATTAAACAAAATTATTTAATTAAATAGAGTACTTACTTCTAATTAATTTAAAAAAGTTATTTAATTAAATGAGAAGCCATTCCTATTTAAATAAATGAAGTTATTTAATTAAATAAGAAAAGTGTCTCTAATTAATTAAATAGAAGAAGTAATTATGAGAGCATATCTCATTTTATTAAATTAAATATTTCAACAAAATCTCTCTTCAGTTCAAAAAGGAAAATTTTTAATTCACTATTGGTAAAAAATGAGTTAAATCAGTTAACTCTTTTTTCTACTCAAATTGAATCAGTTAACTCTTTGTTTTAATCAAATTAAATCTGTTAACTCCTTTTAATTTGGAAATCTCCCTTTATGACTGAACTTCACCTTTAATCCTGACCGTTCATTGAAATTGATCTCAACGTTTGATGAATTCTAGGAAAGTCTATTTAAGAGACCCTCATCTCTTCATTTTGAAAGGTTGAATGAGAATTCGCATCGAATTGTTGCTAGAATTCATACTCACATTTGCTCATATTCACATATGCAAAGATCAAGTTTGACCAAAAGTTGACTAGATTTAACCACGGTTGACTTGAGTTGACTAGTTTAGAAAAGAATTTTGAAATAATTAAAAAAAATTATTTAATTAAATAGAGTACTTACTTATAATTAATTAAGCAAAGTTATTTAATTAAATGAGAAGCCATTCCTAATTAATTAAATAAAGTTATTTAATTAAATAAGAAAAGTGTCTCTAATTAATTAAAGATTATTTAATTAAATAAAAAAACTAATTACAAGAGCATATCTCATTTTATTAAATTAAATATCTCAACAAAATCTCTCTTCAGTTCAAAAACGGAAATCTTCAGTTCAAAATCCTGACCATTGATTGAAATCGATCTCAACCGTTGATGAAATCCAGGAAAGTCTATTTTAGAGACCCTCATCTCTTCATTTTGAAAGGTTGAATGAGAATTTGAATTGAATTGTTGCTGGAATTCATACTCACATTTGCTCATATTCACATACTCAAAGATCAAGTTTGACCAAAAGTTGACCAAATTTAACCATTGTTGACTTGAGATGACTAGTTTCGAAAAGAATTTTGAAATAATTAAACAAAATTATTTAAATAAATGGAGTGTTTACTTCTAATTAATTAAACAAAGTTATTTAATTAAATGGGAAGCCATTCCTAATTAATTAAATGAAGTTATTTAATTAACTAAGAAAAGTGTCTCTAATTAATTAAAGATTTAATTAAGCA
Source organism: Cupressus sempervirens (assembly GCA_028749045.1). NCBI lineage: Eukaryota > Viridiplantae > Streptophyta > Pinopsida > Cupressales > Cupressaceae > Cupressus > Cupressus sempervirens. The sequence goes on from CM053791.1 coordinate 100,172,058, forward strand.
TTTTTTCATGTTCTCTTTTCTCTCTAGCATCCTGATGATGGATCATGCAGTATGGTCTGAAACGTTGATGTAAAAAAAATTATACACAATCAAATCCCAAAATTTGATAGCACATTAGCATGGATTGTGGAAATCTAATAGATCTCATAATTAAAGATGATATAATTAAATAGAAAAAGTAATTACGAGAGCATATCTCGTTTTATTAAATTAAATATCTCAACAAAATCTCTCTTTAGTTCAAAAAAGGAAATTTCCAGTTCATTATTGATCAAAAATGAGTTAAATCAGTTAACTCCTTTTTCTACTCAAATTGAATCAGTTAACTCCTTATTTTACTCAAATTAAATCGTTTAACTCCCTTTAATTTGGAAATCTCCCTTTATGACTGAACTTCACCTTTAATCATGACCGTTGATTGAAATCGATCTCAACCGTTGATAAATCATAGGAAAGTCTATTTAAAAAACCCTCATCTATTCATTTTCAAAGGTTTAATGATAATTTGTATCGATCTGTTGCTAGAATTTATACTCACATTTGCTCATATTCACATACGCAAAGATCAAGTTTGAGAAAAAGTTGACCAGATTAAACCACGGTTGACTCGAGTTGATTAGTTTTGAAAATTTTTTTGAAATAATTAAAAAAAATTATTTAATTAAATGGAGTAATTACTTCTAATTAATTAAACAAAGTTATTTAAATAAATGAGAACCCATTCCTAATTAATTAAATGAAGTTATTGAATTAAATAAGAAAAGTGTCTCTAATTAATTAAAGATTATTTAATTAAATAAAAAAAATAATTACGAGAGCATATCTCATTTTATTAAATTAAATATCTCAACAAAATCTCTCTGTAGTTCAGAAAGGGAAATTTCCTGTTCACTATTGATCAAAAATGAGTTAAATCAATTAACTTTTTTTTTTACTCAAATTAAATCAGTTAACTCCTTATTTTACTCAAATTAAATCTATTAACTCCCTTTAATTTGGAAATCTCCCTTTATGACTGAACTTCACCTTTAATCCTGACCCTTGATTGAAATCGATCTCAACCGTTGATGAATTTCAGGAAGGTCTATTTAAGAGACCCTCATTTCTTCATTTTGAAAGGTTGAATAAGAATTTGCATCGAATTGTTGCTGGAATTCATACTCACATTTGCTCATATTCACATACGGAAAGATCAAGTTTGACCAAAAGTTGACCAGATTTAACCACGGTTGACTTCAGTTGACTAGTTTCGAAAAAAAATATGAAATAATTAAACAAAATTATTTAATTAAATAGAGTACTTACTTCTAATTAATTAAAAAAAGTTATTTAATTAAATGAGAAGCCATTCCTAATTAAATAAATGAAGTTATTTAATTAAATAAGAAAAGTGTCTCTAATTAATTAAAGATTAATTAATTAAATAGAAGAAGTAATTACTAGAGCATATCTCATTTTATTAAATTAAATATTTCAAAAAAATCTCTCTTCAGTTCAAAAAGAAAAATTTTCAATTCACTATTGGTAAAAAATGAGTTAAATGAGTTAACTCCTTTTTCTACTCAAATTGAATCAGTTAACTCTTTATTTTACTCAAATTAAATCTGTTAACTCCCTTTAATTTGGAAATCTCCCTTTATGTCTGAACTTCACCTTTAATCCTGATCGTTCATTGAAATTGATCTCAACCGTTGATGAATTTCAAGAAAGTCTATTTAAGAGACCCTCATCTCTTCATTTTGAAAGGTTGAATGAGAATTCGCATCGAATTGTTGTTGGAATTCATACTCACATTTACTCATATTCACATATGCAAAGATCAAGTTTGACCAAAAGTTGACCAGATTTAACCACGGTTGACTTGAGTTGACTAGTTTCGGAAAGAATTTTGAAATAATTAAATGAAATTATTTAATTAAATAGAGTACTTACTTATAATTAATTAAGAAAAGTTATTTAATTAAATGAGAAGCCATTCCTAATTAATTAAATGAAGTTATTTAATTAAATAAGAAAAGTGTCTCTAATTAATTAAAGATTATTTAATTAAATAAAAAAAGTAATTACAAGAGCATATCTCATTTTATTAAATTAAATATCTCAAAAAAATCTCTCTTCAGTTCAAAATTCTGACCATTGATTGAAATCGATCTGAACCGTTGATAAAATCCAGGAAAGTCTATTTTAGAGACCCTCGTCTCTTCATTTTGAAAGGTTGAATGAGAATTTGCATTGAATTTTTGCTGGAATTCATACTCACATTTGCTCATATTCACATACTCAAAGATCAAGTTTGACCAAAAGTTGACCAAATTTAACCACGGTTGACTTGAGATGACTAGTTTCGAAAAGAATTTTGAAATAATTAAATGGAGTATTTATTTCTAATTAATTAAACAAATTTATTTAATTAAATGGGAAGCTATTCCTAATTAATTAAATGAAGTTATTTAATTAAATAAGAAAAGTGTCTCTAATTAATTAAAGATTTAATTCAACATTTTTTCATGTTCTCTTTTCTCTCTAGCATCCTGATGATGGATCATGCAGTATGGTCCGAAACGTTGATGTAAAAAAAATTTTACACAATCAAATCTAGAAATTTGATAGCACATTAGCATGGCTTATGGAAATCTAATAGATCTCATAATTAAAAATGATTTAATTAAATAGAAAAAGTAATTACGAGAGCATATCTCATTTTATTAAATTAAATATCTCAACCAAATCTCTCTTTAGTTCAAAAAGGGAAATTTCTAGTTCATTATTGATCAAAAATGAGTTAAATCAGTTAACTCCTTTTTCTACTCAAATTGAATCAGTTAACTCCTTATTTTACTCAAATTAAATCATTTAACTCCCTTTAATTTGGAAATCTCCCTTTATGACTGAACTTCACCTTTAATCATGACCGTTGATTGAAATCGATCTCAACCATTGATGAAATCCAAGAAAGTCTATTTTAGAGACCCTCATCTCTTCATTTTGAAAAGTTGAAAGAGAATTTGAATCGAATTGTTGCTGGAATTCATACTCACATTTGCTCATATTCACATATGCAAAGATCAAGTTTGAGCAAAAGTTGACCAGATTTAACCACAGTTGACTAGTTTCGAAAAGAATTTTGAAATAATTAAGCGAAATTATTTAATTAAATGGAGTACTTACTTCTTATTAATGAAACAAAGTTATTTAATTAAATGAGAAGCCATTCCTAATTAATTAAATGAAGTTATTTAATTAAATAAGAAAAGTGTCTCTAATTACTTAAAGATTATTTAATTAAATAGAAAAAGCAATTACGAGAGCATATCTCATTTTTTAAAATTAAATATCTCAACAAAATCTCTCTTCAGTTCAAAAAGGTAAATTTCTAGTTCACTATTGATAAAAAATGAGTTAAATGAGTTAACTCTTTTTTCTACTCAAATTGAATCAGTTAACTCATTATTTTACTCAAATTGAATATGTTAACTCCCTTTAATTTGGAAATCTCCTTTTATGACTGAACTTCACCTTTAATCCTGACCGTTGATTGAAATCGATCTCAATCGTTGATGAATTCCAGGAAAGTCTATTTAAGAGACCCTCATCTCTTCATTTTGAAAGGTTGAATGAGAATTTGCATTGAATTTTTGCTAGAATTCATACTCACATTTTCTCATATTCACATACACAAAGATCAAGGTTGACTAAAAGTTGACCTGATTTAACTATAGTTGACTTGAGTTGACTATTTTTGAAAAGAATTTTGATATAATTAAACAAAATTATTTAATTAAATGGAGTACTTACTTCTAATCAATTAAACAAAGTTATTTAATTAAATGAGAAGCCATTCCTAATTAATTAAATGAAGTTATTTAATTATATAAGTGTAATGCCCCACCAAGGGACGCAAAAGAATTAACCTAAATTCTTACTAAGTTTGCCAAACAATTTTTTTTTTAAAACATGAAAGTAAAACCATTCATAACATCTGCAAAAGCAATAGTAACATCCAACTTAAAGTAAACATAACATTACAAATTACATTCTTTTAAGATCCCTTAATGTTGAATCACATCTAATCATAACTATTCATCTAACATCACATCCTTATGAAATAACCACAATACATCCAATGTTCTTAAACAATATACAAGTGTCCTTTTTGTAAATACATTTTAGTTTATCTGAATCATCCACTGTATATGTTACAAAGTATGAAAAGCTTGAAAGAATAAACATTCATGTAAATAAACTACCTCATCATCCAATATTAATCCATGATGCAATATCATAATGAAACCATAAACAACACTTGATATATCATCACAATAGATATAAACATCCATCATAAAAGATAACCATATATCACAAACATAAATAACTAAGTGCATGATTCCTCCCAACCGTTAATAGCATCATTAGACTATCGTGGATCCTAGCCATCTCTCTGTGCATAACATTCCAAAGCACCAAAGAGATCATCGGTATTATCATAGTAGGAATGTCACTCCTAAAACATCCTACTAACTTGCAAAGTAAAGTATAAGATACCATCATCTAACATATGCAAATCATCAATATAAAAAACATACCAATAAATACATCCATCATAAGGTATATCATCTATCATAATGCTCCAAGAGCATAGTGAAGGTAAATACCAACCGAGAATGCTCCAGCCATGGTGTCTCTGACAGATCTCAAATAGTAAGAGTGAAAAATACCCTACCACCTGACCGCGTGGAACCTAAGTGGTCTACTCTCACCATGCTAAGGAGATAATCTCAAGTTCACAACAGGCTATCAAAATTACATAGCATAAGAATACTCTCTAAGTCCAAGAATCCTAAAAGTATACTAACTCAAAGGTTCCAATCACAAAATCGACATCTAATCCCAGAGGTACAACAATAAGTACACCACCAAAGGTAAATAAAATCTATAGAGGAGACTTAGGCTACATACTAGGGAGTGTCATCACATGGCTGCTTGAGTTACCCTGGACTAGTCTCTCATTAGACCCCAAACCCTCAAGCGTTGAGTTACCCTGGACTGGTTACTCTGAACCCCAGACCCTCAACATGGCACATGTGGAAACCAAGAAGCCCTCTCAAGAAGACAAGGCACTTCTCCCATCCTTAGTCTATACAAGCACTCAAGGCATGGATAGTCCAAATATCTCTAACTTATCTTTTTAGTGCGTTTCCCCCCCATAAATTTTAATTACTAGATTATCACTTATTACATAACTTGCATTAGGTTACTCTGGTACTAACCACTTTAGGCCCCGGACCCCTATGCAAGCCACTCCCATAGTCATGTACCTAGACAACCTCTCCTAAGCACATAAATTCACAGTTGTGTCCCATACCACAACACTCATAAAGATCAAACTCGGTTCCTTAACAGGCAACCTAATAATAAGATGGTTCTCCCATCCAAGAACACATAAAGCTCCTCAAAATAAACTTCATAAATATAATCTCCAATATGAATCACAATATCCATTGGTTCTTAACAAGAAACCAAGAATATCTCAAAATAATACTGATCATATGACATCATCAAGAAATAAATCAACACTTCAGTCCCATCATGGTGACTGGAAAGCAATCTAAGAATAACTGATCGATGACTCAAAAATGGTTAATTCAAGTGTCTCAGATACAAATAACTCAGCTTCACTCAAGAAGACTGATAAGCAATAACAATCAGTAATACAATCATCTCATAGAGCATACCATCACATAACCATGGTTGGGTTTATAAAGATCAGAATACGACATCATCATGACATCACAATCATAACCGCTGAGCCTCTGGTAGACATCCTATAACTGGTCAACACTAGTCAACCCAAAATCCAAAACAAGAAGCATATAGAATACACAATGCAAACACATGTTTTGGTTTATTAAAATCACATACTTGATTAATGTGTAGATGTTTCCAATTTTTGTTTAAGGTATAATTCAACTATCTTAAGTTTCATCATTTGACCTACAGGTCAACCCATTTGTTCCTTGATAGCATTATCCTTACATTCTTAAGAATTACATTTTAAGAATAGCTTAAGAATAAATACTTTACTCATTAAATTGATTATCATTGACCCTTAATTAACTTGTTCTTTTTATTTAACTATGATCCATAGTCTAATTGATTAACTCTTCTCTAATGTTACTACAACTTTTCGAGATAATCAAAGGATCATTATTCTTTTACAAAAGAACCAATTTTCAATTTTCGAATAAGAAGATTATAACTTAATTAAAACGAATAATTTAATCAATCAATTAACATAGGTGCACAATCCATGACTCTTTAACATTCTAATAGTTCTCAATTAAATATTACTAAGTTTCACTATTAAAATATCTAAGGTCATTATTCAAATCATCAGAACAAGACCTATCAACTTTGATATCAATATTTTTACAATCTCATTAAAAGAATTATATCAATTAAATCTCTATTACATAACTTAATTATTAATTAAATCTAATTAACTCTCATTAATTGATTTAATTAATAGTTGCATAACAATAGCAAAGTTCCAATTAAGATTAGTTGACTAATAACTAACTAGAATTCTGTAAGATAAAAGTCAACTATAGTTCAATACTCAATGATCATGTTACTAATTCAATAATAATAACTTGTTAATAAATTACAAGCTATATTGAAACTCTTAATAATAATTTTGTAATATCCACATTCGTCATACTTTCAATGAATACTAATATTCTCTTGATAAAACAATTAAAACTCTATTATCAATTAAATCTAATTAATTTTATGATTAAATTAACTAGTAGCTATGTCAATAAGTACATGATTATCAGCTGATAATAGTTTCGTTCATTAAAAGTCAACTATGTATCATTCCATCAATGTTCAAATTATTATTTTAATAATAAAAAATTATAATAAATCTCCAAGATTAATATCTCAACTAAATACCTCTTATGTTGGTTGATAAATAGATTAATTATACTTCTTCTACTATTAACTAATCTTAATTAAATTAGATTAGTTAATAAATCATATAAAACTAATGCATAAAAATAAGATTCTACTAAGAGAAGATTGCAATAATATCTTAATTCATTCCATGCTTTGATATATTATTTTTGTGAAATTTAAACATAAAGAACTCTTGATTATGGGAAATGAAAAAATATTTGTCGTTGAATAAAATAGTCTCAGTACGACAGCCATATCTCCCTAATGAACTGTTGGATCGGGTTGAAATTGAAATATGTTAAAGAAAGCCAAGTTGCGCCAATTTTGACTAGAGCGATCGAATAAATTCGATCACAATAAAAAGTTATGAATTAATGAGTTTGGGTCTATCTAAGGGGCAGCGATAGGACAATTTGTGATGAATTAAGAATTTCTCCTAAAAGGTAATTGTTCTCTAAATTTACCCATTCATCCATCTAATAGGTTTGTCCATACACATCTAAGAATATAATTTGATAGAAAGATTACATCTAACCATTCAAATTTTCAACTTAGAATTTCTATTTTAATTTCAAATCTTGTCTATCTAATTTTATAATATAAATTCGAACCCAAACTCGATTCAGATCTAATTTCTCTTTAATTGGATCTAGAGTTTTCTAATGAGTTCTCTATTGTTTTCTTTTGCAACCAAATAAATACATATCTAGATTCCAATTCATATCATAGATTTAATCACAGAGAGTATTCAGATACAAATAACAAACATGATGAAGACAGGAAGAGAAATAGTGCAAATAGAATATGAGAATATCACGAGTGCACCTGGACACTGATGCTAATTTTCCATGCCTAAGAAGTTCACAGAAAATTCCTTCCTTCTCCAAAATTCGCAATTCCTCTATGATCCAAGCCAACCAAAATTCTCACATGACAAGAAGTGCTTGAAGAAGCATAAAAACATGTAGAAACATATGAGCATGAGCATGTAGAAGCATATGAGCATGTAGAAGCATATGAGCTTCTCAAATGCATATATGCTTTGAAGCTTGAAGCTTCCATTTTAGCTTGAATCTTTGTAGCTTCCATTAAGTTTGTAGCTTGTAGCTTTCATTAAGCTTCCATTTAAGCTTGTCCAAACACACTAGGAGAGCCTCTATTTAAAGGCCTCTAAGATGTATCTAGAAAGTGTTTAGAAACAACTAGAAGATAAATATGCCAACCAAGCATGAGTCTTCTCCAACATTCTAGATGAGTCATAAGGTTGTAGACACCATGTGCTAAAATAAAATGCTAACTCCTAAGTGTAGACAACTTCTGCATTCTTAGAGTACAAACCCCTGTGTTGTCTACATGACAACTCTCGAGAATTTGCCAACTCCTATGTGAACAAATATTAATATAATATTTAATTTACTTTTTTCAATTTAATTTATTTATGTATTAAATCTCATGAACTAACTTTAATAACTCCACTTTTCAATCTTAATATATGTATATTTTAATCACATGAAATCTAGAATCTTTTAATAATTTTAAATATATTTTTCATTTTTAAATTTTGTTTTCAAAAATTAATTATTAAAATATTTATTAGCTTAATAATAATAATATTTAGTCATTTATTAAAAAATGAACTCCAAATATATTATTATTAAAATAAATATTGTCATATTCCAAACTTAAACTTATAACTTTTATCTTCAAGTTTAATTATTTTATTTAATTAATTTTTCAATTAATTAAATAAAATAAATATTAAAATATTATATTAATTTTTCATTTAATTAAACCATTAATTAAATCTTTTAATTAGGCTTAATTAATAGAAAATACATCAAAGACTCATAGAATAAAATATAAAAAATCCATCATAGCCAAAATACATACAAAATCAAATCAAGGGTTACTATCATGAATTACGTCATTTGATGCATTCAGAGGGTACTCAATTTAGATACTTGTCCTAATTTTTCAATTAGGGCAAATGGCTTAAAGGGTAGGGATTTGGACTTGAGAATTTATCTCCCCTCTCTTATCATTGAGATAATGTGATAGAGTACGCTCATCTTGGCAATTCAGGGAAGTCGATACCCGGTACTTGTAACCTACATAAAAACCATGCATGTACAAGCACAAAATATAATAAACTAAATAGGCAATGGAAGGAAGTGGTGCATCCTATAGATCCCGACTAGCAGGTGATTATGACTCCCTTCCTTAACCACATCAGACACGCCATACATAATAGAAAACATGCACACCATACACATGCAAGTATAGGGTAAGTAACCATAAAAAAATACATAGAATAAACCATCTATCTAAACATCATCAATAACTGCAAACACTGAAAATAATCATCATGCATACATGAAATGTAAAATCTAAGTGAACTCATCACATAATAAATTGAATTCATAGCACAATATCTAATAGTCTCAAAACAATGTTGCTATCCATCAACATGAAACTAGCCCCAAAAGAGCTTGACAATGATAACAAAAATGCGACCTAGGGGAAGGCACTACAATAAGAAAAGTGTCTCTAATTAATTCAAGATTATTTAATTGCATAGAAAAAGTAATTACGAGAGCATATCTCATTTTATTAAATTAAATATCTCAACAAAATATCTCTTCAGTTCAAAAAGGAAAATTTCCAGTTCACTATTGAACAAAAATGAGTTAAATGAGTTAACTCTTTTTTCTACTCAAATTGAATCAGTTAACTCTTTATTTTACTCAAATTAAATCTGTAAACTCCCTTTAATTTGGAAATCTCTCATTATAACTGAACTTCACCTTTAATCCTGACCGTTGATGAATTTTAGGAAAGTCTATTTAAGAGACCCTCATCTCTTCATTTTGAAAGGTTGAATGAGAATTTTCATCGAATTGTTGCTAGAATTCATACTCACATTTGTTCATATTCACATACGCAAAGATCAAGTTTGACCAAAAGTTAACCAGATTTAACTACGGTTGACTTGAGTCAACTAGTTTCGAAAGGAATTTTAAAATAATTAAACAAAATTATTTAATTAAATGGAGTACTTACTTCTAATTAATTAAACAAAGTTATTTAATTAAATGAGAAGCCATTCCTAATTGATTAAATGAAGTTATTTAATTAAATAAGAAAAGTGTCTCTAATTAATTAAACATTATTTAATTAAATAGAAAAAGTAATTATGAGAGCATATCTCATTTTATTAAATTAAATATCTTAACAAAATCTCTCTTTAGTTCAAAAAGGGAAATTTCCAGTTCGCTATTGATAAAAAATCAGTTAAATCAGTTAACTCCTTTTTCTACCCAAATTTAATCAGTTAACTCCTTATTTTACTCAAATTAAATCTGTTCACTCCCTTTAATTTGGAAATCTTCCTTTATGACTGAACTTCACCTTTAATCCTAACCGTTGATTGAACTCGATCTCAACCGTTGATGAATTCCAAAAAAGTCTATTTAAGAGACCCCCATCTCTTCATTTTGAAAGGTTGAATGAGAATTTGCATCGAATTGTTGCTAGAATTCACACTCACATTTGCTCATATTCACATAAGCAAAGATCAAGTTTGACCAAAAGTTGACCAAATTTAACCACGATTGACTTGAGTTGACTAGTTTCAAAAAGAATTTTGAAATAATTAAATGAAATTATTTAATTAAATGGAGTACTTACTTATAATTAATTAAACAAAGTTATTTAATTAAATGACAAGCCATTCCTAATTAATTAAATGAAGTTATTTAATTAAAAAAGAAAAGTGTCTCTAATTAATTAAAGATTAATTAATTAAAGAGAAAAATTAATTATGAGAGCATATCTGATTTCATTAAATTCAATATCTCAACAAAATCTCTCTTCAGTTCAAAAAGAGAAATTTTCATTTCACTATTGATCAAAAATGAGTTAAATCAGTTAACTCCTTTTACTACACAAATTGAATTAGTTAACTCCTTATTTTACTCAAATTAAATCTGTTAACTCTTTTTAATTTGAAAATCTCCCTTTATGACTGAATTTCACCCTTAATCTTGACCGTTGATTGAAATCGATCTAAACCGTTGATAAATTCCAGGAAAGTCTTTTTAAGAGACCCTCATCTCTTCATTTTGAAAAGTTGAATGAGAATTTGCAAGGAATTGTTGTTGGAATTCATACTCACATTTGCTCATATTCACATACGCAGAGATCAAGTTTGACTAAAAGTTAACCAGATTTAACCATGGTTGACTTGAGTTGACTAGTTTCGAAATTCATTCTGAAATAATTAAACAAAATTATTTAACTAAATGGAGTACTTACTTCTAATTAATTAAACAAATTTATTTAATTAAATGAGAAGCCATTCCTAATTAACCAAATGAAGTTACTTAATTAAATAAGAAAAGTGTCTCTAAGTAATTAAAGATTATTTAATTAAATAGGAAAAGTAATTATAAGAGCATATCTCATTTTATTAAACTAAATCTCTCAACAAAATCTCTCTTCAGTTCAAAAAGGGAAATTTCAATTTTACTATTGATAAAAAATGAGTTAAATCTGTTAACTCCTTTTTTTACTCAAATTGAATCAGTTAACTCCTTATTTTACTCAAATTAAATCTATTAACTCCCTTTAATTTGGAAATCTCCCTTTATGACCGAACTTCACTTTTAATCTTAACCGTTGATTGAAATCGATCTCAACTGTTGATAAATTTCAAGAAAGCCTATTTAAGAGACCCTCATCTCTTCATTTTGAAAGGTTCAAAGAGAATTTACATCGAATTGTTCTTGGAAATCATACTCACATTTGCTCATATTCACATACATCGAATTAAATATCTTCATTTAATTTGTTAGGAATTGCTTGTCATTTAATTAAATAACTTTGTTTAATTAATTAGAAGTAAGTACTCCATTTAATTAAATAATTTCATTTCATTATTTCAAAAAAAAATTCGAAACTAGTCGACTCAAGTCAACCGTGGTTAAATCTGGTCAAGTTTTGGTCAAACTTGATCTTTGCGTATGTGAATATGAGCAAATGTGAGTATGAATTCATGCAACAATTCGATGCAAATTCTCATTCAACCTTTCAAAATGAAGAGATGAGGGTCTATTAAATAGACTTTTTTGAAATTCATCAATAGTTGAGATCGATTTCAATCAACGGTCAGGATTAAAGATGAAGTTCAGTCATAAAGGGAGAGTTCTAAATTAAAGGGAGTTAACAGATTTAATTTGAGTAAAATAAGGAGTTAACTGATTCAATTTGAGTAGAAAAAGGAGTTATCTGATTTAACTCATTTTTTATTAATAGTGAATTAGAAATTTCCCTTTTTCAACTGAAGAGAGATTTTTTTGAGATATTTAATTTAATAAAATGAGATATGATATTATAATTACTTTTTCTATTTAATTAAACAATCTTTAATTAATTAAAGACACTTTTCTTATTTAATTAAATAACTTCATTTAATTAATTAGGAATGGCTTCTCATTTAATTAAATAACTTTGTTTAATTAATTAGAAGTAAGTACTCCATTTAATTAAATAATTTTTTAAAATTATTTCAAAATTCTTTTCGAAACTAGTCAACTCAAGTCAACCGTGGTTAAATCTGGTCAACTTTTGGTCAAACTTGATCTTTGCGTATGTGAATATGAGCAAATGTGAGTATGAATTCCATCAACAATTCGATCCAAATTCTCATTCAACCTTTCAAAATTAAGAGATGAGAGTCTCTTAAATCGAGTTTCCTGAAATTCATCAACGGTTGAGATCGATTTCAATCAACGGTCAGGATTAAAGGTGAAGTTAAGTCATAAAGTGAGATTTCCAGATTAAGGAGAGTTAACAGATTTAATTTCAGTAAAATAAGGAGTTGACTAATTCAATTTGAGTAGAAAAAGGAGTTAACTGATTTAACTCATTTTTGATCAATAGTGAACTGAAAATTTCCCTTTTTGAACTGAAAAGAGATTTTGTTGAGATATTTAATTGACTAAAATGAGATATGCTCTCATAATTACTTTTTCTATTTAATTAAATAAATTTTAATTAATTAGAGACACTTTTCTTATTTAATTAAATAACTTCATTTAATTAATATGGCATGGCTTCTCATTTAATTAAATAACTTTATTTCATTCATTAGAAGTAAGTACTCCATTTAATTAAATAATTTTATTTAATTATTTATATTTTTTTCTTATCTAGTCAACTGAAGTCAACCGTGGTTAAATTTGGTCAACTTTTGGTCAAACTTGATCTTTGTGTATGTGAATATGAGCAAATGTGAGTATGAGCTCCAGCAACAATTCGATGCAAATTCTCATTCAACTTTTATAAATGAAGAGATGAGGGTCTCTTAAATAGACTTTCTTAGAATTCATCAATGATCAGGATTAAAGGTGAAGTTTAGTCATAAAGGGAGATTTCCAAATTAAAGGGAGTTAATAGATTTAATTTGATAAAAATAAGGAGTTAACTGATTCAATTTGATTAAAAAAAGGAGTTAACTGATTTAACTCATTTTTAATCAATAGTGAACTGGAAATTTCCCTTTTTGAACTGAAGAGAGATTTTGTTGAGATATTTAATTTAATAAAATGAGATATGCTCTCGTAATTACTTTTTCTATTTAATTAAACAATCTTTAATTCATTAGAGACACTTTTCTTATTTAATTAAATAACTTCATTTAATTAATTAGGAATGGCTTTTCATTTAATTAAATAACTTTGTTTAATTAATTAGAAGTAAGTACTCCATTTAATTAAATAATTTTGTTTAATTATTTCAAAATTCTTTTCAAAACTAGCCAACTCAAGTCAACCGTGGTTAAATCTGGTCAACTTTTGGTCAAACTTGATCTTTGCGTATGTGAATATGAGCAAATGTGAGTATGAATTCCAGCAACAATTCGATGCAAATTGTCATTCAACCTTTCAAAATGAAGAGATGAGGGTCTCTTAAATAGACTTTCTTGGAATTCATCAATGTTTGAGATCAATTTCACTCAACGATCAGGATTAAAGGTGAAGTTCAGTCATAAAGGAAGATTTCCAAATTAAAAGGGAGTTAACAGATTTAATTTGAGTAAAATAAAGAGTTAACTGATTCAATTTGATTAGAAAAAGGAGTTAACTGATTTAACTCATTTTTTATCAATAGTGAACTGGAAATTTCTCTTTTTGAACTGAACATAGATTTTGTTGAGATATTTAATTTAATAAAATGAGATATGCTCTCATAATTACTTTTTCTATTTAATTAAATAATTTTTAATTAATTAGAGACACTTTTCTTATTTAATTAAATAACTTTATTTAATTAATTAGGAATGGCTTCTCATTTAATTAAATAACTTTGTTTAATTAGTTAGAAGTAAGTACTCCATTTAATTAAATAATTTTGTTTAATTATTTCAAAATTCTTTTCGAAACTAGCCAACTCAAGTCAACCGTGGTTAAATCTGGTCAACTTTTGGTCAAACTTGATCTTTGAGTATGTGAATATGAGCAAATGTGAGTATGAATTCTAGCAACAATTTGATGAAAATTCTCATTCAACCTTTCAAAATGAAGAGATGAGGGTCTCTTAAATAGACTTTCCTGGAATTCATCAACGGTTGAGATCGATCTCAATCAATGGTCAGGATTAAAGGTGAAGTTCAGTCATAAAAGGAGAGTTCTAAATGAAAGGGAGTTAACAGATTTAATTTGAGTAAAATAAGGAGTTAACTGATTCAATTTGAGTAGAAAAAGGAGTTATCTGATTTAACTCATTTTTGATTAATAGTGGATTAGAAAATTCCCTTTTTGAACTGAAGAGAGATTTTGTTGGGATATTTAATTTAATAAAATGAGATATGATCTCATAATTACTTTTTCTATTTAATTAAATAATCTTTAATTAATTAGAGACACTTTTCGTATTTAATTAAATAACGTCGTTTAATTAATTAGGAATGGCTTCTCATTTAATTAAATAACTTTGTTTAATTAATTAGAAGTAAGTACTCCATTTAATTAAATAATTTTATTTAATTATTTCAAAATTCTTTTCGAAACTAGTCAACTCAAGTCAACCGTGGTTAAATCTGGTCAACTTTTGGTCAAACTTGATCTTTGCGTATGTGAATATGAGCAAATGTGAGTATGAATTCTAGCAACAATTCAATGCAAATTCTCATTCAACCTTTCAAAATTAAGAGATGAGGGTCTCTTAAATAGACTTTCTTGGAATTCATCAACGGTTGAGATCGATCTCAATCAACGGTCAGGATTAAAGGTGAAGTTCAGTCATAAAAGGAGAGTTCTAAATTAAAGGTAGTTAACAGATTTAATTTGAGTAAAATAAGGAGTTAACTGATTCAATTTGAGTAGAAAAAGGAGTTATCTGATTTAACTCATTTTTGATTAATAGTGAATTAGAAATTTCCCTTTTTGAACTGAAGAGAGATTTTGTTGAGATATTTAATTTAATAAAATGAGATATGATCTCATAATTACTTTTTCTATTTAATTAAATAATCTTTAATTAATTAGAGACACTTTTCTTATTTAATTAAATAACTTCGTTTAATTAATTAGGAATGGCTTCTCATTTAATTAAATAACTTTGTTTAATTAATTAGAAGTACGTACTCCATTTAATTAAATAATTTTGTTTAATTATTTCAAAATTCTTTTCGAAACTAGTCAACTCAAGTCAACCGTGGTTAAATCTGGTCAACTTTTGGTCAAACTTGATCTTTGCGTATGTGAATATGAGCAAACGTGAGTATGAATTTCATCAACAATTCAATCCAAATTCTCATTCAACCTTTCAAATTTAAGAGATGAGAGTCTCTTAAATAGAGTTTCCTGAAATTCATCAACGGTTGAGATCGATTTCAATCAACGGTCAGGATTAAAGGTGAAGTTCAGTCATAAAGCGAGATTTCAAAATTAAGGAGAGTTAACAGATTTAATTTAAGTAAAATAAGGAGTTGACTGATTCAATTTGAGTACAAAAATGAGTTAACTGATTTAACTCATTTTTGATCAATAGTGAACTGAAAATTTCTTTTTTTGAACTGAAGAGAGATTTTGTTGAGATATTTAATTTACTAAAATGAGAAATGCTCTCATAATTACTTTTTCTATTTAATTAAATAATCGTTAATTATTTAGAGACACTTTTCTTATTTAATTAAATAACTTCATTTAATTAATTAGGAATGGCTTCGCATTTAATTAAATAACTTTGTTTCATTAATTAGAAGTAAGTACTCCATTTAATTAAATAATTTCATTTAATTATTTAAATTTTTTTTCTTAACTAGTCAACTCAAGTCAACTATGGTTAAATCTGGTCAACTTTTGGTCAAACTTGATCTTTGCGTATGTGAATATTAGAAAATGTGAGTATGAGTTTCAGCAACAATTCGATGCAAATTCTCATTCAACTTTTAAAAATGAAGAGATGAGGGTCTCTTAAATAGACTTTCCTGAATTTCATCAACGATTAGGATTAAAGGTGAAGTTCAGTCATAAAGGCAGACTTCCAAATTAAAGGCAGTTAATAGATTTAATTTGGAAAAAATAACGAGTTAACTGATTCAATTTGAGTAGAAAAAGGAGTTGATTGATTTAACTCATTTTTTATCAACAGTGAACTAGAAATTTCCTTTTTTGATCTGAAGAGAGATTTTGTTGAGATATTTAATTTTATAAAATGAGAAATGCTCTTATAATTACTTTTTCTATTTAATTAAATAATCTTTAATTAATTAGAGACAATTTTCTTATTTAATTAAATAACTTCATTTAATTAATTAGGAATGGCTTCTCATTTAATTAAATAACTTTGTTTAATTAATTAGAAGTAAGCACTCCATTTAATTAAATAATTTCATTCAATTATTTCAAAAAACATTTGAAACTAGTCAACTCAAGTCAACAGTGGTTAAATCTGGTCAACTTTTGGTCACACTTGATCTTTGTGTATGTGAATATGAACAAATGTGAGTATGAATTCCAGCAACAATTCGACACAAATTTTCATTCAACTTTTCAAAATGAAGAGATGAGGGTCTCTTAAATAGACTTTCCTAGAATTCATCAATGGTTGAGATCGATTTCAATCAATGATCATGATTAAATGTGAAGTTCAGTCATAAAGGGAGATTTCCAAATTAAAGGGAGTTAACAGATTTAATTTGACTAAAATAAGGAGTTAACTGATTCAATTTGAGTAGGAAAAGGAGTTAACTGATTTAACTCATTTTTGATCAATAGTGAACTGAAAATTTCCCTTTTTGAACTGAAGAGAGATTTCGTTGAGATATTTAATTTAATAAAATGACATATGCTCTCATAATTACTTTTTCTATTTAAATAAATAATCTTTAATTAACTAGAGACAGTTTTCTTATTTAATTAAATAACTTCATTTAATTAATTAGGAATGGCTTCTCATTTAATTAAATAATTTTTTTAAATTAATTAGAAGTAAGCACTCCATTTATCTAAATAATTTCATTTAATTATTTCAAATTTTTTTTGAAACTAGTCAACTCAAGTCAACCGTGGTTAAATTTGGTGAACTTTTTGTCAAACTTGATCTTTGAGTATGGGAATATGAGCAAATGTGAGTATGAATTCCAGCAACAATTCAATACAAATTCTCATTCAACCTTTCAAAATGAAGAGATGAGGGTCTCTTAAATAGACTTTCCTGAAATTCATCAACGGTTGAGATCGATTTCAATCAACGGTCAGGATTAAAAGTGAAGTTCAGTCATAAAGGGAGATTTCTAAATTAAAAGGGAGTTAACAGATTTAATTTGAGTAATGTAAGGAGTTAACTGACTCAATTTGAGTAGAAAAAGGAGTTAACTGATTTAACTCATTTTTTATCAATAGTGAACTGGAAATTTCTCTTTTTGAACTGAACAGAGATTTTGTTGAGATATTTAATTTAAGAAAATGAGATATGCTCTCATAATTACTTTTTCTATTTAATTAAATAATATTTAATTAATTAGAGACACTTTTCTTATTTAATTAAATAACTTCATTTAATTAATTACGAATGGCCTCTCATTTAATTAAATAACTTTTTTTAATTTATTAGAAGTACTCCATTTAATTAAATAATTTTGTTTAATTATTTCAAAATTCTTTTCGAAACTAGTCAACTCAAGTCCACCGTAGTTAAATCTGATCAACTTTTGGTCAAACTTGATCTTTGCATATGTGAATATGAGCAAATGAGAGTATGAATTTCAGCAACAATTTGATGCAAATTCTCATTCAACCTTTCAAAATGAAAAATGAGTGTCTCTTAAATAGACTTTCCTGGAATTCATCAACGGTTGAGATTGATTTCAATCAACGGTCAGGATTAAAGGTGATGTTCTGTCATAAAGGGAGATTTCCAAATTAAAAGGGAGTTAACAGATTTAATTTGAGTAAAATAAGCAGTTAACTTTGTAGTGCCCCACCAAGGGATCCAAAGAATTTCACTAAGTTTGCTAAATAATTTATTTTTTTTAAAACATGAAAGAGAAACCATTCATAACATTCGTGAAAGCAATAGAACATCCAACTAAAAGTAAAACATAACATACATAATAGATTACATTCTTTAAAGATCCCTTAACATTGAATTACATCTAAATCAACCATTCATCTAACATCACATCCTTATGAAATAACAATGATACATCCAATATTCATAAATTACATTTCAATTGCTCAATCATCCACTGTACATGACACATGGTATGAAAAGCTTAAAAGAACATACATCTATGTAAATAAAGAACATCATCATCCAATATTAATCCATGATGCAATAAAATAAATGAAACCACATGTCATACATGATACAACATCACAAAAGATCTAAGCATCCATCATAAAAGATAACCATATATCACAAATATAAATACTAAGTGCACGGTTCCTCCCAATCGTAAATAGCATCATTAGACCATCATGTATCCTAGCCATCTCTCTGTGCTTAACATTCCAAAGCACCGAAGAGATCATCGGTATTATCATAGTAGGAATGTCACTCCTAAAAACATCCTACTAACATGCAAAGTAAAGCATAGGATACCATCATCTAACATATGCAAATCATCAATATAAGAAACATACTAGCAAATACATCCATCATAGGGTATATCATCTATCATAATGACAAAGATAAATACCTAAGTGGTCCACTCCCACTGTGCTGAGGAGATAATCTCAAGTTCCAAATAGGCTATCAAAATCACAAAGCATAAATCTCTATATGTCTAGGAATCCTAAAAGTATACTAACTGAAAGGTTCCAATCACACAAAAATTGACATCTAATTCCTAGAGGCACATAATGACATGTAAGAAACCTACTCTGCAAGCGGAAAAGTGTCATTGTATTTATCATGTACAAGTTACCCTAGCAGTTAGCTAAACTCCACGAGTCCATACTGATCTCATGCGGCCACTAGTATCCTCTCATACTGACAAGGCATACTAAAGAATGCACAGTCGCAACCATGCATTCTCACTAATCCCATCCTAGCCTGTACAAGCACTCAAGGCATGGGCGAGAACATCAAAACAATTATCTTTTTAGGTTCATTTAATCCCCATTTAGTGTGTAAATGTTATCACTTATTAACAAAATTTACAATGAGTTACCCTGGCAGCCACTTAGGGCACTAGCCCCCATTGCAAGCCACTTCTTGACAGTACAAGGAGATTACATACCCTAAGCTCATGAAATCATAAATCGCCACATTCTTGTATAAGCGACTGTAAAGAAAATTCAAAAGATAATCTATAAAAAATAATCATCAAATATCCATGATAAAAGCATCAAATATCCATAATAAGAATCATCAAATCTCCAAGATAAGAATCATCAAATCTCCATGAGCATCTGGAAAAGCATCCATAGAAAATCATGACCACAACAGTTCTCTATTAGCAACTGAAGGCATCACTGATAATCATAAGTATCCATTGGTTCTCAATAACCGAAATATATCTCAAAATAAATTACCATATCGATTGGTTCTCAACAAGCAACCAAGAATATCTCAAAATCATACTGATCAAAGACTCCAAAATGGTTGAGTCAAACATGTCACAACATGACATCATCAAGAAATAAGCCAAAATTTTAGTCCCATCATGGCGACTAGAAAGTATTCCAAGGATAAGTGATCGATGACTCAAAAATGATTAGCTATTTAAACCATTTATATTATTTTTTATTAATAATTTGTTAAACCCAACAAACATTAATAAATAATAAACTCATCAAAACTATAAATAATCGATCTAGAGAACCTTTACATAAATTTCATTAGCTAACTCTTAATACCATTAAGGTATATCAATAATACATAATGTATTAATCATAACAATAATTCAAATCGTAGCTATGTTATAACAAGGTCAAAATGTAACAATGACCCATTGTCCAATATCATTAAAATTTGTGTCTCTTAATAATCATCATTAAACATCTTTATAATTATCATCTCTTAACTATTTAATATATATTAAATAGTATTTAATATACATTATAAAAAGTCCACTATATAAACTATATTAAAATATCTTTTCTTTTAATTTTCTCTCATTTAAAAAATCATTTACTTAGATTGACTAATAATTAATTACACTTCTTCTACTATTAACTAATCTTAATTAAATTAAATTTAATTATATTAGATAATAAACCATATAAAACCAATGCATATTAATAAGATTCTAATAAGGAAAGATTGCAATAATATCTTTAATTCATTCCATGCTTTGATATATTATTTTTGTGAAGTTTAAGCATAAAGAACTCTTGATTATGGGAAATGGAGAAATATTTTTCTTTGAATAAAATAGTCGTAGTACGATGGCCATATCTCCCTAATGAACAATTGGATCAAGTTGAAATTGAAATATGTTGGAGAGGGCCAAGTTGCGCAAATTTTGATTGGAGTGATCGAATAAATTTGATCATAATAAAAAGTTACGAATGATTGAGTTTGGGTCTATCCAAGGGGCAGCGACAAGGCAGTTTGTGATGAATTAAAATTTTTTTCTAAAAATATATGTTCTCTAAATTTAATCATTAAATAAAAGGGTTTGTTCATATGCATCTAAAAATATAATTTGATAGAAAGATTACATCTAACCATTCAATTTTTTACAATAAAATTTCAATTTTAATTCCAAATCTTGTCTTTTTAAATTAATATAAATTTGAACCCAAACCCTTTTAAAATCTAATTTCTTCCTCAATTGGATCTAGTGTTTTCTATTATTTTCTTTTCAACCAAATAAAACATCTAGGTTCCAATTTAAATTGTAAATTCATTCATGGAATATAATCAGACACATATAACAGACACGATGAAAACAAGAAGAGAAATAGTGCAAAGAGAATATGCGAATATCATGAGTGCACTTGAACATTAATGTTAATTTTGCCATGCTTCAGAAGTCCATAGAAAATCTCTTCCTTCTCCATCATTCGCAATTCCTCCAAGATCCAAGCCAACTGAAAACCTCCGAGTGATTAGAAGTGCTAGAAGGAGCATAGTAGCATGTAGAAACATATGAGCATATGAGCTTCTCTAATGCATGTAAGCTTTGAAGCTTCTAATTTAGCTTGTAGCTTGTAGCTTCCATTAAGCTTGTAGCTTGTAGCTTCTATTTAAACTTGAAGCATGTAACCTCCATTAAGCTTGTCCAAACATACTAGGAGAGCTTCTATTTAAAGGCCTCTAAGATGCATCTAGAGTGTCTCTAGAAACAACTAGAAGATAAGCATGACAACCAAGCATGGGTCTTCTCCAACCTTCTAGATGAGTCTTAAGGTTGTAGACACCATGTGCTCAAATAAAATGTTAACTCTTAAGTATAGACAACTAGTGCATTCTTAGAGTGCAAACTTTTGTGTTGTCTACATGACGACTCTCAAGAATTTGTAAACTCCTCAATATTAAAATAATGCACAATCATTAATATAATATTTACTTAACCCTTTCCAGTTTTATTTTTTTATTTATTAAATCTCATGCACTAACTTTAATAGTTCCACTTTTCAATCTTAATATATTTATATTTTAATCACATGAAATCTAGAATTTTTTAATAATTTTAAATATATTTTCCACTTTTAAATTTCATCTCCCAAAACTTAATTGCTAAAATATTTATTAGCTTTAATAATAATATTATTTAGTCATTTATTTAAAAATGAACTCCAAATACATTATTATTAAAATAAATATTGTCACATTCCAAATTTAAACTTTTAACTTTTTATTTTCAAATTTAATTATTTTATTTAATTAATTTCTCAATTAATTAAATAAAATAAATATTAAAACGTCATATTAATTTTTTATTTAATCAAACCATTAATTAAATCTTTTAATTAGGCTTAATTAATAGAAAATATATCAAAGACTCATAAGGTAAAAATATGAAAATCCATCACAACTAAAATACATACAAAATCAAACCAAGAGTTTATATCACAAATTACGTCATACAACGTATTCGGAGCGTACTCAACTCAGATACTTGTCCTAATTTTTCAATTAGGACAAATCGCTTAAACGATTGAGATTTGGACTAGAGAATTTATCTCTCCTCTCTTATTATTGAGATAATGTGATAGGGTACGCTCATCCTGACAATTCAGAGAAGTCGATACCCAGTACCTACATCCTGCATAAAAATCATGCATGTACAAACGCAATATATACTAAACTAAATAGGCAATGGCAGGAAGTGGTGCATTGTGTAGATCCCGACTAGCAGGTGACTACAACTCCCTTCCTTAACCACATCAGACACGCCATACAAAAGCAAACACACAAAGAAAACATGCACACCATACACATGCAAGTATGGGGTAAGTATCCATAAGAAAATACATATGATAATAAATCATCTTACTAATCATCATTAATAACTGAAAGAAAAATAATAATTATCATCAATAATTGCGAACACTAAAAATAATCATCATACATATATGAAATGTAGAATCTAAGTAATCTAATCACATAATAAACTGAATCTATAGCACAATATATGATAATCTTAAAAGAATGCTGCTAACCAACAACATTAAACTAGCTCTAAAAGAGTTCAACAATGTTAGCAAAATGCGAACTAGGGGCAGGCACTACAAACTGATTCTATTTGAGTAGAAAAAGGAGTTAACTGATTTAACTCATTTTTTATCAATAGTGAACTAGAAATTTCCCGTTTTGAACTAAAAAGAGATTTTGTTGAGATATTTAATTTAATAAAATCAGATATGCTCTCATTATTACATTTTCTATTTAATTAAATAATCTTTAATTAATTAGAGACAATTTTCTTATTTAATTAAATAACTTTATTTAATTAATTAGGAATGGCTTCTCATTTAATTAAATAACTTTGTTTAACTAATTAGAAGTAAGTACTCTATTTAATTAAATAATTTCCTTTAATTATTTTAAAATTCTTTTAGAAACTAGTCAACTCAAGTCAACTGTGGTTAAATCTGGTCAACTTTTAGCCAAACTTGATTTTTGCGTATGTGCATATGAGCAAACGTGAGTATGAATTGCAACAACAATTCGATGCAGATTCTCATTCAACCTTTCAAAATGAAGAGATGAGGGTATCTTAAATAGACTTTCCTAAAATTCATCAATGATTGAGATCGATTTCAATCAACGGTTAGGATTAAAGGTGAAGTTCAGTCAAAAAAAGAAATTTTGTTGAGATATTTAATTTAATAAAATGAGATATGCTCTGATAATTACTTTTTCTATTAATCTTTAATTAATTAGAGACACTTTTCTTATTTAATGAAATAACTTCATTTAATTAGTTAGGAATGGCTTCTCATTTAATTAAATAACTTTGTTTAATTGATTAGAAGTAAGTACTCTATTTAATTAAATAATTTCGTTCAATCATTTCAAAAAAAATTTCAAAACTAGTCAACTCAAGTCAACCGTGGTTAAATCTGGTCAACTTTTGGTCAAACTTGATCTTTGCATATGTGAATATGACCAAATGTGAGTATAAATTACAGCCACAATTCGATGCAAATTCTCATTCAACTTTTCAAAATGAAGAGATGAGGGTCTCTTAAATAGACTTTCCTAGAATTCATCAACGGTTGAGATCGATTTCAATCAACTGTCAGGATTAAAGATGAAGTTCAGTCATAAAGGAAGATTTCCAAATTAAAGAGATTTAACAGATTTAAGTAGAGTAAAATAAAGAGTTAACTAATTCAATTTGAGTAAAAAATGGAGTTAACTGATTAAACTCATTTTTTATCAATAGTGAATTGCAAATTTCCCTTTTTGAAATGAAGAGAGATTTTGTTGAGATATTTAATTTAATAAAATGATATATGCTCTCATAATTACTTTTTCTATTTAATTAAATAATCTTTAATTAATTAGAGACACTTTTCTTATTTAATTAAATAACTTCATTTAATTAGTTAAGAATGGCTTCTCATTTAATTAAATAACTTTGTTTAATTAATTAGCTGTAAGTACTCCATTTAATTTAATAATTTTGTTTAATTATTTCAAAATTCTTTTTGAAACTAGTCAACTCAAGTCAACCGTAGTTCAATATAGTCAACTTTTGGTCAAACTTGATCTTTGCGTATGTGAATATGAGCAAATGTGAGTATGAATTTCAGCAACAATTCGATGCAAATTCTCATTCAACCTTTGAAAATGAAGAGATGAGGGTCTTTTAAATAGACTTTCTTGGAATTCATCAACTGTTGAGATTGATTTTAATCAACGGTCATGGTTAAAGGTGAAGTTCAGTAATAAAGCAAGATTTCCAAATTAAAGGGAATTAACAAATTTAATTTGAGTAAAATAAGGGGTTAACTGATTCAATTTGAGAAGAAAAAGGTGTTAACTGATTTAACTCATTTTTTATCAATAGTGAACTGAAAATTTCCCTTTTTGAACTGAAGAGAGATTTTGTTGAGATATTAAATTTAGTAAAATGAGATATGCTCTTATAATTACTTTTTCTATTTAATTAAATAATTTTTAATTAATTAGAGACACTTTTCTTATTTAATTAAATAACTTCATTTAATTAATTAAGAATGACTTCTCATTTAATTAAATAACTTTGTTTAATTAATTAGAAGTAAGTACTCCATTTAAATAAATAATTTTGTTGAATTATTTCAATTTTTTTTTCAAAACTAGTCAACTCAAGTCAACCATGGTTAAATTTGGTCAACTTTTGGTCAAACTTGATCTTTGAGTATGTGAATATGAGCAAATGTGAGTATGATTTTCGGCAACAATTTGATGCAAATTCTCATTCAACCTTTCAAAATGAAGAGATGAGGGTCTGTTAAATAGACTTTCCTGGAATTCATCAACGGTTGAGATCGATTTCAATCAACTGTTGGATACAATTAAGTAATTGTGTATTGTCTTTGATGTTACATAAATGCCATATCAGTTATCAGACAGAGTCTACCGAGTTCTGTCGGTCAGGAAAACAGTTTACAGAGTCTACCGAGCTTAGTCGGTCAGTAAAGCCTTTTGCAGTGTATACCGAGCGTTCCTGTATGTCACACGGTGAGTTAGTGTTAACCGAGTTTGCACGGTAAACTAAGGAAAGTTTAGTTCTTACCGAAATCACTCGGGTATCAAAAGATTTTGTAGCGAACAGTTAGTGTTAACCAAGTTCGCACGGTAAGCTAAAGAAAGCTTAGTTTTCACCGAGCTCACTCGGTAGTCGAAGACAGCTTTTATCAAGTCTAGTCAGTTTCCAAAGGAAGTGGTAGGTTTACCGAATTCTTCGGTAACTGTAGTTTTTACCGAGTTCTGCCGGTTAACACAGGAAGCAATTTTTTTGTTCTGTATTGACAGAGCAGCGTCGGCCAGTGAAGAATTTTGTTTTGATTGTTAGTTCAAGCTGACTTTTGAATATGTTTTTTCAAGTTGGTTAGGCCGACCTGGTATTATGTATAGTATATAAAGAGGTGCTCAAGATGCGGAAAAGTGTGAAAAAAAGAGTGTATACAAATAGTGCAAGGAAGTGCAAGGAAGAGACTTGTGTGTGCCTAAGCAGAGTTGAGCAGAAGGAAATCTTGGAGCTGCAAAGATATATTTAATCAGTAAGGATCTTGTGGAGCTAAACTAAGATCTGTATTTAGCAAGATAAGTTGCATGTATTTTCAGATCATTCATTGTTGCTTTCTAACCATTGTAACAGTGATTCCAAAATCTTCTAACAGAGTTAGTTTAACAGCCATTCCATAAATCCTTTAACAGGGTGGCAATTCAGTTGAATTGTTCTAAAGACCTCTTACAAGGCCACTCCTAATAGGGTGATTAAATCCTCTAATAGGGTCACAACTAACAGTGTGTTTTGTAATCTTTAACAGGGTTAGCTCCTAACAGGGCTCACTTCAGAAGAGTGAAAAATTGGTGACTAGTTGCTAGTGGTTTTTCTCATATTGGGTTTCCACATAAATCTGGTGTCTACTGTGTTCATGATTACTTTCTTTTGCATGGTCGCTTATTTTAGTAAATGCTTAATAAATTAACTAAACATCTATCAAGTTTTAAGCAGTAATTTATGTGTTTACTGAGTAGCAGCAGCAACTAAGTTTAAGGCATCTTTGGGATTGTTGAATTTGTTTTTGTGGTAACTGATTCACTCCTCCCCTCTTAGTTACCCCATCTTCATTTTCCAACAATTGGTATTAGAGCTTTTCGTGCTTGCAGGAGGAGATTTCAAATATCTAAGCCAAAGATCAAGATGTCTTACAAGAGGGAAATCCCAAGGCTTAACCAAAACAACTTCCCAGCATGGCAGGGATTAATGAGACTTCATCTAGCTTCCATTGGTGACATTGGTCTGAAATATCTTGATGAGAAATATGTAGAACCATCAGGTACATTATCAGTCAATGACATTGCTATAAAGAAGATTCATAACATTATGATGATTGATATTGCATCAGTTATGAAGAGTTTGATGATGTCAAGGACTGCACTACTGCCTATGAAATGTGGGAAAGATTGAAAGAGATCTATGGTGGAGATGACAATGTCAGAAGAGCCAAAGCTGAAAGTCTGAGAGGACAGTTCGATCAGATAAAAATGAAAGAAGATGAAAACATTGCCAAATATGTTGAAAGAATTAAAGCATATGTCAGTGCTATCAAAGCTTCTGGAGGAAGTATCAGTGAAGAGACAGTCATAAGTAAAGTTCTTAGAACTCTACTTTCAGTTTATGCCATCAGGGTATCAGCCATTCAAGAAAGAAGGTGTGAGGCCAATCACAAGATAAACCTAGAGGCCATAGTTGGAAGATTGAAAACATTTGAACTAGATAATTTTAATAATTATGTTCCAGCTGCAAAGAACATTGAGTCTGCATTTGAAGCCAAGCTTTCACTCAAGGACAAAGGCAAGAAGAAGAAGGAATCTCAGTCAGAGAGTGAAGATCAATCAGATCAGAGTTCTGACAGTGACCTTGAAGTAATTGAAGCTCTACTTGCAAGGAAATATTCAAGAGGAAAAGGTAAATACAGAGGTAAAGTACCCCTAATCTGCTTTTCATGTGAAGAAGTTGGTCATATTGCTGCAAGGTGTCCAAACAAGAAAGATAAAAATGAAAAGAAAGATAATAAATGGAACAGTAAGAAAGATCTCAAATCATTTAAGGATAAAAGTAAGAAATCATGTTTTATGGCTAAAGATTATAATGATTCTAATGATGAAGAAGAGGATGAGATTGTTTACATTGCTGTAAAATATGAATCTAAGAATGAAGAAATGGCACTCATCTCTCACATAAGTAAGAATGATACATGGATCATTGATAGTGGCTGCTCACATCATATGACTGGAGATAAAACAAAGTTTGATCAATTTGAAGAGTATGATGGTGGCAGTGTAAGATTTGGAAACAATGAACCTTGTTGCATCAAAGGAAAAGGAAAAATCACTCTAACCCAGGAACTTGTATGTGATAATGCTTATTGGGTAGAAGGCCTAAAGCACAATTTGTTGAGTGTGGCACAATTACTCAACAATGGACTCAAAGTAGAATTCATCCAAGGCAAAGCAAGACTGCTGAACGGTAAAGGAAAGCTGATTGGATCTGGCACTCAAACTAAAGGTAACTTGTTCTATCTTGAACTTGGTGAACATTCATGTTTTATTTCTCAAGTAGAAGAGAGTTGGTTATGGCATAAAAGGTTATGTCATGTGAATTTTGACAATTTGGTAAAGATAAACAAATTCAAGAAAGTGAGAGGCATTCCTGATTTAAAGAAACCAGAGGTCGGTTTATGCAAGAATTGTCAAATTGGAAAGATGGGTAAGTCTAGTTTCAAAAGCAAAAATTATCAGTCTAAAGATTTATTAGAAATTGTGCATACTGACTTATGTGGACCTATTGGAACTGAAAGCTATACTGGTGAAAAATATTTTATTCTTTTTGTTGATGATTATTCAAGAATGATGACCGTCATGTACCTAAGGAACAAATCAGAAGCATTTGAAAAGTTCAAATGGTATTTGGCAAGAGTAGAAAAAGAAACAGAGAAAAGATTGAAATGCCTAAGGTCAGAAAGAGGTGGTGAATTTATTTCACATGAATTCAATAACTTTTGTATTGAAAGAGGAATCAAAAGACAGGTTTCAGCACTAGGTACTTCTGAACAAAATGGCATAGCTGAAAGAAGGAACAGATCCATCATGGATTGTGCAAGAACATTGATGATAGAAAAAAATGTTGCTATCAAATACTGGAAGGAGGCTATCAGTACAGTAGTTCATACCTTAAACCGAGTACAATTAAAAAAAGCCCATTCAAAACTCCCTATGAATTATGGTATGGCTATAAACCCAATGTAAGTTATCTGAAAGTATTTGGAAGCAAATGTTATATCTTGAAAGAATCTAGAAAAGGTAAATTTGATGTAAAAGGTGATGAAGGTATATTTCTTGGATACTCATGCAAGAGTAAAGCATATAGATGCTTGAACTTATCTACTCACAAAGTCATAGAAAGTATACATGTGAAAGTTGATGAGTTTGCAGAAAAGACTGAAGAAGAAAGCAGAAGAGAACCAGAAGATTACAAAAGATTCGTCTTCAGTGAACCGGATATAATATCAACTGTATCTGAGAATCAGAAACCTTCTTCTACCGAGTCATCACTAACCGAGTTGCAGGAAACATCTACCGAGCCAACATCTACCGAGCCAACGTCTACTGAGTCAGAGAATACCGAGTTAGAGATTACCGAGCTAGAGGTAACCGAGCATGTGCATACCGAGCCAGTTGATACCGAGCCAAACTAAATCGAGCATGAAGGAGAAATGCAAGAAGATAACGACAAGATTCATTCAAAAGGAAAAGAACCTGTTCTAGCCAAGTATGTCAGGAGACATCATTCAGCAGATCAGATCATTGAAAATAAATCTGAAGAAACCATCACAAGAAGTAAGTTGAAAGGTACTTATTTACTTGCTGATTTTGAACCTAGAACTGTCAAAGATGCATTAGAAAATGATAATTGGATTGAAGCAATGAATGAAGAAATAAAGTAGATAGAGAAAAACAAGACATGGACTCTTGTACCCAAGCCTAAAGACAAAAATGTAATTGGTACAAAGTGGGTTTTCAGAAATAAGTTGGATGAAAATGGTAAAGTATCAAGAAAAAAAGCTAGATTAGTGTGCAAAGGATATTCTCAAGAGGAAGGCATAGATTATGGAGAAACTTTTGCTCCCGTTGCTAGATTGGAAGGTGTTAGAACTTTATTAGCATATGCTGCTTACAAAAGATTTAAAGTTTATCAGATGGATGTCAAGTCAGCATTTCTAAATGGTATACTGGATGAAGAGGTCTACATTGAACAACCTGAAGGTTTTATAGATCCAGATAAAAAGAACATGGTTTGCAAATTGCACAAGGCACTGTATGGTCTGAAACAAGCCCCTAGAGCATGGTATGAAAGATTGCATAGCTATCTTATTCAAATTGGATTTCAAAGAAATAATGATAACAGTAGTTTGTATATCAAGGAAGGACCAGAAAATAAGATTGTCCTAGTAGAAATATTTGTAGATGATACTATTTTCACAGGGAATGATGATCTTTGCAAAGAATTTTCAGAACAAATGAGCAAAGAATTTGAAATGTCACTGTTTAGTGAAATCAAATTCTTTGTTGGACTTCAAATTCAGCAGAACAAGAATGGCATCTACATCACTCAAGCAAAATACATCAAAGAGATATTGAAAAAGTTTGGTATGGAAGACTGTAAATCAGTTGGAACTCCCATGTGTACTGGACTAAAACTTACCAAAGAAGATGATTCAAAGGAAATAGATCAGACATTGTACAGATCTATGATTGGAAAGTTGCAATATGTAGTTCATACTAGGCCAGATATTGCTCTTGTAGTTGGAATTGTGGCAAGATTTTCAGCCAAACCAAGAGAAAATCACATGATGGCAATCAAGAGGATAATGAGATATCTGAAAAGAACTGAAGATTATGGATTATGGTATAAATTTGGAGGAAACCTAGACTTAAAAGTGTTTACTGATGCTGATTGGGCAGGAAACCTTGATGACAGAAAAAGCACAAGTGGAGGTGCATTCCTTCTTAGAAAGAGGTTGGTTTCTTGGACAAGCAAAAAGCAAAATTGTACATCTCAATCAACAGTAGAGGCAGAGTATGTTGCTGCAGCAGTAAACTGTTCTAATATTGTTTGTTTCAAGCAATTGCTACAAGGCATGAAGATGGAAATCAAGGAACCAGTTGTCATGTTTTGTGATAATACAAGTGCAATCAACATATCTAAGAATCCAGTAATGCATTCTAAGACTAAGCACATTGCAATCAAGTATCACTTTGTCAGAGAATTGGTACAGGACAAGGAAATTAGATTGGAATATGTCCATACAAAGGAACAGATTGCTGACATATTCACAAAGCCTTTACCTAAGGATGCATTTTTGTATCTCAAAGGTAAGTTAGGGGTCATTCCCTTATCTGAAGTTCACTAAAATAAGTTTTAATGATGCATCAGCTCTTACAAAATTGAACAATCATCAGTTGATGAAGCAAATCAAGAAAATATTGCATATGAATCAGTAATAAAGGTACAATGAAATTCATTGAAACTGGATTGTCTTTGGCATGTGTTGTCAAAGAGGGAGATTTTTACTGTCATATCTTTCCAAAATTTGATTATGTAATTCCTTCACAGAGGGAGACTACTGTAAGAGGGAGAGTTCTCTATCTTAGAGGGAGAATTGTTAATTGTGTTGTGTTGCTGTAGACTTGCTTTCAAATTTCATTTCTGCTATGACATGTTGTGTTGCCATCAATGCCAAAGAGGGAGATTGTTGGATACAATTAATTAATTGTGTATTGTCTTTGATGTTACACAAATGCCATACCAGTTATCAGATAGAGTCTACCGAGTTCTGTCGATCAGGAAAATAGTTTACAGAGTCTACCGAGCTCAGTCGGTCAGTAAAGCCTTTTGCAGTGTATACCGAGCGTTCCTGTATGTCACACGGTGAGTTAGTGTTAACCGAGTTCACACGGTAAGCTAAGAAAAGTTTAGTTCTTACCGAGATCACTCGGGTATCAAAGGATTTTGTAGCGAACAGTTAGTGTTAATCGAGTTCGCACGGTAAGCTAAGGAAAGCTTAGTTTTCACCGAGCTCACTCAGTAGTCGAAGACAGCTTTTACCGAGTCTAGTCGGTTTCCAAAGGAAGTGGCAGGTTTACCAAATTCCCCGGTAACTGTAGTTTTTACCGAGTTCTGCCGGTTAACATAGGAAGCAGTTTTTTTGTTCTCTATTGACAGAGCAGCGTCAGCCAGTGAAGAATTTTCTTTTGATTGTTAGTTCAAGCCGACTTTTGAATATGTTTTGTCAAGTTGGTTGGGCTGACCTGGTATTATGTATAGTATATAAAGAGGTGCTCAAGATGCGGAAAAGTGTGAAAAAAAGAGTGTATACGGATAGTGTAAGGAAGTGCAAGGAAGAGACTTGTGTGTGCCTAAGCAGAGTTGAGCAGAAGGAAATCTTAGAGCTGCAAAGATATATTTAATCAGTAAGGATCTTGTGGAGCTAAACTAAGATCTGTATTCAGCAAGATAAGTTGCATGTATTTTCAGATCATTCATTGTTGCTTTCTAACCATTGTAACAGTGATTCCAAAATCTCCTAACAGAGTTGGTTTAACAGCCATTCCATAAATCCTTTAACAGGGTGGCAATTTAGTTGAATTGTTCTAAAGACCTCTTACAAGGCCACTCCTAATAGGGTGATTAAATCCTCTAACAGGGTCACACCTAACAGTGTGTTTTGTAACCTTTAATAGGGTTGGCTCCTAATAGGGCTCACTTCAGAAGAGTGAAAAATTGGTGACTAGTTGCTGGTGGTTTTTTCCATATTGGGTTTCCACGTAAATGTGGTGTCTACTGTGTTCATGATTACTTTCTTTTGCATGCTCGCTTATTTCAGTAAATGCTTAATAAATTAACTAAACATCTATCAAGTTTTAAGTAGTAATTTATGTATTTACCGAGTAGCAACAACAACTAAGTTTAAGGCATCTTTGGGACTGTTGAATTTGTTTTTGTGGTAACTGATTCACCCCTCCCCTCTCAGTTACCCCATCTTCATTTTCCAACATCAACGATCAGGATTAAAGGTGAAGTTCAGTCATAAAGGGAGATTTTCAAATTAAAGTGAGTTAACAGATTTAATTTGAGTAAAATAAGTAGTTAACTGATTCAATTTGAGTAAAAAAATGAGTTAACTGATTTAACTTATTTTTGATCAATAGTGAACTAGAAATTTTTCTTTTTGAACTGAAGAGAGATTTTGTTGAGATATTTAATTTAATAAAATGATATATGCTCTCATCATTACTTTTTCTCTTTAATTAAATAATCTTTAATTAATTGAGACACTTTTCTTATTTAATTAAATAACTTCATTTAATTAATTAGGAATGGCTTCTCATTTAATTAAATAACTTTGTTTAATTAATTAGAAGTAAGTACTCCATTTAATTAAATAATTTCATTGAATTATTTCAAATTTATTTTCAAAACTAGTCAACTCAAGTCAACCGTGGTTAAATCTGGTCAATTTTTGGTCAAATTTGATCTTTGCATATGTGAATATGAGAAAATGTGAGTATGAATTCTAGCAACAATTCGATGCAAATTCTCATTCAACCTTTCAAAATGTAGAGATGAGGGTCTTTTAAATACACTTTTTTGGAATTCATCAACGGTTGAGATCGATTTCAATCAACAGTCAGGATTAAAGGTGAAGTTCAGTCATAAAGGAAGATTTCCAAAGTAAAGGGAGTTAATAGATTTCATTTGAGTAAAATAAGAAGTTAACTGATTCAATTTGTGTAGAAAAAGGAGTTAACTGATTTAACTCATTTTTTATCAATAGTGAACTGGAAATTTCCCTTTTTGAACTGAAGAGAGATTTTGTTGAGATATTTAATTTAATAAAATGAGATATGCTCTCATAATTACTATTTCTATTTAATTAAATACTCTTTAATTAATTGGAGACACTTTTCTTATTTAATTAAATAACTTCATTTAATTAGATTTTCTTATTTTGCTAGGTTTTTCTTACACTTTTAATAATCTCATTTAGGTTAATAAAGCATGTCTTATTAGGTGAATGGTTGTGAGGTGTCACCTTCCTACATGTGAGCATCCATTAGCTATTTTGGAAAGATACTTTGCTATCTTTAGTCTAATAGATGGTTGCTCCTCATTGGTTGGTGTTGCCACCTCCTCCCTTTTCTTATCCTATATAAGCATGCTACCTGGCTTGTATTTGTATCTCTTATTTTTGCATCTTTTTAATGCTATTTTTCTTCCAGCATTTGTATTACTCTCTTCGAGACTAACTCTTTGTTGCTATTTTGATTTTGTATCATCTGCATTCACAGTTTAAATATTTACTCTTTGCACTAGTTGTCTGGGTTATTAATCTTATCATATTCTAACATGGTATCAAAGCTTTTCTATGTGCAAGAGTAGACTTTAGTTTTCTTATTTGAGAGATTCGGGGGGGTGGGGGGGGGGGGGGGGGGGGGGGGGCTAATAAACTTTATTGTATTTTTTTGAAAAATGAAGTATGCTCTTCTCTTGCATTTTTGGATGATCCTGAGAATCAGAAAAGTTTTGACAAAAATAGTTTTTCTCTGGAGTTTCAATCTCAAATCTGACAACCAATTTGCATATTTTGAGTTTTCAATCAGTTTTGCAGGTTCCAGCATGCCATTGATGGACTTAGGAAGCTGATCTAGCATTTGCATGTCATATTCTGGTTGCTGGAGTCATTTTTTGATTTTTGGAGCCATTTTTTACTATTAAAGGCGTTTGATTTACACTATAGCAACATCTTCTGTACATCAGCAAGAAAAACACTTTCTGGGTTTTGTTCGGAGCCTCAAAAAATTATTTGGGTATCTTTTAGATTTTACATGCAAGCTGTTTATTTTGAAGAATCGAGCATGCAAAGCTACATCCATACCCCTCTCCATTGGCAGTTGCCGATTTGAACACAGTTTTCAAATGTCTCATTCTTGCTCATACGGACTCCGATTTTGATGATTTTTGTTATGAACTTGGATTTTTGTTGTGCTTTATCGACTAGTGGAGTATTTTTTTGATTTTCATGCATGAATTCTTAAGAAATTGCAGATTCTCAGCCGTGACTATGCACAGTTCTCGTTTGGAAACTTCAAAGGATCATAACTTTCTCATACGACCTCATATCAAGGCGATTCTTTTTTTGAAAGTGCATGATTTTTTGAGTAGATCGTAGTGGTGCTATTTGTTTCCTTGATTATTGTGCCCAAGTTTCACTTTTGGCATATGCTCTTCATGAGGAGGCCCTATTGGTTTTTTAGTCGTAACTTGAGCATATACACATATTTTTTCGATCTAAAAAATGAATCAGAAAGCTAGTTCTGAGACGGAGATGATGGTATAGGTGTTTTTTATTTTTTCTTCAGTTTGATTGCCTGTTTTGGTAGTTAAAGCCAGATGTTCTATTTTGCCTTCCGATAGCCATATCTCGCTCATTTGAACTCTTTTTTGGGCTCGCCAGATATCGTTGAAAAGCTTTTTCTATGAGTTATTCAGTTGGAGAGGTCTTTTATCTAGATTTTGCTTCAGGTTCTTTCTCCTTCGAGTTTTTCACTTTCACACTCTAGCGGATTACTTGAATTCTCCAGGTCCTAGAATCTCTTCTTCTGTTCTTTTGGCTCACTCTTCTTTCTGACTTCTCAGCATTGTATGCTTCTACTCTATTGCATTCCTTTTTCTGTAAATGTACTGAGATAAAGTGTCTGCTTTTGCATATCTGGGATCTTGTACACCTTGTGTTTGTTTGTACTCGCACTCAGTTATAAAGTGTGATGGGGGGTCATGATGTTTTGCCATTTTGTGCTCATCCTGTGCTTGTACTTCTATTATACTATTGGTGTTCCTGATTCTTCTTCTTATAGATGTTTTTGGCATTGCATTTCAGTGTTCCTATCACCCCTCTCCCTGTTCAGCATTATGGGGGGGTTTACCTGTTGGCTCTTTTGCTTCCTTGGTTTGGTTGAGTGATCTACGTATTCAATTTTTGTTCTTATGTACTAGGTGGATGCAGTGGCTAGGCACTTATGCATTTCGGTGAGATGGTTCATCTACTATATAGACACTCATTCATTCCTACTTTTGGAGGTCACCTTTTCGATTGATCAGCTCTTCAAACTTTGTCTTCTCTATCTGGTCATGCACTATTTTAGTGGGGGTTCCAAAAGTTTCTTCTGACAGTGTTTCCAGCTTTATGCTTCGGAGATGCTTCATGCTCTTTTTTATTCCTCTCTTTGGGACATTTCCTAGATTGGAGGCTTAGTTTCTTTCATTAAGTTATTTTTCTTGTATTGGGTACCTGATCAGGCCTTGTTGTCAGGACCCATTTTCCTACTTCCATACCTTTGCTAGGTTAGCTTCCTCCCAAGCTTCGTTTATGGGTGGTGTTAGTGTAATTTTTTATTTTTTCTATTTTGCTAGGTTTTTCCTACACTTTTAATAATCTCACTTAGCTTAACAAAGTATGTCTTATTAGGTGAATAGTTGTGAGGTGTCACCTTCCTACATGTGAGCATCCATTAGCTATCTTGGGAAGATACTTTGCTATCTTTAGTCCGATAGATGGTTGCTCCTCATTGGTTGGAGTTTCCAACTCCTCCCTCTTCCTAGCCTATATAAGCATGCTACCTAGCTTGTCTTTCTATCTCTTGTTTTTGCATCCTCTTAATGCTATTTTGCTTATAGCATTTGCATTACTCTCTTGGAGACTAACTCTGTGTTGCTATTTTGATTTTGTATCATCTACATTCACAGTTTAGATATTTACTCTTTGCACTAGTTTTCTAGGTTATTAATCTTATCAGATTCTAACAAATATGAGTATGAATTTCAGCAACAATTCGATGCAAATTCTCATTCACCCTTTCAAAATGAAAAGATGAGGGTCTCTTAAATAGACTTTCCTGAAATTCATCAACGGTTGAGATCGATCTCAATCAATGGTCAGGATTAAAGGTGAAGTTTAGTCATAAAGGGAGATTTCCAAATTAAAGGGAGTTAACAAATTTAATTTCATTAAAATAAGGAGTTAACTGATTCAATTTGAGTATAAAAAGGAGTTAACTCATTTAACTCAAATTAGATCAATAGTGAACTGAAAATTTCTCTTTTTGAACTGAAGAGAGATTTTGTTAAGATATTTAATTTAATAAAATGATATATGCTCTCATAATTACTTTTTCTATTTAATTAAATAATCTTTAATTAATTAGAAACACTTTTCTTATTTAATTAAATAATTTGATTTAATTAATTAGGAATGGCTTCTCATTTAATTATATAATTTTGTTTAATTAGTTAGAAGTAAGTACTCCATTTAATTAAATAATTTTGTTTAATTATTTCAAATTTTTTTGAAACTAGTCAACTCAAGTCAATCGTGGTTAAATTTGGTCAACTTTTGGTCAAACTTGATCTTTGCGTATGTGAATATGAGCAAATGTGAGTATGAATTTCAGCAACAATTCGATGCAAATTATCATTCAACCTTTCAAAATGAAGAGATGAGGGTCTCTTAAATAGACTTTCCTAGAATTCATCAACGATTGAGATCGATTTCAATCAACGGTCAGGATTAAAGGTCAAGTTCAGTCATAAAGGAAGATTTCTAAATTAAAGGGAGTTAACAGATTTAATTTGAGTAAAATAAGGAGTTAACTGATTCAATTTGAGTAGAAAAAGGAGTTAACTGATTTAACTCATTTATGATCAATAGTGAACTGGAAATTTCTCTTTTTGAACTGAAGAGAGATTTTGTTGAGATATTTAATTTAACAAAATGAGATATGCTCTCATAATTACTTTTTCTATTTAATTAAATAATCTTTAATTAATTAGAGACACTTTTTTTATTTAATTAAATAACTTCATTTAGTTAATTAGGAATGGCTTCTCATTTAATTAAATAACTTTGTTTAATTTGTTAGAAGTAAGTACTCCATTTAATTAAATAGTTTCGTTTAATTATTTCAAATTTTTTTTTCGAAACTAATCAACTCAAGTAAACCGTGGTTAAATCTGGTCAACTTTTGGTCAAACTTGATCTTTGCGTATGTGAATATGAGCAAATGTGATTATGAATTTTAGCAACAATTTGATGCAAATTTTGATTCAACCTTTCAAAATGAAGAGGTGAGGGTCTCTTAAATAGACTTTCTTGGAGTTCATCAACGGTTGAGATCGATTTCAATCAACGGTCAGGATTAAAGGTGAAGTTCAGTCATAAAGGGAGATTTCCAAATTAAAGGGAGTTAACAGATTTAATTTGAGTAAAATAAGGAGTTAACTGATTCAATTTGAATAGAAAAAGGAGTTAACTGATATAACTCATTTTTTGATCAATAGTGAACTGAAAACTTCCCTTTCTGAACGAAAGAGAGATTTTTTTGAGATATTTAATTTAATAAAATGAGATATGCTCTCATAATTATTTTTTCTATTTAATTAAATAATCTTTAATTAATTAGAGACACTTTTCTTATTTAATTAAATAACTTTATTTAATTAATTAGGAATGGCTTCTCATTTAATTAAATAACATTGTTTAATTAGTTAGAAGTATGTACTCCATTTAATTCAATAGTTTCATTTAATTATTTAAAAATTCTTTTCGAAACTAGTCAACTCAAGTCAACCGTGGTTAAATCTGGACAACTTTTGCTCAAACTTGATCTTTGCGTATGTGAATATGAGCAAATGTGAGTATGAATTCCAGCAACAATTTGATGCAAATTCTCGTTCCACCTTTCAAAATGAAGAGATGAGGGTCTCTTAAATAGACTTTCCTGGAACTCACCAATAGTTGAGATCGATTTCAATCAACGGTCAGGATTAAAGGTGAAGTTCAGTCATAAAGGGAGATTTTCAAATTAAAGGGAGTTAACCGATTTAATTTGACTAAAACAAGGAGTTAACTGATTCAATTTGAGTAAAAAAAGGAGTTAATTGATTTAACTCATTTTTGATCAACAGTGAATTAGAAATTTTTCTTTTTCAACTGAAGAGAGATTTGGTTGAGATATTTAATTTAATAAAATGAGATCTGCTCTCATAATTACTTTATCTATTTAATTAAATAATCTTTAATTAATTAGAGACACTTTTCTTATCTAATTAAATAACTTCATTTAATTAATTAAGAATGACTTCTCATTTAATTAAATAACTTTGTTTAATTAATTAGAAGTAAGTACTCCATTAAATTAAATAATTTTGTTTAATTATATCAAAATTCTATTCAAAATTAGTCAACTCAAGTCAACCGTGGTTAAATCTGGTCAACTTTTGGTCAAACTTGATCTTTGCGTATGTCAATATGAGCAAATGTGAGTATGAATTCCAACATCAATTCGATGCAAATTCTCATTCAACCTTTTAAAATGAAGAGATGAGGGTCTCTTAAATAGACTTTCCTGGAATTCATCAATGGTTGAGATTGATTTCAATCAACAATCAGGATTAAAGGTGAAGTTCAGTCATAAAGGGAGATTTCCAAACTAAAGGCAGTTAACAGATTTAATTTGAGTAAAATAAGGAGTTAACTGATTCAATTTGAATAGAAAAAGATGTTAACTGATTTAACTCATTTTTTATTAATAGGTTGAACTGGAAATTTACCTTTTTGAACTGAAGAAAGATTTTTTTGAGATATTTAATTTAATAAAATGAGATATGCTCTCATAATTACTTTTTCTATTTAATTAAAAAATCTTTAATTAATTGGAGACACTTTTCTTATTTAATTAAATAACTTCATTTAATTAATTAGGAATGGCTTCTCATTTAATTAAATAACTTTGTTTATATAGTTAGAAGTAAGTACTCCATTTAATTAAATAATTTTGTTTAATTATTTTAAATTTGTTTTTGAAACTACTCAACTCAAGTCAACTGTAGTTAAATCTGGTCAACTTTTGGTCAAACTTGATCTTTGCGTATGTGAATATGAGCATATGTAAGTATGAATTCCAGTAACAATTCGATGCAAATTCTAATTCAACCTTTCAAAATCAAGAGATGAGGGTCTCTTAAATAGACTTTTTTGGAATTCATCAATTGTTGAGATCGATTTCAATCAACGGTCAGGATTAAAGGTGAAGTTCAGTCATAAAGGGAGATTTCAAAATTAAAGTGAGTTAACAGATTTAATTTGAGTAAAATAAGGAGTTAACTGATTCAATTTGAGTAGAAAAAGGAGTTAACTCATTTAACTCATTTTTTATCAATAGTGAATTGAAAATTTCAATTTTTGAACAGAAGAGAGATTTTGTTGAGATATTGAATTTAATAAATTGAGATATGCTCTCATAGGTACTGTTTCTATTTAATTAAATAATCTTTAAATAATTAGAGAAAGTTTTCTTATTTAATTAAATAACTCCATTTAATTAATTAGAAATTGCTTCTCGTTTAATTAAATACCTTTGTTTATTTAACTTGATTTAAGTACTCCATTTAATTAAATAATTTTGTTTAATAATTTCAAAAGAAATTTTGAAAATAGTCAACTCAAGTCAACCGTGGTTAAATCTGGTCAACTTTTGAGCAAACTTGATCTTTGCGTATGTGAATATGAACAAATATGAGTATAAATTCCAGCAACAATTCGATGCAAATTCTCATTCAACCTTTCAAAATGAAGAGATGAGGGTCTCTTAAATAGACTTTCTTGGAATTCATTACCGGTTGAGATCGATGTAATTCAATGGTCAGGATTAAATGTGAAGTTCAGTCATAAAAGGACATTTCCAAATTACAGGGAGTTAACAGATTTAATTTAAGTAAAATAAAGAGTTAACTGATTCAATTTGAGTAAAAAAAGGAGTTAACTGATTTAACTCATTTTTTATCAATAGTGAACTGGAAATTTCCCTTTTTGAACTGAAGAGAGATTTTGTTGAGAAATTTAATTTAATAAAATGAGATATGCTCTCATAGTTACTTTTTCTATTTAATTAAATAATCTTTAATTAATTAGAGACACTTTTCTTATTTTATTAAATAACTTCATTTAATTAATTAGGAATGGCTTCTAATTTAATTAAATAACTTTATTTAATTAGTTAGAAGTAAGTACTCCATTTAATTAAATAATTACGTTTAATTATTTTAAAATTTTTTTCGAAACAACTTAACTCAAGTCAACCGTGGTTAAATCTGGTCAACTTTTGGTCAAACTTGATCTTTGCGTATGTGAATATGAGCATATATAGGTATGAATTCTAGTAACAATTCGATGCAAATTCTAATTCAGCCTTTCAAAATCAAGAGATGAGGGTCTCTTAAATAGACTTTTCTGGAATTCATCAATGGTTGAGATCGATTTCAATCAACGGTCAAGATTAAAGGTGAAGTTCAGTCATAAAGGGAGATTTCCAAATTAAAGTGAGTTAACAGATTTAATTTGAGTAAAATAAGGAGTTAACTGATTCAATTTGAGTAGAAAAAGGAGTTAACTCATTTAACTCATTTTTTATCAATAGTGAATTGAAAATTTCCCTTTTTGAACTGAAGAGAGATTTTGTTGAGATATTTAATTTAATAAAATGAGATATGCTCTCATAGTTACTGTTTCTATTTAATTAAATAATCTTTAAATAATTAGAGAAAGTTTTCTTATTTAATTAAATAACTCCATTTAATTAATTAGAAATGGCTTCTCGTTTAATTAAATAACATTTTTTATTTCACTAGATGTAAGTACTCCATTTAATTAAATAAATTTGTTTAATTATTTCAAAAGAAATTTTGAAACTAGTCAACCGTGGTTAAATCTGGTCAACTTTTGAGCAAACTTGATCTTTGCGTAATATGAAAAAATATGAGTATAAATTCTAGCAACAATTCAATGCAAATTCTCATTCAACCTTTCAAAATGAAGAGATGAGGGTCTCTTAAATAGACTTTCTTGGAATTCATTACCAGTTGAGATCGATGTCAATCAATGGTCAGTATTAAAGGTGAAGTTCAGTCATAAAGAGACATTTCCAAATTACAGGGAGTTAACAGATTTAATTTAAGTAAAATAAAGAGTTAACTGATTCAATTTGAGTAGAAAAAGGAGTTAACTGATTTAACTCATTTTTGATCAATAGTGAACTGGAAATTTCCCTTTTTGAACTGAAGAGAGATTTTGTTAAGATATTTAATTTAATAAAATGAGATATGCTCTCATAGTTACTTTTTTTTATTTAATTATATAATCTTTAATTAATTAGAGACACTTTTCTTATTTAATTAAATAACTTCATTTAATTAATTAGGAATGGCTTCTCATTTAATTAAATAACTTTGTTTAATTAAGTAGAAATAAGTACTCCATTTAATTAAATAATTTCATTTAATTATTTCAAAATTCTTTTCGAAACTATTCAACTCAAGTCAATCATGGTTAAATCTGGTCAACTTTTGGTCAAACTTGATCTTTGCGTATGTGAATATGAGCAAATGTGAGTATGAATTTCAGCAACAATTCGATGCAAATTCTCATTCAACATTTCAAAATCAAGAGATGAGGGTCTCTTAAATAGACTTTCCTGGAATTCATCAACGGTTGAGATCGATTTCAATCAACGGTTAGGATTAAAGGTGAAGTTTAATCATAAAGGTAGATTTCCAAATTAATGGGAGTTAACAGATTTAATTTGAGTAAAATAAGGAGTTAAATGATTCAATTTGAGTAGAAAAAAGAGTTAACTCATTTAACTCATTTTTTATCAATAGTGAACTGGAAATTTTCCTTTTTGAACTAAAGAAAGATTTTGTTGAGATATTTAATTTAATAAAATGATATATGCTATCATAATTACTTTTTCTATTTAATTAAAAAATTTTTAATTAATTAGATAAAATTTTCTTATTTAATTAAATAACTTCTTTTAATTAATTAGGAATGGCTTCGCATTTAATTAAATAACTTTATTTAATTAATTAGAAGTAAGTACTCCATTTAATTAAATAATTTTGTTTACCTATTTCTAAATTCTTCTCGAAACTAGTCGACTAAAGTCAACCGTGGTTAAATCTGGTTAACTTTTGGGCAAACTTGATCTTTGCGTATGTGAATATGAGCAAATGTGAGTATGAATTCTAGCAACAATTTGATGCAATTTCTTATTCAACCTTTCAAAATGAAGAGATGAGGGTCTCTTAAATAGACTTTCCTGGAGTTAACTGATTCAATTTGAGTGGAAAAAGGAGTTAACTGATTTAACTCATTCTTGATCAATAGTGAACTGCAAATTTTCCTTTTTGA
Organism: Cupressus sempervirens; assembly: GCA_028749045.1. NCBI lineage: Eukaryota > Viridiplantae > Streptophyta > Pinopsida > Cupressales > Cupressaceae > Cupressus > Cupressus sempervirens. The sequence continues at coordinate 100,215,002 of CM053791.1, forward strand.
ACTGAAGAGGGATTTTGTTGAGATATTTAATTTAATAAAATGAGTTATGCTCTCATAATTACTTTTTCTATTTAATTAAATAATCTTTAATTAATTAAATACACTTTTCTTATTTAATTAAATAACTTCATTTAATTAATTAGGAATGACTTCTCATTTAATTAAATAACTTTGTTTAATTGATTACAAGTAAGTACTCCATTTAATTAAATAATTTCGTTTAATTATTTCAAAATTCTTTTCGAAATTAGTCAACTCAAGTCAATCGTGGTTAAATCTGATCAACTTTTGGTCAAACTTGATTTTTGCATATTTGAATATGAGCAAATGTGACTATGAATTCCAGCAACAATTCGATGCAAATTCTCATTCAACATTTCAAAATGAAGAGATTAGAGTCTCTTAAATAGACTTTCCTAGAATTCATCAACGGTTGAGATCGATTTCAATCAACGATCAAGATTAAAGGTGAAGTTTAGTCATAAAAGGAGATTTCCAAATTAAAGGGAGTTAACAGATTTAATTTGAGTAAAATAAGGTGTTAACTGATTCAATTTGAGTAAAAAAAAGAGTTAATTGATTTAACTCATTGATGATCAATAGTGAACTGGAAATTTTCCTTTTTGAACTGAAGAGAGATTTTGTTAAGATATTTAATTTAATAAAATGAGGTATGCTCTCATAATTACCTTTTCTATTTAATTAAATAATCTTTAATTAATTAGAGACACTTTTCTTATTTAATTAAATAACTTCATTTAATTAATTAGGAATGGCTTTTCATTTAATTAAATAACTTTGTTTAATTAATTAGAAGTAAGTACTCCATTTAATTAAATAATTTTGTTTAATTATTTCAAAAATGTTTTCGAAACTAGTCAACTAAAGTCAACCATTGTTAAATTTGGTCAACTTTTGGTCGGACTTTATCTTTGCGTATGTGAATATGAGCAAATGTGAGTATGAATTCCAACAACAATTCGATGCAAATTCTCATTCAACCTTTCAAAATGAAGAGATGAGGGTCTCTTAAATAGACTTTCCTAGAATTCACCAATAGTTGAGATCGATTTCAATCAACGGTCAGGATTAAAAGCGAAGTTCAGTCATAAAGTGATATTTCCAAATTAAAGGGAGTTAACAAATTTAATTTTAGTAAAACAAGGAGTTAACTAATTCAATTTGAGTAAAAAAAGGACTTAACTGATTTAACTCATTTTCGATCACTAGTGAACTGAAAATTTCCCTTTTTGAACTAAAGAGAGATTTTGTTGAGATATTTCATTTAATAAAATGAGATATGCTCTCATAATTACTTTTTCTATTTAATTAAACATTTTTTAATTAATTAGATACAATTTTCTTATTTAATTAAATAACTTCATTTAATTAATTAGGAATGGCTTCGCATTTAATTAAATAACTTTGTTTAATTAATTAGAAGTAAGTACTCCATTTAATTAAATAATTTTGTTTAACTATTTCAAAATTCTTTTCGAAACTAGTCAACTCAAGTCAACCGTGGTTAAATCTGGTTAACTTTTGGGCAAATTTGATCTTTGCGTATGTGAATATGAGCAAATGCGAGCATGAATTCCAGCAACAATTCGATGCAATTTCTTATTTAACCTTTCAAAATGAAGAGATGAGGGTCTCTTAAATAGACTTTCCTGGAATTCATCAATGGTTGAAATTGATGACAATCAACGGTCAGGATTAAAGGTGAAGCTCAGTCATAAAGGGACATTTTCAAATTAAAGGGAGTTAACAGATTTAATTTGAGTAAAGTAAAAAGTTAACTGATTCAATTTGAGTAGAAAAAGGAGTTAACTGATTTAACTCATTCTTGATAAATAGTCAACTACAAACTTCTCTTTTTGAACTGAAGAGGGATTTTGTTGAGATATTTAATTTAATAAAATGAGATATGCTCTCATAATTACTTTTTCTATTTAATTAAATAATCTTTAATTAATTAGAGACACTTTTCTTATTTAATTAAATAACATTATTTAATTAATTAGGAATGGCTTCTCATTTAATTAAATAACTTTTTTTAATTGATTAGAAGTAAGTACTCCATTTAATTAAATAATTTCATTTAATAATTTCAAAATTCTTTTCGAACTTAGTCAATTCCAGTCAACCGTGGTTAAATCTGGTCAACTTTTGGTCAAACTTGATTTTTGCGTATTTGAATATGAGCAAATGTGAGTATGATTTCTAGCAACAATTGAACGCAAATTCTCATTCAACATTTCAAAATGAAGAGATTAGAGTCTCTTAAATAGACTTTCCTAGAATTCATCAACGGTTGAGATCGATTTCAATCAATGGTCAAGATTAAAGGTGAAGTTTAGTCATAAAAGGAGATTTCCAAATTAAAGGGAGTTAACAGATTTAATTTAAGTAAAATAAGGAGTTAACTGATTCAATTTGAGTAAAAAAAAGAGTTAATTAATTTAAGTCATTTATGATCAATAGTGAACCGGAAATTTCCCTTTTTGAACTGAAAAAAGATTTTGTTGAGATATTTAATTTAATAAAATGAGGTATGCTCTCATAATTACATTTTCTATTTAATTAAATAATCTTTAATAAATTAGAGACACTTTTCTTATTTAATTAAATAACTTCATTTAATTAATTAGGAATGGCTTCTCATTTAATTAAATAACTTTGTTTAATTAATTAGTAGTAAGTACTCCATTTAATTAAATAATTTTGTTTAATTATTTCAAAAAAAATTTCGAAACTAGTCAACTCAAGTCAACCGTTGTTAAATCTAGTCAACTTTTGGTCAAACTTGATCTTTGCGTATGTGAATATGAGCAAATGTGAGTATGAATTCTAGCAAAAATTCGATGCAAATTCTCATTCAACCTTTCAAAATGAAGAGATGATGGTCTCTTAAATAGACTTTGTTGGAATTCATCAACGGTTGAGATCGATTTCAATTAATGGTCAGTATTAAAGGTGAAGTTCAGTCATAAAGGGAGATTTCCAAATTAAAGGGAGTTAACAGATTTAATTTGAGCAAAATAAGGAGTTAACTGATTCAATTTGAGTAAAAAAAGGACTTAACTGATTTAACTCATTTTTGATCAATAGTCAACTAAAAATTTCCCTTTTTGAACTAAAGAGAGATTTTCTTGAGATATTTAATTTAATAAAATGAGATATGCTGCTATAATTACTTTTTCCATTTAATTGAATAATCTTTAATTAATTAGAGACACTTTTCTTATTTACTTAAATAACTTCATTTAATTAATTAGGAATGGCTTCTAATTTAATTAAATAACTTTGTTTAATTAATTAGAAGTAAGTACTTCATTTAATTAAATAATTTTGTTTAATTATTTGAAAAATCTTTTCAAAACTAGTCAACTAAAGTCAACCATGGTTAAATTTGGTCAACTTTTGGTCAAACTTGATCTTTTCGTATGTGAATATGAGCAAACATGAGTATGAATTCTAGCAACAATTCGATACAAATTCTCATTCAACCTTTCAAAATGAAGAGATGATGGTCTCTTAAATTGACTTTCCTCTAATTAATCAGCGATTGAGATCGATTACAATCAACGGTCAGGATTAAAGGTGAAGTTTGGTCATAAAGTGAGATTTTCACATTAAAAAGAGTTAACAGATTTAATTTGAGTAAAATAAGGAGTTAACTGATTCAATTTGAGTAGAAAAAGGAGTTAACTTATTTAACACATTTTTCATCAATAATGAACTGGAAATTTCCATTTTTGAACTGAAGAGAGATTTTGTTTAGATATGTAATTTAATAAAATGAGATATGCTCTTATAATTACTTTTTCCATTTAATTAAATAATCTTTAATTAATTAGAGACACTTTTGTTATTTAATTAAATAACTTCATTTAATTAATTAGAAATGGTTTCTCATTTAATTAAATAACTTTGTTTAATTAATTAGAATAAGTACTCCATTTAATTATAATAATTTTGTTTAATTATTTCAAAAAAAATTTCAAAACTAGTCAACTCAAGTGAACCGTGGTTAAATTTGGTCAACCTTTGGTCAAACTTGATCTTTGCGTATGTGAATATGAGCAAATGTGAGTATGAATTTCAGCAACAATTCGATGAAAATTCTCATTCAACTTTTCAAAATGAAGAGATGAGGGTCTCTTAAATAGACTTTCTTGGAATTCATCAATGGCTGAGATCAATTTCAATCAACGGTTAGGATTAAAGCTGAAGTTCAGTCATAAAGAGAGATTTCCAAATTAAAGGTAGTTAACAAATTTAATTTGAGTAAAATAAGGAGTTAATTGATTCAATTTGAATAGAAAAAGGAGTTAACTTATTTAACTCATTTTTTATGAATAGTGAACTGAAAATTTTTTTTTTTGAACTAAAGAGAGATTTTTTTGAGGTATTTAATTTAATAAAACTAAATATGCTCTCATAATTACTTTTTCTATTTAATTAAATAATCTTTAATTAATTAGAGACACTTTTCTTATTTAATTAAATAACTTCATTTAATTAATTAGGAATGGCTTCTCATTTAATTAAATAACTTTGTTTAATTAATTAGAAGTAAGTACTGCATTTAATTAAATAATTTTGTTTAATTATTTCAAAATTCTTTTCGAAACTAGTCAACTCAAGTCAACCGTGGTTAAATCTGGTCAACTTTTGTTCAAACTTGATGTTTGCGTATGTGAATATGAGCAAATGTGAGTATGAATTTCAGCAACAATTCAACGCAAATTCTTATTCAATCTTTCAAAATGAAGAGATGAGGGTCCCTTAAATAGACATTCCTTGAATTCATCAACGATTGAGATCGATTTTAATCAACGGTAAGGATTAAAGGTGAAGTTCATTCATAAAAGGAGATTTGCAAATTAAAGGGAGTTAATAGATTTAATTTGAGTAAAATAAGGAGTTAATTGATTCAATTTGAGTAGAAAAAGGAGTTAACTGATTTAACTCATTTTTTATCAATAGTGAACTGGAAATTTCTCTTTTTGAACTAAAGAGAGATTTTGTTGAGATATTTAATTTATTAAAACGAGATATACTCTCATAATTACTTTTTTTATTTAATTAAATAATCTTTAATTAATTAGTGACACTTTTCTTGTTTAATTAAATAACTTGATTTAATTAATTAGGAATGGCTTCTCATTTAATTAAATAACATTTTTTAATTAATTAGAAGTAAGTACTCCATTTAATTAAATAATTCAGTTTAATTATTTCAAAATTCTTTTCGAAACTAGTCAACTCAAGTCAACCGAGGTTAAATCTGGTCAACTTTTGGTCAAACTTGATCTTTGCGTATGTGAAGATGAGCAAATGTGAGTATGAATTCCAGCAACAATTCGATGCAAATTCTCAACAACCTTTCAAAATCAAGAGATGAGGGTCTCTTAAATAGACTTTTCTTGAATTCATCAACGATTGAGATCCATTTCAATCAATGGTCAAGATTAAATGTGAAGTTTAGTCATAAAGGGAAATTTCCAAATTAAATGAAGTTAACAGATTTAATTTGTGTAAAATAAGGAGTTAACTCAATCAATTTGAGTAGAAAAAGGGGTTAACTGATTTAACTCATTTTTGATCAATAGTGAACCGATTTTTTTTTTTTTTGAACTGAAGAGAGATTTTGTTGAGATATTTAATTTAATAAAATGAGATATGCTCTCAAAATTACTTTTTTTATTTAATTAAATAATCTTTAATTAATTAGAGACACTTTTCTTATTTAATTAAATAACTTCATTTAATTAATTAGGAATGGCTTCTCATTTAATTAAATGACTTTGTTTAATTAATTAGAAGTAAGTACTTCATTTAATTAAATAATTTTGTTTAATTATTTCAAAATTCTTTTCGAAACTAGTCAAGTCAAGTCAACCGTGGTTAAACCTGGTCAATTTTTTGTCAAACTTGATCATTACGTATGTGAATATGAGCAAATGTGAGTATGAATTCTAGCAACAATTTGATGCAAATTTTCATTCAACCTTTCAAAATGAAGAGATGTGTGTCTCTTAAATAGACTTTCCTAGAATTCATCAATGGTTGAGATCGATTTCAATCAACAGTCAGTATTAAAGGTGAAATTCAGTCATAAATGGAGATTTCCAAATTAAAGGGAGTGAACAGATTCAATTTGAGTAAAATAAGGAGTTAACTGATTCAATTTGAGTACAAAAAAGAGTTAACTGATTTAACTAATTTTTTATCAATAGTGAACTGAAAAATATCCTTTTTGAACTGAAGAGAGATTTTGTTGAGATATTTAATTTAATAAAATGAGATATGCTCTCATAATTTTTTTTTTATTTAATTAAATAATATTTAATTAATTAGAGACACTTTTCTTATTTAATTAAATAACTTCATTTAATTAATTAGGAATGGCTTCTCATTTAATTAAATAACTTTATTTAATTAATTAGAAGTAAGTACTCCATTTAATTAAATAATTTTGTTTAATTATTTTTAAATTCTTTTTGAAACTAGTCAACTCAAGTCAACTATGGTTAAATCTGGTCAACTTTTGGTCAAACTTGATCTTTGCGTATGTGAATATGAGAAAATGTGAGTATGAATTCCAGCAACAATTTGATGCAAATTCTCATTCAACCTTTCAAAATGAAGAGATGAAGGTCTCTTAAATAGACTTTCCTTGAATTAATCAACGATTCAAATCGATTTCAATCAACGGCCAAGATTAAAGGTGAAGTTCAGTCATAAAGGGAGATTTCCAAATTAAAGAGAGTTAATAGATTTAATTTGAGTAAAATAAGGAGTTAACTGATTCAATTTCAGTAGAAAAAGGAGTTAACTGATTTAACTCATTTTTTATCAATAGTGAACTGGAAATTTCCCTTTTTGAACTGAATAGAGATTTTCTTGAGATATTTAATTTAATAAAATGAGATATGCTCTCATAATTACTTTTCGATTTAATTAATTAATCTTTAATTAATTAGAGACACTTTTCTTATTTAATTAAATAACTTCATTTAATTAATTAGGAATGGCTTCTCATTTAACTAAATAACTTTCTTTAATTAATTAGAAGTAAGTACTCCATTTAATTAAATAATTTCGTTTAATTATTTCAAATTTTTTATTGAAATTAGTCAACTCAAGTCAACCGTGGTTAAATTTGGTCAACTTTTGGTCAAACTTAATTTTTTTCGTATGTGAATATAAGCAAATGTGAGTATGAATTTTAGCAACAATTAGATGCAAATTTTCATTCAACCTTTCAAAATCAAGAGTTGAGGGTCTCTTAAATAGACTTTCTTGGAATTCATCAACGGTTGAGATCGATTTCAATCAACGGTCAGGATTAAAGGTGAAGTTCAGTGATAAAGGGAGATTTCAAAATTAAATGGAGTTAACTGATTTAATTTGAGTAAAATAAGGAGCTAACTGATTCAATTTGGGTAGAAAAAGGAGTTAACAGATTTAACTCATTTTTTATCGATAGTGAACTAAAAATTTTCCTTTTTGAACTAAAGAGAGATTTTGTTGAGATATTTAATTAAATAAAATGAGATATGCTTTCATAATTACTTTTTCCATTTAATTAAATAATCTTAATTAATTAGAGACACTTTTCTAATTTAATTAAATAACTTCATTTAATTAATTAGGAATGGCTTGTCATTTCATTAAATAACTTTGTTTAATTAATTAGAAGTAAGTACTCCATTTAATTAAATAATTTTGTTTAATTATTTCAAATTTTTTTTTAAAACTAGTCAACTCAAGTCAACCATGGTTAAATCTGGTCAACTTTTGGTCAAACTTGATCTTTGCGTATGTGAATATGAGCAAATGTGAGTGAGTATGAATTCCAGCAACAATTCGATGCAAATTCTCATTCAACCTTTCAAAATGAAGAGATGATGGTCTCTTAAGTAGACTTTCCTAGAATTCATCAACGGCTGAGATCAATTTCAATCTTTGCATCTGCATACTTCTTCTGCCTATCTTGTGCCTCTCTCAAGCACTGCCTAATCAGGGTCACCTGCTGCTCCATATCCTTTACTAACTAGGGCCCAATAGATACTCGATCCTCGATCCTATCCCAATTCAAGGGTGTCTTGCACGGTCTCCCATACAAAGCCTCATATGGTGACATACCTATGGAAGAATGATGCCCATTGTTTTAGGCAAACTCGACAAGATGTAGGTATTCCTCCCATTTGACCTGATGATCCATCACATACATACGTAGCATGTCCTCCAAAACCTGATTCACTCGCTCGGTCTGGCCATTGGTCTGAGGATGGTATGCTATACTAAAATTGAGCCTAGTGCCCAAAGCCAACTGCAACTCTCTCCAAAATGAAAAAGTGAACAAAGAGTCTCTATCAGATATGATCTTACGGGGAACACCATGAAGTCTAACAATGTCTCGCAAGAACCCCTGAGCAATGTCTCGTGCTGTGAATGTAGTACGCATGGGTGAGAAATGGGCAACCTTGGTCAATGTGTCAACTATCACCAAAATGGCATCATGGCGACGAGATGACATAGGAAGACCAACAATAAAATCCATAGATATAGTGTCCCATTTCCACACTGCAATCTTATATGGTTGGAGAAGCCTGCTAGGATGACGATGCTCCACCTTCACCCTCTGGCACTCGAGGCATCTCCCAATGATGCTAGCAATCTGCACTCTCATGCCTGGCCAATGATACAACTGCCTCAAATCTGCATGTAACTTCTTAACACTGGGGTGCGCTGCATAAGGTGCTCTATGAGCCTCAAGTACAATGAGCTCGCGTAAACCCCCAATGGAAGGTACATACATACGTCCCCTATGCCGCAAAAGTCCATCAGACTCCAAGGAATACTCTGCAAACTTCCCTTCCAAGGGTCTCTGAGAATGTACTAACTAACTTACTTCTGCATAAAGCTCATCAGTTGGTAAGTGCTGCAAGATCAGCTCTCTCAAGTTAGTGTAAGTAGTCACAGATAAAAGTTCATGGCGCCTTCTGCTTAAGGCATCTGCAACCACATTCTCCTTTCCCTTGATGTAATGAACATCAAAATCATACTCACACAGGAACTCCATCCACCTTCTTTGCCTAGCATTAAGGTTCGGCTAAGAAAATATGTACTGCAAGCTCTGGTGATCGGAATGAAGCTCGAATCTATGACCTAGAAGAAAATGTCGCCATCTCACCAAGGCATGAACCACTACCGCTAGTTCTAGGTCATGAGTAGGATAATTGAGTTCATGAGTCTTTAACTTCCTAGACTCAAAGGAAATAGGTCGTCCTTCTTGCATAAGGACTACTCTTAACCCATCTAAAGATGCATTAGTACACACCACAAAATCTGCAACAGGATCTGGTATTGCAAGAATTGGTGCACTCATGAGGGCTCTCTTGAGCTCTTCAAAAGCTCTACCACACTTCTCCGTCCACTCGTACTTCTTCCCCTTCCTCTGAAGAGAAGTGATGGGGTGTGCCAATCTAGAGAATCCTGAAATGAAGCGTCGGTAATAACCTGCTAGCCCCATAAAGCTCCTCACTTTGGTAACACTGGTGGGTGCTAGCCAATCCATGATAGCCCTTATCTTTGATGGGTCTACTGAGACACCATCACTTGATATGACATGACTCAAATAATGTATCTCGGGTCTGAAGAATGCACACTTCGACAAGCTGCCAAACAACTGATTCTCTCTCAGCCTCTGCAATACCTGTCTCAGGTGCTCTTCATGCTCTCTCTCATCATGAGAATAAATCAAAATGTCATCAAGAAACACAACCACAAACTTATCCAAAAAGTTATGAAATACTCCATTCATGAGGCTCACGAATAGAGTTGGAGCATTCGTAAGGCCGAAAGGTACCACGGTGAACTCGTAGTGGCCATACCTAGTACGAAAAGTTGTCTTGGAGATATCACTGTCCACAATCCTCAACTGATGGTAACCCAACTTTAGGTCAATCTTTGAAAATACTCAAGCACCCTACAACTGGTCAATGAGATCATCGATTCTGGGAAGAGGGTATCAGTTCTTGATGGTTACTTTGTTCAATTGCTGATAATCAATACACAACCTAAGTGATCCATCCTTCTTCTTGACAAAGATCACCGGTGCACCCCAAGGTGACACACTAGGTCAAATATGCCCCTTCTCCAAGAGTTCCTCCAACTGAGCCTTTAGCTCACTAAGCTCGTGAGTAGTCATCCTATATGGTGCTCTTGAAACTGGCTCAGCTCTGGGTACTAGGTCAATGTGAAAATCCACTACTCGCGGTGGATGCATACCAGGAAGCTCTGAAGGAAACACATCTGCAAACTCCTAAAAGATTTGAAAATCATCAAGGGATGGCTCCCTTTTTAAATCTTCCTCTCGGTCATTAATAGTGATAGCAAACAACTGACAACCCTTTCGCATGCACCGTCTAAGCTGCATAGCGGAAATCATATGAAGGGACACTGGCCTCTTCACTCCGAAGATCTCCCTAGAGATACCATCGTCATCCACACATTCCACCCTCTTCTGTCGACAATCCATCTTGGCGCTGTGGGCATAAAGCCAATCCATGCCAAGGACAACATCATAAGAACCTAGAGGGGTAATGCGTAGATCAGTCCTAGTGGACATGTCTCCCATCTGCATCTGACAACTCTGCACCATGGAACTAACTAACACTCTGGCTCCTGAGGCTAACTCTACCTCCCAACTAACATCTTGTCTAACTGCCACTAGCCCACAATGCTCCACGAAAATGGAGATATAAAAGAATCAGTAGCCTCGGAATCAAATAAAACTGTAACCATATGGCCCTGTATAATACTTGTAGCCTCGATAACTGTAGCCTGATGCTCAGCCTGGCAGTTGTCAACCGCTGCAAAAACTCTATGGGATCTACCCATGTCACCAACTGTCAGCTCTGAAAAAGCCCTACTCTGACCACTGGATGCCTATCCCTACGAACACTCCCTAGTTATATGACCCATGCCACCATAGGTGTAGCATGGTTTGCGAGTATAAGATCGTGCACCCTGTGACCCAGACTGCTGTGGGGCTCCCGACCTACTAGATTTGCTGAATCCTCCCCTAGAAGACTGCTGAGTCTTCACTGACTGAGACTGTGGGGCCTGTACCTTCTGCTCCTGCCTAGGACCTTGTGACTGCCACTGCTTGGGCTTAGAGCCATGATAACCCTCAGAAGGTTTCTGCTATTGTTGCTGGGGTTTTGGCTGCTGAGACTGTTGGCCCCTAGACGACCCTGTTGTATAGTTCTAATTCCCTTTCCAACGGGGTCTCTGCTGGGAGGAGTTTCAGTTTTGAGATCGATCCCGTGACTCCTGCCTACCTCGAGTATCCTCAGCAACTAGTGCTATCTCCACTGCCTGTCTAAAGGTGGTAGGGAAGGCCATCCTAACTGGGCCCTGAAGAGAGAAATTCAGACCAATGATAAAGTGATGCACCCGTAGTTTCTCATCCTTCATGTATTCCACATAGGGAAGGAGCTCGAGAAACCTACTCTCGTACTGAGCCACTGTAAGGCCTCGCTGATAAAGAGAATGGAACTCCTCTATCTGTTTCTGCTGGAAATGCTTTGACAAGTACCTCTCGCAAAATCTTTCTAAGAAAGATTCCCATGTGAGGATGTCCATCCTCACTCCAATAATCTCCTCCTGATGCCACCAGTTGGAGGCATCCCCTCTCAACTGATGAACTTCTAGGCATGCTTTTAGATTACTCCCATAAGGGTGTAACCCAAAGTACCGCTGTAAGCTCTACAACCATGCATCTGCTACTGAACCCTCAGTGGTACCAGTGAACAATGGTTGTCCGAGTCGAATTAATTCCCTGATGTCATCCCCTACATGTCTAGGAGGTCTATCAAAAGGGGGTCCTCTCTGGTGTATGGACTCTTCCTCGTGATCACCCTGACCCTCTATCTATCTCGGTGGGGGACTCCTAGTCCTCTCTCTGACTCTGGGCCCGCCTCCTCCGGGTCCCTCTGCTTCCACTACTGGAATCTGCTGAACTGGCTGAACTACAGGTACCACTCTCTACTGAACTACACTGATCAAAGTGTGAAGTGCATCTATAATGTCCTGGTTTGGGTTCGGTGGTGGTGGAGGTGGAGGTGGTGGTGGTCCATCCTCCTATCCTGCTCTAACGCCCCTAGTCTTACAACCTCTGCCTCGCCAGTTATGAGTAACAGGCGGCATCTACATAATTAAAAAATTAGTTAAGTTTAGGAAGCACCATGGTTTAAGGTTCCTAGTGTTGAAACACAGGCTCTGATACCAAAATGTCATGCCCAAACTATGAGAGCAAGAACACAACAATTTTTTTTTTTGATTTAAAATTCAACATGCTCTAAGTTTGATATGATTGAGATAGAAGCTTTAGTATAGGTTCTTTTCATTACAATCCTCAGGTTTTAAACATGAGGATGATAACATCATTAAAACTTTAAAACTTTCGTTATTAGATTAATCTCGATAAAATTATGATATTATATTAACTTATAATGATATGCAATAAAACTTAGATAGATAACAATGTGCATGAATTCGGATCTCAAATTACTTGCAATATCAAATCAATCAAACCTACATTAAAACTTATTTAAATAGCCAATTAGTCGATAAATTTAAACTATTTGATGGTTAAAACAGTAAGAGTACATTTAAAATTAAAACTAACTAAATTAGTATTTATAAAATTAACCCATAACTAAGTAACTAAAAATTATTAACAATTACAACAAAAGTCCTTAAGCAAAACATAAAATAACCTTAAAATTTATTAAATCAACTAATTATACTTTAACGATTTAAGGTTTCATTTTAAACTAACTATATAACTGATTGGTTATAAGTCAACTTCACACATAATGCTAACGTAAGACTTGATTAGGTTAACCAATTTACTCTTTAACAAATTTAAAACTAAAACAACATAATTAAACAACCAACTAATAAATACTAAACTATCTAAATTTATACTAAATCATATTCTAAATTTCTAACTACATTAAAACTAAAATATAATTAAATCAAATAATACTAACCAAACCTACCTACTAACTAGCACCTAACCACTAACCCTCTTGCCCTAAGATCTTACCTACACCCTAGCCCCTAACATCCACTTGGCTACAAGTCAAGTCGATCTGACCCCTCCCTACACCTCTCCCTAGGTCTCACGCAACCCCAAGCCTGCACAACAAGGAAAAAGGTACGTAGGGGAGATGAAGTTTAAGTTTTAAACAAGCATTAACTTGAAACATCAATACCACCCCAAGGCTAAGCCAACATCCAAAACTAATGTCATGTCATGACAAGCTCTCTCCACCCCACTTGCCACGCAGCCCAAGGTAGGGAAAATGCAACCCAAGAGGTGGGCACGTGAATAGAGGTGAGCAAAGGAGTTTTAAGGAAATGAAAGTGACCACCTCAATTTCCTTTCTCAACATAAGTGCCACCTACCCCAAACTGGCTGCTAGGAATGGAGAATAATGGGGATGGGACAAGGTAGCAGGATGATGTCACCCACCCATCCCATCCACTTTGACTTGAGACAGACACTAAAGACCTTTTTAAAACAAGGTTAACTGACGTCCAAGGCCAAGGAGAGCAATGAATACATAAAGTTTAATTGGTGGAAGGAAGGATATAATGATGTTAACTTTTAAAAAAAAAAAAATACATATTTATATATTCGAAATTATGCACCCATCAGATTAACATAATATTTATTTGTTTCTTATTTCATTAGGAAGGAATCTGAGCAAGAATATGCTCTGTGGTCTTGGAAGGAATGAAATTTCTCCTCATGTATTTTCCAGAGGGTTTTTACTCCTGGGAGTGCATATTTTTTTTGAAGCAAAATTTTAACAAGGCATGGTCATGTCATTTTCTGCATTTCTTTTATGTTAATAAGGATTTGAATAAATCTATTATTAACATTCTTCCTTAATACAAGTATTCCAAAGCAAAGGAGTACATTAGGTATAGTCTCTCAATCTCTTATTTAAACATGTATGTTTTATATTAATTCTTCAAGGACATGGTATGAGTTCTAAATTCTGATTATTATTATTATTGATTTCTAGAATACAACCTCTCAGTCCAATTGATCATATTTGAAGAACTTAGGAGGTGAATGATACTATACACATAATTAAAAAAAAGGTGGTGGATTATTCTCATTCAAATTTTATTATAACCACCATGAAATTTATTAAGAAATGAAATATCTTTGATTTCGTAATATAGGGTTTGCTCTTGATTTGATCTCATCATAATACTTATACATCATAATTGAAACTCACTATATCAATTCAACTCTTCATTATTGTAATTAAAACTTGAACATTCATAATTCAAGACATTATCCATGATTCTATTCTCCCATCTATATATATGCAATTTTATTTATTCTATTTTGATAGCACTCATACGACTGAACATTATGATCAAATATTATGAGAACCAAATACACTCAACCATTACTTTATTGGCTAACCTCATTCAAAGGCTCAGTCGGGAAAGAATCAGGAAGAAAACTTGGCTTCGTTGCCATATACAATAAGGTTTAAAAAATACAATTTACAATAGGATCTCAATCCCAATTTTCAATAATTTTATCAAATTTTCTTCATGATCATAATCAAGGAGTTTGTAATGTTTTCTGAATCTCATTTCAAGAACCATGGAGGAAACCAATATCTGATCGGGTGACAACCAAGCAGAACCAAAAGAACATCAAGCATGCATAATCATACATGGTTTACACAATAGGATTCACAATGAATCAAGACTAGGGAAAGGTGGATTCTTCCAACAGGAGAAGTCAAGCACAACACCCATTCAGATGCCCAATCGGGGCTAATAACCAAGAACTTCCGTTCTTCCATTTAAACTTGCCATACTCATACTAGGTTTGTGCTGACGGGTAAGGGCCCATAACACCCTACCCTTTATCCCTCTCCTCATCTTGAGAAGAGACTCTACACAGGTTGGAGTCCAACTAAACAAACCTTTCCCAAAATTGGTCACTTCTACCCTCTCCAAGGGTGAGTAATACCAAAACACCCATGTAAGGAAAACTCAAAAATTACAAACATAAACAAGAAAGGAAAACAACCAAAAAGATATGGTTTTCAAATCTTCTCACATACCCAAAACCATACAACAGTGAAACAACAACAAGATAACATGAACATGAAACCAAACATAAAATCTGAATAAGGGAGATGAGAATTTTCTACCTTCACAAAGAGATAAAGGTAATGAAACAAGTTTGAGTAGAGTATCCCTTTCCTTTCTTCAAGCTTCAAGAAAATCTTCTCTAAAAGTAGGGATTGGGTAACAACCCACTAGTCCAAGGAAGGCCTCCAAATAAGCCTTCAACTCAACCACCCAAAAGGAGCAATAACTATTTCCACCTACTAGCCACTCTAGAAACTCCTAACTCAACCTACACTATGGTTAAACCCCAAGTGGAGATGAGGTGAGGTAGCTCAAGATATTCATGATCAATTTTCGCACAAAAGCAAAGAGGGACTTTTTGAGTGACCTCAAAAGTCAAAGCAAAGGGTTTAGGGGTTGGAAAAGACCCCTAACCCATACCCATACGCAATAGTTAGAATAAAAACATGTTTTAAAGCCTTAGGAAAGAGGTTTAGAGTCAAATAAAATTTAGGAATAAAATGGGTCCAACTTACTATTCTTAACTTGCAATTAAGCACTAATCCGGATTAAGGGATGACTAACCTTGATTAAGAACCCAATAGAAAATTGACACTAACCTAAACCAACCTGGTCCAAAGGTTAAACAATTAACCCTAATAGCACACCGAAGCACACAATCATTTTTACGAGTGTCAAGTGACACTGAAAGAACATAATTACGAATATTAACATTCACTGAACAAAGAAGATGCATACATACATCTCACAATACAATATGTTAATTACGAACAACAAAGTTTTCAAAAACTAACACATGGAGATTAGTTCTGTTCCTCTGTAGGGTTTCTTGGCTAAATATCTCCACACTCATTGCACACATCAGTAGTCTCGTAAAATCATATGTTCATAAATGTATACGTATTCAGAAATTCACATAAATTAAAACATACATCAATAAGGGTTTCTTTATCCTACTTAATTCTTAACCATTTAAAATATCTTAAATCAAAGCCTCGATCCTACCTTTACTGATTTCATCAACATACATATACATGAAACATTATATGACAATCATCAAATATATCTAAAAATAACATCACACAACATGAAATAATAAAATATGTTCTAAGCATTAGATAATGTCTCGACATCTCGAGTCGTGAATAACAAAATAAGGGTAATGTATCACTATGCTACGATGGGTCAGGGAGAGGCCTCACAGAAATTAATCAACGGTTGAGATCGATTTCAATCAACGGTCAAGATTAAAGGTTAAGTTCAGTCATAAAGGGACATTTCAAAATTAAAGGGAGTTAACAGATTTAATTTGAGTAAAATAAGGAGTTAACTGATTAAATTTGAGTAGAAAAAGGAGTTAACAAATTTAACTCATTTTTTATCAATAGTGAATTGGAAATTTTCCTTTTTGAACTGAATAGAGATTTTGTTGAGATATTTAATTTAATATAATTAGATATGCTCTCATAATTACTTTTTTTATTTAACTAAATAATCTTTAATTAATTAGAGACACTTTTCTTATTTAATTAAATAACTTCATTTAATTAATTAGGAATGGCTTCTCATTTAATTAAATAACTTTGTTTAATTAATTAGAAGTAAGTATTCTATTTAATTAAATAATTTCATTTAATTATTTTAAAAAAAAATTTGAAACTAGTCAAGTCAAGTCAACCGTGGTTAAATCTGGTCAACTTTTGGTCAAAATTGATTTTTGCGTATGTAAATATGAGCAAATGTGAGTATGAATTCCAGCAACAATTCGATGCAAATTCTCATTCAACCTTTCAAAATGAAGAGATAAGGGTCTATTAAATAGACTTTCCTGGAATTCATCAACGGTTGAGATCGATTTCAATCAATGGTCAGGATTAAAGGAGAAGTTCGGTCATAAATGGAGATTTCCAAATTAAAAAGAGTTAACAGATTTAATTTGCGTAAAAGGAGTTAACTTATTCAATTTGAGTAGAAAAAGGAGTTAACTGATTTAACTAATTTTTGATCAATAGTGAACTAAAAATTTCTCTTTTTGAAGTGAAGAAAGATTTTGTTGAGATATTTAATTTAAGAAAATAAGATTTGCTCTCACAATTACTTTTTCTATTTAATTAAATAATCTTTAATTAATTAGAGACACTTTTCTTATTTAATTAATTAGGAATGGCTTCTCATTTAATTAAATTAATTTTTTTAATTAATTAGAAGTAAGTACTTCATTTAATTAAATAAATTCGTTTAATTATTTCAAAAAAAAATTTGAAACTAGTCAAGTCAAGTCAACCGTGGTTAAATCTGGTCAGCTTTTGGTCAAACTTGAACTTTGCGTATGTTATTATGAGCAAATGTGAGTATGAATTTCAGCAACAATTTGATGCAAATTCTCATTCAACCTTTCAAAATGAAGAGATGAGGGTCTCTTAAATAGACTTTTCTGGAATCCATCAACGGTTGAGATCGATTTCAATCAATGGTTAGGATTAAAGGAGAAGTTCAATCATAAAGGGAGATTTCCAAATTAAAAAGAGTTAATAGATTTAATTTGAGTAAAAGAAGGAGTTAACTTATTCAATTTGAGTAGAAAAAGGAGTTAACTGATTTAACTAATTTTTGATCAATAGTGAACTGAAAATTTCACTTTTTGAACTGAAGAAAGATTTTGTTGAGATATTTAATTTAAGAAAATAAGATATGCTCTCACAATTACTTTTTCTATTTAATTAAATAATCTTTAATTAATTAGAGACACTTTTCTTATTTAATTAAATAACTTCATTTAATTAATTAGCAATGGCTTCTCATTTAATTAAATAATTTTGTTTAATTATTTCAAAATTCTTTTCAAAACTAGTCAACTCAAGTGAACCGTGGTTAAATTTGGTCAACTTTTGGTCAAACTTGATCTTTGCGTATGTGAATATGAGCAAATGTGAGTATGAATTTTAGCAATAATTCGATGCAAATTCTTATTCAACCTTTCAAAATAAAGAGATGAGGGTCTCTTAAATAAAATTTCTTAGAATTCATCAACGGTTGAGATCGATTTCAATCAACGGTCAGGATTAAAAGTGAAGTTCAGTCATAAAGGGAGATTTCTAAATTAAAGGGAGTTAACAGATTTAATTTGAGTAAAATAAAGAGTTAACTGATTCAATTTGAGTAGAAAAAGGAGTTAACTGATTTAACTCATTTTTTATCAATAGTGAACTGGAAATTTTCCTTTTTGAACTGAAGAGAGATTTTGTTGAGATATTTAATTTAATAAAATGAGATATGCTCTCATAATTACTTTTTCTATTTAATTAAATAATCTTTAATTAATTAGAGACACTTTTCTTATTTAATTAAATAACTTCATTTAATTAATTAGGAATGGCTTCTCATTTAATTAAATAACTTTGTTTAATTAATTAGAAGTAAGTACTCCATTTAATTAAATAATTTTGTTTAATTATTTCAAAAAAAAATTTGAAATTAGTCAACTCAAGTCAACTGTGGTTAAATCTGGTCAACTTTTGGTCAAACTTGATCTTTGCGTATGTGAATATGAGCAAATATGAGTATGAATTTCAGCCACAATTCGATGCAAATTCTCATTCAACCTTTCAAAATGAAGAGATGAGGGTCTCTTAAATAGACTTTCCTGAAATTCATCAACAATTCAGATCGATTTCAATCAACGGTCAAGATTAAAGTTGAAGTTGAGTCATAAAGGGAGATTTCCAAATTAAAGGGAGTTAATAGATTTAATTTGAGTAAAATAAAGAGTTAACTGATTCAATTTGCCTACAAAAAGGAGTTCACTGATTTAACTCATTTTTTATCAATAGTGAACTGAAAATTACCCTTTTTGAACTAAAGAGAGGTTTTGTTGAGATATTTAATTTAATAAAATGAGATATGCTCTCATAATTACTTTTTTCATTTAATTAAATAATCTTTAATTAATTAGAGACACTTTTCTTTATTAATTAAATAACTTCATTTAATTAATTAGGAATGGCTTCTCATTTAATTAAATAACTTTGTTTAATTAATTAGAAGTAAGTACTCCATTTAATTAAATAATTTCATTTAAGTATTTCAAAATTCTTTTCGAAACTAGTCAACTCAAGTCAATCGTGGTTAAATCTGTTCAACTTTTTGAATTGAAGAGAGATTTTGTTGAGATATTTAATTTAATAAAATGAGATATGCTCTCATAATTACTTTCTCATTTTAATTAAATAATGTTGTAATGCCTTGCCAAGGGATCCAAAGAATTAACCTAGAATTTCACCAAATTTGGTAACATTTAAAAAAAAAAAAAAAACATAAAAGTAAATACCACATATAACTTGTACTTAATAACGGAAGCAATAGCAATGCCCATCTGAAAGTAAACATAACATACATAACCGATTACATTCTTTAAAGTTCCCTTAATGTTGAATTACATACATGAATCCATTTAGTACAACATCCACATGAAATAATAATGATAAGTCTAATGTTTAAATATTACATTTCAAATGCTCATTCATCCTCTGTACATGTCACATGGTATGAAATGCTCAAAGAATATTCATATGTATAATAAGGTACATCATCCTATTCTAATCTATGATACATCAAAGTAAAGATAATCACATGATAGATCATCATAAAAGACATATACATCCATCATAAAGATCAAACAAAATAAAATAAGTGCACGGTTCATCCCAACCGATAATAGCATCATTAGACCATCGTGGGCCCTAGCCATCCCTCCGTGCGTAACATCCCAAAACACCGAAGAGATCATCGGTATTAACATAATAGGAATGTCACTCCTAACATATACAACATCATATGTAGAAAGTAATCTAACATGCAAATATAAGCATAAGATAACATCATCTAACATATGCTAATCATAAATGAAAGGATAGATATCCACCATCATGAAGGACGCATCAGCCACGATGTCTCAATGAATCTCAAATGATAAGAGTGGAAAATATACTACCACCCGACCATGTGGTACCTAAGTGGTCCACTCCCACCATGCTGGGGAGATAATCTGAAGTCCCAAACGGGCTATCAAAATCACATAGCATAAATCCCTATAATCCAGGAATCCTAAAAGTATACTAAATCAAAGGTTCCAATCACACACAAAAATTGACATCTAATTTTTAGAGGCACAGAAAGACATGTAGGAACCTACTATGCAAGCGAAAAAGTGTCATCGCATTTATCTCGTACAAGTTACCCTGGCAGTTAGCTAAACTCCATGGGTCCATACAGATCTCATGCGGCCACTAGTATCCTCTCATATTGACAAGGCATACTATGGAATGCAAGGTCACAACCATGCATTCTCACTACTCCCATCCTAGCCTATACAAGCACTCAAGGCATGAGCGAGAATCAAAACTCTTATCTTTTTAGGTTCATTCAGTTAGTATTAGGTGTGAATGTTATCACTTATTAATCCAACTTGCAATGAGTTATCCTGGCAGCCTCTTAGGGCCCCGGCCCCCATTGCAAGCCACTTTTCGACACTACAAGTAGATTACCTACCCTAGGCTCATGGAATCATAAATCACCACAGTCCTGTACAAGTGACTGTAAATAAAATTCAAAAGATAATCCACAAAAAGAATCATCAAATAAGCATCAAATATCCAGAATAAGAATCATCAAATCTCCAAGATAAAAATCATCAAATCTCCATGAGCGTCCGAAAAGCATTCATAGAAAATCATGACCACAACAGTTCTCTATTGGCAACTGAAGGCATTACTGATAATTATAAGTATCTATTGGTTCTCAATAACCAAAATATATCTCAAAATAAATCACCATAATCATTGGTTCTCAACAAGCAACCAAGAATATCTCAAAATCATACTGATCAAAGACTCCAAAATGGTTGAGTCAAACATGTCACAACATGACATCATCAAGAATAAATCCACATTTTAGTCTCATCATGGTGACTAGAATGTAATCCAAGGATAACTGATCAATGACTCAAAAATGATTAGCTCAAGTGTCTCATATGCATACATCTTAGCTTCACACATGAAGACTGATGAATAATAACAATCAGTAAATTCAAACATTTCATAGAGCATACGATCACATTACCATGGTTGGGTTTATAAAGATCGAGACCAAATAAGATCAACATGCCAACACATCTCATAACTCCCGAGCCTCTGGTAACCACCTAAGACTGGTCAACACTAGTCAACCCAAAAACCCAAAACAAGAAGCATAAAGAATACACGATGCAAACACATGTTTTGTATTTGCTATCTTACATAGTTGAATCAAGTGTAGAGGTTTCCAATTTTCTGTTTGCAAGTATATTTTCAAGTGTTTCAAGTTTCATCATTTGACCTACAAGTCAATCCATTTGTTTTTCGATAACATTATGCTTTCATTAATAATAATTATATTTAAACAATAACTTAAGGATAAATATTCACTAAACTGATCTTTATTGACCTTTAATTAAATTGTCCTCTTGTTTAACCATGATCCATATTCTAATTGATTAACCTTTCAACTTTTCTAAGATCATTATTCGTTATATTATAAGAGGAGCAATTATCATTCTTCGAATAAGAGAGTATAACTTTATTTATCTCAATCCATTAACATAGGTACACCATCCATGACCTATTAACATCTTTTTAATTTTCAATTAGAAACTTAATTAAGTATTACTAAAGTTTGAGTCTTTGAATTTAATCGTCACCATCGTTGACAACCATACAATATCTAAAGTCATAATTCAAGTCATAAGAATAAGACCTATCAACTTCAATATAGATAATCTACAATTTCATTAAAAGTATTATATCAAATAAATCTCTATTACATATCTTAATTATTAATTAAATCTAATTAACTCTCATTAATTGATTTAATTAATAATTGTATAACTATAGGAACGTTCTAATTAACATCAGTTGACTAATAACTAACTAGAATTTTGTAAGTTAAAAGTCAACTATAATTCAATACTCAAATGATCATATTAATAATTCAATAATAATAACTTGTTAATATTTAATGACAAGCTATATTGGAAATTTTATTATTAAATCCTTAATGATCACATACATCACTCTGCAACAATATTCTCATTTATATTTTAATAATAATAACTTATAATAAATCCTCAATACCAGGTATTATTATCTCAAATAAGTTTTCCTTATGTACGTTGATTCAGTTAACTGATAATCCTCCAAATTATTAACCAATTCAATTTGATTAATATCTTTTACAGTACTTTGATCATTAACTAATCTCCTTTAGAGTAACTCTGTTCGTATTAGTTGATAACTATTTATACTATTTATACTATTATTTATTAATAGTTTGTTAGACTCAACAAACATTAATAAATAATAAATTTATCACAACTATAAATAATCAATCTAGAGAACTTTTACATAGAACTTCATTAGCTAACTCTTAGTACCATTAAGGTATTCAAACGTATTAACCAATAACATAATAATTCAATATTAATCCAATATCATTTAGAATTTCTAAATTTAAATCAACATAATATAACTTATCATCTTACAATTATTTAATCAATATTAAAATCAACCATTAGATTCCATTTTCTAATTGTTCTAATAATATTTTGTCTATACAAAAGTTGTTTGAAAAAGATCCCTATCACAAACCAATAAGACTCATTGTGGATTTTAACATGAATAATTTTCAAATTTTTAGCATTATCATCTTCATTAAACAACTCTAAAATTGTTTAAAATATATTAAATAGTATTCAATATACATTATAAAAAGCCCACTATATAAACTATATTAAAATCTCTTTTCTTTTAATCCATTTACTTAGATTGACTAATAATTACCTACACTTCTTCTACTATTAACTAATCTTAATTAAATTTGATTTAATTAGATTAGATAATAGACCATATAAAACTAATGCATATTAATAAGATTCTAATAAGGAAAGATTGCAATAATATCTTTAATTCATTAAATAATCTCCAATAGATTATCTCTAATCAAATTTGTTGATAACTATTTAAACCATTATTTATTAATAGTTTGTTAGACTTAACAAATATTAATAAATAATAAACTCATCAAACTATATTTCCATAAGCCCCATTAGTTATTATTTAACTAACTTTTAAGGTATATCAATAATTCAAATCGTAGCTATGTTATAACAATGTTATAATGTAACTATGACTCCTTGTCAATATAATAATTCTTATTTAAATCTAAGTCCAATATCATTAAAATTTGAGTCTCTTAATAATCATCATTAAACACTTTTACCACCTCTTAACTATACATTAAATAGTATTTGATATACATTAAATAATTAATATTAAAAGTTGTCCATTCTCTATTGAATTCAATATCTCTATCCATCAGCTTCATCCACAAATTTTTTATTAAAAATTTTCATTAATTCATTTAGAACATTCTTATTAGTCTTTAGACTAATTAAATAATTATTAAATTCTAATTATATTATTTTGATATATTATTTTTGTGAAGTTTAAGCATAAAGAACTTTTGGTTATGGGAAATGAAGAGACATTCGTTCTTGAATAAAACAGTCTCAGTACGGTGGACATATCTCCCTAATGAACTGTTGGATCAGGCTGAAATTTAAATATGTTTGAGAGGGCTAAGTTGCACCAATTCTGACTAGAGCGATCGAACCAATTCGATCCCGATAAAAAGTTATGAGTGACTGAATTCGAATCTATCCAAGAGGCAGCGAAAGGACATTTTGTGATGAATTAAGAATTCCCTCTTAAAATAATTGTTCTCTAAATTTAACCATAAAAGGGTTTGTTCATATGCATCTAAAAATATAATTGATAGAAAGATTACATCTAATCATTCGAATTTTCACCATAAAATTTCTATTTTAATTCCAAATCTTGTCTATCTAATTTCACAATATAAATTCGAACCCAAACCCAATTAAGATCTTATTATTTCTCTTTAATTGGATCTAAGATTTTTCTATAATTTTTTCTCAACCAAATAAAATATCTTGATTCCAATTTCAAATAGTAGATTCAATTATAGAGAGTATTCAGACACATAAAACAAATATGATAAAGATAGGAAGAGAAAGAGTGCAAAGGAAATATGAGAATATCACGAATGCACTTGGGCACTGATGCTAATATGCCATGTCTCAGAAGTCCATAGAAAATCCATTCCTTCTCCATCATTCGCAATTCTTCCAAGAATCCAAGCCGATCGAATCCTCCAAGTGATTAGAAGTGCTAGAAGAAGCATATAAGGAAGTAGAAAATATATGAGCATATGAATCTTCTCCCATGCATGTAAGCTTTGAAGCTTCTATTTTTGGTTGTAACTCGTGGCTTCCATTAAGCTTGTAGCTTCCATTAAGCTTTTCTTTTAAGCTTCTATGAATGTCTGAATATCAAGAGCTCTCAAAAAACTTTTGGAATGCTTCTTAAAAATCACTGAAAGGTGTCACTAACTAAGCATGGATCTTTTCCAATTCTTTTTTGATGAGTCATAGAATTGTAGACATCTTGTGCTTAATTGATGCACTAACCCCCGTGTTGTTGAAACATGTTAATTCTCATGCAAGCTTATAACTCCAATTTACTTTACTCTTTTCAATTTAATTTATTTATTTATTAAGTCTCATGCACTAACTTTAATATCTCCACCTTTCAATCTTAATATATTTATATTTTAATCATATGAGATTTAGAATCTTTTAATAATTTAAAATATATTTTTCACTTTTAAAATTCATTTTCCAAAACTTTATTGCTAAAATATTTATTAGCTTTAATAATATTATTATTTAGTCATCTATTTAAAAATGAGCTCCAAATATATTATTATTAAAATAAATATTGTCACATTCCAAATTTAATATTATAACTTTTATCTTGCAATTTAATTATTTTATTTTAATTAATTTCTCAATTAATTAAATAAAATAAATATCAAAATACCATATTAATTTTCTATTAAATTAAACCATTAACTAATTTTTTTAATTAAGTTAATTAATAGAAAATATTCCAAAGGCTCATAAAGGTAAAAATACGAAAAATCTATCATAGCCAATATACATACAAATCAAACCAAAGGGTTTATATCACGAATTACATCATCTGATGCATTCGAAGGTTACTCAACTCAAATACTTATCCTAATTTTTTAATTAGAATAAATGGCTTAAAGAGTTGGGATTTGGACTTGAGAATTTATCTCCCCTCTCTTATCATTGAGATAATGTGATAGGGTACGCTCATCTTGGCAATTCAGGGAAGTCGATACCCGGTACCTACAACCTGCATAAAAACTATGCATGTACAAACACAATATATACTAAACTAAACAAGCAATGGCATGAAGTGGTGCATCATGTAGATTTTGACTAGCAGGTGACTACGACTCCCTTCTTTAACCACATCAGACACACCATACAAAAGCAAACACACAAAGAAAACATGCACACTATACACATGCAAGTATGGGGTAAGTATCCATAAGAAAACACATATGATAATAAATCATCTTACTAATAATCATTAATAACTGCAAACACTGAAAATAATCATCATACAAACATGAAATGTAGAGTCTAAGTAATCTCATCACATATCAACTGAATCCATAGCACAATATTTGATAATTTCAAAATAATGTTACTAACCATCAACATGAAACTAGCTCTAAAAGAGTTTAGCAATGATAACAAAATGCAAACCAGGGGTAGGCACTACAAATCTTTAATTAATTATAGACACTTTTTCTTATTTAATTAAATAACTTCATTTAATTAATTAGGAATGGCTGCTCATTTAATTAAATAATTTTGGTTAATTAATTAAAAGTAAGTACTCCATTTAATTAAATAATTTTAATTAATTATTTCAAAATTCTTTTCGAAACCAGTCAATTCAAGTTAACCATGGTTAAATCTGGTCAACTTTTGGTCAAACTCTATCTTTGCGTATGTGAATATGAGCAAATGTGAGTATGAATTCCAACAACAATTCAATGCAAATTTTCATTCAATCTTTCAAAATGAAGAGATGAGGGTATCTTAAATAAATTTTTCTAAAATTCATCAACGGTTGAGATCGATTTCAATCAACGATCAAGATTAAAGGTGAAGTTCAGTCATAAAGGGAGATTTTCAAATTAAAGAGAGTTAATAAATTTAATTTGAGTAAAACAAGGAGTTAACTGATTCAATTTGAGTAGAAAAAAGAGTTAACTGATTTAACTCAGTCTTGATCAATAGTGAACTGGAAATTTCCCTTTTTGAACTGAAGAGAAATTTTGTTGAGATATTTAATTTAATAAAATGAGATATGCTCTCATAATTACTTTTTCTATTTAATTAAAAAATCTTTAATTAATTGGAGACACTTTTCTTATTTAATTAAATAACTTCATTTAATTATTTAGGAATGACTTCTCATTTAATTAAATAAATTTTTTTAATTAATTAAAAGTAAGTACTCCATTTAATTAAATAATTTCGTTTAATTATTTCAGATTTTTTTCAAAACTAGTCAACTGAAGTTAACCGTGGTTAAATTTGGTTAACTTTTTGTCAAATTTGATCTTTGCGTATGTGAATATGAGCAAATGTGAGTATGAATTCCAGCAACAATTCGATGCAAATTCCCATTCAACCTTTCAAAATAAAAAGATTAGGGTCTTTTAAATAGACTTTCTTGGAATTCATCAACTAGTCAACTAGTCAACTCAAGTCAACCGTAGTTAAATCTTGTCAACTTTTGGTCAAACTTGATCTTTGCGTATATGAATATGAGCAAATGTGAGTATGAATTCTAGCAACAATTTGATGCAAATTCTCATTCAACCTTTCAAAATGAAGAGATGAGGGTCTCTTAAATAGACTTTCCTGAAATTCATCATCGGGTGAGATCGATTTCAATGAACGGTCAGGATTAAAGGTGAAGTTCAGTCATAAAGGGAGATTTCAAAATTAAAGGGAGTTAATAGATATAATTTGAGTAAAATAAGAAGTTAACTGATTCAATTTGAGTAGAAAAAAGAGTTAACTGATTTAACTCAGTCTTGATCAATAGTGAACTGGAAATTTTTCTTTTTCAACTGAAGAGGGATTTTGTTGAGATATTTAATCTAATAAAATGAGATATGCTCTCATAATTGCTTTTTCTATTTAATTAAATATCTTTAATTAATTGGAGACACTTTTCTTATTTAATTAAATAACTTCATTTAATTAATTAGGAATGGCTTCTCATTTAATTAAATAACTTTGTTTAATTAATTAGAAGTACTCCATTTGATCAAATAATTTTGTTTAATTATTTCAAAATTCTTTTCGAAACTAGTCAACTCAAGTCAACCGTGGTTAAATCTGGTCAACTTTTTGTCAAAATTAATCTTTGCGTATGTGAATATGAGAAAATGTGAGTATGAATTCTAGCAACAATTCGATGCAAATTCCCATTCAACCTTTCAAAATGAAGAGATGAGGGTCTTTTAAATAAACTTTTCTGGAATTCATCAACCGTTGAGATCGATTTAAATCAACGGTCAAGATTAAAGGTTAAGTTCAGTCGTAAAGAGAGATTTCCAAATTAAAGGGAGTTAACAGATTTAATTTGAGTAAAATAAGGAGTTAACTGATTCAATTTGAGTAGAAAAAGGAGTTAACATATTTAACTCATTTTTGATCAATAGTGAACTGGAAATTTCTCTTTTTGAACTAAAGAGACATTTTGTTAAGATATTTAATTTAATAAAATTAGATATGCTCTCATAATTACTTTTTCTATTTAATTAAATAATCTTTAATTAAATAGAGACACTTTTCTTATTTAATTAAATAACTTCATTTAATTAATTAGGAATGACTTATCATTTAATTAAATAACTTTGGTTAATTAATTACAAGTAAATACTCCATTTAATTAAATAATTTCGTTTAATTATTTCAATTTTTTTTTTCAAACTAGTCAACCTTAAGTCAACCATGGTTAAATCTGCTCAACTTTTGGTCAAACTTGATCTTTGCGTATGTGAATATGAGCAAATGTGAGTATGAATTTCAGCAACAATTCGATGCAAATTCTCATTCAACCTTTCAAAATGAAGAGATGAGGGTCCCTTAAATAGACTTTCTTGGAATTAATGAAGGGTTGAGATCGATTTCAATCAACAGTCAGGATTAAAGGTGAATTTCAGACATAAAGGGGCATTTCCAAATTAAAGGGAGTTAACAGATTTAGTTTGACTAAAATAATGAGTTAACTAATTCAATTTGATTGCAAAAAGGAGTTAACTGATTTAAATCATTTTTTATCAATAGTGAACTGAAAATTTCCCTTTTTGAACTAAAGAGTGATTTTGTTGAGATATTTAATTTAATCAGATGAGATATGCTCTCATAATTACTTTTTCTATTTAATTAAATAATCTTTAATTAATTAAAAACACTTTTCTTATTTAATTAAATAACGTTATGTAATTAATTAGGAATGGCTTCTCATTTAATTAAATAGCTTTCTTTAATTAGTTAGAAGTAAGTACTCTATTTAATTAAATAATTTCGTTTAATTATTTCAAAATTTTTTTTGAAACTAGTCAACTCAAGTTAACTATGGTTAAATCTGGTCAACTTTTTGTCAAACTTGATCTTTGCGTATGTGAATATGAGAAAATGTGAGTATGAATTCCAGCAACAATTCGAAGCAAATTCTCATTCAACTTTTCAAAATGAAGAGATGAGGGTCTCTTAAATAGACTTTCCTATTACTCATCAATGGGTGAGATCGATTTCAATCAACGGTCAAGATTAAAGGTGAAGTTCAGTCAGAAAGGGAAATTTCCAAATTAAAGAGAGTTAACAGATTTAATTTGAGTAAAATAAGGAGTTAACTGATTCAATTTGATTAGTAAAAGGAGTTAACTCATTTAACTCTTTTTTTATCAATAGTGAACTCGAAATTTCTTTTTTTGAACTGAAGAGAGATTTTGTTCAGATATTTAATTTAATAAAATGAGATATGCTCTCATAATTACTTTTTCTATTTAATTAAATAATCTTTAATTAATTAGAGACACTTTTCTTATTTAATTAAATAACTTCAATTAATTAATTAGGAATGGCTGCTCATTTATTTAAATAATGTTGTTTAATTAATTATAAGTAGGTACTCCATTTAATTAAATAATTTCATTTATTTATTTCAAAATTCTTTTCGAAACTAGTCAACTCTAGTCAACTTTGGTTAAATCTGGTCAACTTTTGATCAGACGTGATCTTTGCGTATATGAATATGAGCAAATGTGAGTATGAATTTCAGCAATAATTCGATGCAAATTCTCATTCAACCTTTCAAAATGAAGAGATGAGGGTCTCTTAAATAGACTTTCCTGGAATTCATCAATGGTTAAGATCGATTTCAATCAATGGTCAGGATTAAAGGTGAAGTTTAGTCATAAAGGGAAATTTCCAAATTAAAGAGAGTTAATAGATTTAATTTGAGTAAAAGGAGTTAATTGATTTAATTTGAGTAGAAAAAGGAGTTAACTGATTTAACTCATTTTTTATCAATAGTGAACTGGAAATTTCCCTTTTTGAACAAAGGAAAGATTTTGTTGAGATATGTAATTTAATAAAATGAGATATGCTCTCATAATTACTTTTTTTATTTAATTAAATAATCTTTAATTAATTAGAGACACTTTTGTTATTTAATTAAATAACTTCATTTAATTAATTAGAAATGATTTCTCATTTAATTAAATAACTTTGTTTAAATAAGTAGAAGTAAGTACTCCATTTAATTAAATAATTTCATTTAATTATTTCAAAATTCTTTTCAAAATTAGTGAACTCAAGTCAACCGTGGTTAAATCTGGTAAACTTTTGGTCAAATTTGATCTTTGCGTATGTGAATATGACCAAATGTGAGTATGAATTCCAGTAACAATTCGATGCAAATTTTTATTTAAAATTTCAAAATGAAGAGATGAGAATCTCTTAAATAGACTTTCTTTGAATTCATCAACGGTTTAGATCGATTTGAATCAACTGTCAAGATTAAAGGTGAAATTTAGTCATAAAGGGAGATTTCCAAATTAAAGGGAGTTAACAGATTTAATTTGAGTAAAATAAAGAGTTAACTGATTCAATTTGGGAAGAAAAAAGAGTTAACTGATTTATCTCCTTTTTGATCAATAGTGAACTGAAAATTTCCCTTATTAAACTGAAGAGAGATTTTGTTGAGATATTTAAGTTAATAAAATCAGATATGCCTTCATAATTACTTTTTCTATTTAATTAAATAATCTTTAATTAATTACAAACACTTTTCTTATTTAATTAAATAACTTCATTTGATTAATTAGGAATGGCTTCTCATTTAATTAAATAACTTCATTTACTTAATTAGAAGTAAGTACTCCATTTAATTAAATAATTTCATTTAATTATTTCAAAATTCTTTTCAAAATTAGTCAACTCAAGCCAACCGTTCTTAAATCTAGTCAACTTTTCGTCAAACTTGATCTTTGCATATGTGAATATGAGCAAATGTGAGTATCAATTCCAGCAACAATTCGATGCAAATTCTCATTCAACCTTTCAAAATGAAGAGATGAGGGTCTCTTAAATAGACTTTCCTGAAATTCATCAACTATTGAGATCGATTTCAATCAATGGTCAGAATTAAAGGTGAAGTTCAGTCATAAAGGAAGATTTCTAAACTAAAGGGAGTTAACAAATTTAATTTGAGTAAAATAAGGAGTTAACTAATTCAATTTGAGTAGAAAAAGGAGTTAACTGATTTAACTTATTTTTTATCAATAGTGAACTGAAAATTTTCTTTTTTGAACTGAAGAGAGATTTTGTCGAGATATTTAATTTAATAAAATTAGATATGCTCTCATAATGACTTTTTCCATTTAATTAAATAATCTTTAATTAATTAGAGACACTTTTGTTATTTAATTAAATAACTTCATTTAATTAATTAAGAATGGCTTCTCATTTAATTAATAACTTTGTTTAATTAATTAGAAGTAAGTACTCCATTTAATTAAATAATTTCGTTTAATTATTTCTAATTTCTTTTCAAAATTGGTCAACTCAAGTCAACCATGGTTAAATCTGGTCAACTTTTGGTCAAACTTGATCTTTGCGTATGTGAAAATGAGCAAATGTGAGTATGAATTTCAGCAACAATTCGATGCAAATTCTCATTCAATCTTTCAAAATGAAGAGATGAGGGTCTCTTAAATATACTTTTTTGGAATTCATCAATAGTTGAAATCGATTTCAATCAACGGTCAGGATTAAAGGTGAAGTTCAATCATAAAGGGAGATTTTCAAATTAGAGGGAGTTAACAGATTTTATTTGACTAAAATAAGAAGTTAACTGATTCAATTTGAGTAAAAATAGGAGTTAACTGATTTAACTCATTTTTTATCAATAGTGAACTGGAAATTTCCATTTTTGAACTGAAGAGAGATTTTTTCGAGATATTTAATTTAATAAAATGAGATATGCTCTCATAATTACATTTTCTATTTAATTAAATAATTTTTAATTAATTAGAGAAACTTTTCTTATTTAATTAAATAAATTCATTTAATTAATTAAGAATGGCTTCTCATTTAATGAAATAACTTTGTTTAATTAATTAAAACTAAGTACTCCATTTAATTAAATAATTTCGTTTAATTATTTCAAAATTCTTTTCGAAACTAGTCAAGTCAAGTCAACCGTGGTTAAATCTAGTCAACTTTTAGTCAAAGTTGATCTTTGCGTATTTGAATATGAGCAAATTGTAGTATGAATTCCAGCAACAATTCGATGCAAATTCTCATTCAACCTTTCAAAATGAAGAGATGAGGTCTCTTAAATAGACTTTCCTGGAATTCATCAACGGTTGAGATCGATTTCAATCAACGGTCAGGATTAAAGGTGAAGTTCAGTCATAAAGGAAGATTTTCAAATTAAAGGGAGTTAACAGATTTAATTTGAGTAAAATAATAAGTTAAGTGATTCAATTTCAGTAGAAAAAGGAGTTAACTGATTTAACTCATTTTTGATCAATAGTGAACTGGAAATTTCCCTTTTTGAACTGAAGAGAGATTTTTTGAGATATTTAATTTAATAAAATGAGATATGCTCTCATAATTACTTTTTCTTTTTAATTAATTAGAGACACTTTTCTTATTTAATTAAATAACTTCATTTAGTTAATTAGGAATGGCTTCTCATTTAATTAAATAACTTTATTTAATTAATTAGAATTAAGTACTCCATTTAATTAAATAATTTCATTTAATTATTTCAAAATACTTTTCGAAACTAGTCAACTCTTGTCAACCGTGGTTAAATCTGGTCAAGTTTTGGTCAAACCTGATCTTTGCGTATGTGAATATGAGCAAATGTGAGTATGAATTTCAGCAACAGTTCGATGCAAATTCTCATTAAACCTTTCAAAATGAAGAGATGAGGGTCTCTTAAATAGACGTTCCTGGAATTCATCAACGATTTAGATCGATTTAAATCAACAGTAAGGATGAAAGGTGAAGTTCAGTCATAAAGGGAGATTTCCAAATTAAAGGGAGTTAACAGAATTAATTTTAGTAAAATAAGGAGTTAACTGATTCAATTTGAATAGGAAAAGTAGTTAACTGATTTAACTCATTTTTTATCAATAGTGAACTAAAAATTTCCCTTATTGAACTGAAGAGAGATTTTGTCGAGATATTTAATTTAATAAAATGAGATATACTCTCATAATGAATTTTTCTATTTAATTAAATAATCTTTAATTAATTAGAGACACTTTTCTTATTTAATTTAATATCTTCATTTAATTAATTAAGAATGGCTTCTCATTTAGTTAAATAACTTTGTTTAATTAATTAGAAGTAAGTACTCCATTTAATTAAATAATTTTGTTTAATTATTTCTAAATTCTTTTTGAAACTAGTCAACTCAAGTCAACCGTTGTTAATCTTGTCAACTTTTGGTCAAACTTGATATTTGCGTATGTGAAAATGAGCAAATGTGAGTATGAATTTCAACAACAATTCGATGCAAATTCTCATTCAACCTTTCAAAATGAAGAGATGAGGGTCTCTTAAATAGACTTTCCTTGAATTCATCAACTGTTGAGATCGATTTTAATCAACAGTCAGGATTAAAGGTGAAGTTCAGTCATAAAGGGAGATTTTCAAGTTAAAGGGAGTTAACAGATTTAATTTGAGTAAAATAAGGAGTTAACTGATTCAACTTGAGTAGAAAAAGGAGTTAACTCATTTAACTCATTTTTTATCAATAGTGAACTGGAAATTTCTCTTTTTCAACTGAAGAGAAATTTTGTCGAGATATTTAATTTAATAAAATGAGATATGCTCTCATAATTACTTTTTCTATTTAATTAAATAATCTTTAATTAATTAGAGACACTTTTCTTATTTAATTAAATAACTTCATTTAATTAATTAGGAATGGCTTCCCATTTAATTAAATAACTTTGTTTAATTAATTAAAAGTAAGTACTCCATTTAATTAAATAATTTTGTTTAATTATTTTAAATAAAATTTTGAATCTAGTCAACTCAAGTCAACCGTGGTTAAATCTGGTCAACTTTTTGTCAAACTTGATCTTTGCGTATGTGAATATGAGCAAATCTGAGTATGAATTCCAGCAACAATTCGATGCAAATTCTCATTCAACCTTTCAAAATGAAGAGATAAGGATCTCTTAAATAGACTTTCCTGGAATTCATCAACGGTTGAGATCGATTTCAATCAACAGTCAGGATTAAAGGTGAAGTTCCGTCATAAAGGGAGATTTTCAAATTAAAGGGAGTTAACAGATTTAATTTGAGTAAAATAAAGAGTTAACTGATTCAATTTGAGTAGAAAAAGGAGTTAATTAATTTAACTCATTTTTGATCAATAGTGAATTGGAAATTTCCTTTTTTTAACTAAAGAGAGATATTGTCGAGATATTTAATTTAATAAAACTAGATATGCTCTCACAATTACTTTTTTTATTTAATTAAATAACTTCATTTAATTAATTAGGAATTGCTTCTCATTTAATTAAATAACTTCTTTTAATTGATTAGAAGTAAGTACTCCATTTAATTAAATAATTTCATTTAATTATTTCAAAAATCTTTTCGAAACTAGTCAACTCAAGTCAACTGTGTTTAAATTTGGTAAATTTTTTATCAAACTTGATATTTGTGTATGCGAATCTGAGCAAATGTGAGTATGAATTCCAGCAACAATTCGATGCAAATTCTCATTTAACCTTTCAAAATGAAGAGATGAGGGTCTCTTAAATAGACTTTCCTAGAATTCATCAACGGTTGAGATCGATTTCAATCAACGGTCAGGATTAATGGTGAAGTTCAATCATAAAGGGAGATTTTCAAATTAAAGGGAGTTAATAGATTTAATTTGAGTAAAATAAGGAGTTAACTAATTCAACTTGAGTAGAAAAATTAGTTAATTGATTTAACTCATTTTTTATCAATAGTGAACTGGAAATTTCTCTTTTTGAACTGAAGAGAGATTTTTTCAAGATATTTGATTTAATAAAATGAGATATGCTCTCATAATTACTTTTTCTATTTAATTAAATAATCTTTAATTAATTAGAGACACTTTTCTTATTTAATTAAATAACTTCATTTAATTAATCAGGAATGGCTTCTCATTTAATTAAATAACTTTGTTTAATTAATTAGAAGTAAGTACTCCATTTAATTAAATAATTTCGTTTAATTATTTCAAAATACTTTTCGAAACTAGTCAACTGAAGTCAATCGTGGTTAAATTTGGTCAACTTTTAGTCAAACTTGATCTTTGCGTATGTGAATATGAGCAAATGTGAGTATGAATTCCAACAACAATTCGATGCAAATTCTCATTCAACCTTTCAAAATGAAGAGATTAGGGTCTCTTAAATATACTTTCCTAGAATTCATCAATGGTTGAGATTGATTTTAATCAATGGTGAGGATTAAAGGTGAAGTTCAGTCATAAAGGGAGATTTCCAAATTAAAGGGAGTTAACAGATTTAATTTGAGTAAAATAAGGAGTTAACTGATTTAATTTGAGTAGAAAAAAGAGTTAACTCGTTTAACTCATTTTTTATCAATAATGAATTGGAAATTTCCCTTTTTGAACTGAAGAGAGATTTTGTTGAGATAATTAATTTAATAAAATGAGATATGCTCTCATAATTACTTTTTCTATTTAATTAATTAGAGACACTTTTCTTATTTAATTAAATAACTTCATTTAATTAATTAGGAATGGCTTCTCATTTAATTAAATAACTTTGCTTAATTAATTAGAAGTAAGTACTCTATTTAATTAAATAATTTCGTTTAATTATTTCAAAATTCTTTTCGAAACTAGTCAACTCAAGTCAACCATGGTTAAATTTGGTCAACTTTTGGTCAAACTTGATCTTTGCGTATGTGAATATGAGCAAATGTGAGTATGAATTCCATCAACAATTCGATGCAAATTCTCATTCAACCTTTCAAAATGAAGAGATGAGGGTCTCTTAAATAGACTTTATTGGAATTCTTCAATGGTTGAGATTGATTTCAATCAACAGTCAGGATTAAAGGTGAAGTTCATTCATAAAGGGAGATTTCCAAATGAAAGGGAGTTAACAGATTTAATTTGAGTAAAATAAGGAGTTAACTGATTCAATTTTAGTAGAAAAAAGAGTTAACTCATTTAACTCATTTTTTATCAATAGTGAATTGAAAATTTTATTTTTTGAACTGAAGAGAATCAATAAGAAAACTTGGCTTCGTTGCCAATTACAACAAGGTTTAAAATACAATTTACAATAGGATCTCAATCCCAAATTTCAACAATTAAATCAAATTTTCTTCATGACCCTATTCAAGGGATTTATAATATTTTTTGCAGCTCATTTCCAGAACTATGGAGGAAACAGAATCTTATCAGGTGACCAAAAGCATGAACAATAACAATTCAAAACATGCATATTTATACAAGGCTTTCACAACAAGATCTACAATAAATCAACACTAGGGAAAGGTGGATTCTTCCAACTAGGAGAAGTCGAGCACAACACCAAATCAGATGCCCAATCGGGGCTATTAACCAAGAACTTCCGTTCTTCCATTTAAAAATTCCATACTCATACGAGGTTTGTGCTGACGGGTAGGGGCCCATAACACCCTACCCTTTCTCGCTCTTCTCATCCTGAGAAGAGACGCTGCACTGGTTGGAGTCCAACTAAATAGACCTTTTCCAAAATTGGTCACTTCTACCCTCTCCAAGGGTGAGTGATACCAATACACCCATGCAAGAAAAATCTCAAAATTGCAAACATAAACAAGAAAGGAAAACATCCACAATAACAAGGTTTTCAAATCTTCTCAACATACCCACAAACATAAAAACATTGAAACAAAAATAAAGTAGCAAAAGCATGAAACAAACATGAAAACTGAATAAGGGAGATGAGAATTTCCTACCTTCACAAAGAGTTAATGGAAAAGAACAAGTTTGAGTAGAG
Organism: Cupressus sempervirens; assembly: GCA_028749045.1. Taxonomy (NCBI): domain Eukaryota; kingdom Viridiplantae; phylum Streptophyta; class Pinopsida; order Cupressales; family Cupressaceae; genus Cupressus; species Cupressus sempervirens. The sequence goes on from CM053791.1 coordinate 100,251,818, forward strand.
TTTCCACTTCCTTCCTTCAATCTTCAAAACTCCTCTCTAAATGTAGAGATTGGGTAACAAACTCCACAAGACCACGAAGGGTCTCTAAATAGGCCTCCAACTCAACCACCCAAGGGCTCAATAACTACCCCACCCACTTGCAATTCTAGAAACTCCTAACTCAACCTACACTATGATTAAACCCTAAGTGGAGATGAGGTGAAGTAGCTCAAGATAACCATGGTCAATTTTCGCGCAAAGGTAAAAAGAGACTTTTTGAGTGACCTCAAAAGTCAATAAAAGAGGCTTAGGGGTTGAAAAAGACCCCTAACCCATACCCATACCCTTTGGGTATAATTATATCAAGTTTTAAGCCTTAGAAAATAGGTTTAGAGCCAAATAAAATTTAGGAATAAAATAGGACCATCTAACTGCTCTAACTTTGCAGATTAAACACTAATCCAGATTAAGAGATGACTAACCTCGATTAAGAAGCCAATAGCAAACTGAGACCAACTAAATCAACTTGGGTCCAAAGGTTAAACAACTAACCCTAAACAGCACACTAAAGCACATAAACATTTTACAAGTGTCAAGTGACACTAAAAGAACATAATTACGAACATTAACATTCACTAAACAAAGAAGATACATACATATATCTCACAAGACAATACGTGAATTAAAAACAACAAGGTCTCCAAAATTAGCACAAGGAGATCAGTTCTATTCCTCCGTAGAGTTTCTTGGCTAAATATCTACACACTCATTGCACACATCAGTAGTCCCATAAAATCACATGTACATAATGTATACATATCAAAAATTCACATAAATTAAAACATACATCAATAAGGGTTTTTTCATCCTGCTTAATTCTTAATCATTTAAAATCTGTTAAATCAAAGTCTCAATCTTACATTTATTGACAGTCATCAAATATATCTGAAAGTAACATCACACAACATGAAATAATAAAGTATGTTCTAAGCATCAGATAATGTCTCGACATCTTGAGTCATGAATATCAAAATAATAGTAATGTATCACTATGCTACGATGGGTTGGGGCAAGGCCTCACATCCTCCCCCACTAGGCATGAACTTCCTCCTAGAGTCATCAAAAAGATACGGGTACTGAGATTGCATCTGCGCTACATCCTCCCATGAAGCTGTGACCTCATCGTAACAATCCCATTGGACCCTAACCTGGTCCAGCTCTCGGCCTTGAAGTGTTAGGGTCCATCGAGCAATAATGCGGATAGGCTCCAGTGCTAGCTATCCGTCCAAATCCACCTGTAAAGCATCCCAATCTATAATATGAGACTCATCATAAATGTATCCTCTAAGTACTAAAATATGAAACACATCATGGATGCATGACAGGCTAGGTGGCAAAGCTAAACGGTATTGTGAGGCCTCGCCCCGACCCATCGTAGCATAGTGATACGTTACCCTTATTTTGTTTTTCATGACTCGAGATGTTGAGACATTATCTGATGCTTAGAACATATTTTATTATTTCATGTTGTGTGATGTTATTTTTAGATATATTTGATGATTGTCATATAATGTTTCATGTATATGTATGTTGATGAAATCAGTAAAGGTAGGATCGAGGCTTTGATTTAAGATATTTTTTTAATGGTTAAGAATTAAGTAGGATAAAGAAACCCTTATTGATGTATGTTTTAATTTATGTGAATTTTTGAATACATATACATTTATGTACATATGATTTTTTGGGACTACTGATGTATGCAATGAGTGTGCAAATATTTAGCCAAGAAACCCTACAGAGGAACAAAACTGATCTCCATGTGCTAAATTTGAAAACCTTGTTATTCGTAATTCACGTATTTTTTTTGTGAGATGTATGTATGCATTTTCCTTGCTTAGTGAATGTTAAATGTTCATAACTATGTTCTTTCCGTGTCGCTTGACACTCGTAAAATGGTTATGTACTTCAATGGCTATTAGGGTTAATTGTTTAACCTTGGGACCAAGTTGGTTTAAGTTAGAATAGTAGGCTGGACCTATTTTATTCCTAGATTTTTATTTGACTCTAAACCTCTTCTTAAGGCTTTGGAACTTGTTTTTTTTCTAACCATAGGGTATGGGTATGGGTTAGGGGTCTTTTCCAACCCCTAAGCCCCTTGCTTTGACTTTTGAGGTCACTCAAAAAGTCTCTTTTTGCCTTTGTGCGAAAATTGATCATGGGTATCTTGAGTTACCTCACCTCATCTCCACTTGGAGTTTAACCATAGTGTAGGTTGAGTTAGGAGTTTCTAGGGTGGCTAGTGGGTGAAAATAGTTATTGCTCCTCTTGGGTGGTTGAGTTGGAGGCTTATTTAGAGGCCTTCCTTGGACTAGTGGGTTGTTACCCAATCTCTACTTTTAGAGAAGATTTTCTTGAAACTTGAGGAAGGAAAGGGATACTCTATTCAAACTGGTTCATTGCCATTACCTATTTGTGAAGGTAGGAAATTCTCATCTCCCTTATTCAAATTTTATGTTTGGTTTCATGTTCATGTCATCTTGTTGTTGCTTCACTATTGTATGGTTGTGGGTATGTGGGAAGATTTTAAAACCATGTCTTTTTGGTTGTTTTCCTTCTTTGTTTTGTTTACATTTTTTTTTGAGTTTTCCTTACATGGGTGTTTTGGTATTACTCACCCTTGGAGAGGGTAGAAGTGACCAATTTTGGGAAAGGTCTGTTTAGTTGGACTCCAACCTGTGTAGAGTCTCTTCTCAGGATGAGAAGAGGGATAAAGGGTAGGGTGTTATGGGCCCTTACCCGTCAGCACAAACCTGGTATGAGTATGGCAAGTTTAAATAAAGGAATGGAAGTTCTTGGTTATTAGCCCCGATTGGGCATCTGAATGGGTGTTGTGCTTGACTTCTCCTGTTGGAAGAATCCACCTTTCCCTAGTCTTGATTCATTGTGAATCTTAATGTGTAAACCATGTATGATTATGCATGCTTGATGTTCTTTTGGTTCTGCTTGGTTGTCACCCAATTAGGTATTGGTTTCCTCCATGGTTCTTGAAATGAGATTTAGAAAACATTACAAACTCCTTGATTATGATCATGAAGAAAATTTGATAAAATCATTGAAAGTTGGGATTGAGATCCTATTGTAAATTGTATTTTTAAACCTTATTGTATATGGCAATGAAGCTGGGTTTTCTTCTTGATTCTTTCCCGGCTAAGCCTTTGAATCAAGTTAGCCAATAAAGTAATGGTTGAGTGTATTTGGTTCTCATAATATTTGATCATAATGTTTAGTTGTATGAGTGCTCATCAAAATAGAATAAATAAATTTGCATATATATAGATGGGAGAATAGAATCATAGATAATGTCTTGATTTATGAATGTTCAAGTTTTAATTACGATAATGAAGAGTTGAATTGATATAGTGAGTTCAATTATGATGTATAAGTATGATGAGATCAATCAAGAGCAAACCCTATATTACGAAATCAAAGATATTTCATTTCTTGATAAATTTCATGGTGGTTATAATCAAATTTGAATGAGAATAATCCACCACCTTTTTTTTTAATTATGGGTATAATATCATTCACCTCCTAAGTTCTTCAAATATGATCAATTGGACTGAGAGGTTGCATTCTTGAAACCAATAAGAATAATAATCAGAATTTAGAACTCATACCATGTCCTTGAAGAATCAATATAAAACATACATGTTTAAATTAGAGATTGAGAGACTATACCTAATGTACTCCTTTGCATTGGAATACTTGTATTAAGGAAGAATGTTAATAATAGATTTATTCTGATCCTTAGTAACATAAATGAAAAGCATAAAATGTCATGGCCATGCCTTGTTAAAATTTTGCTTCAAAAAAAAAAATATGCACTCCCAGGTGTAAATACTCTCTGTAAAATACATGAGGAAAAATTTCTTTCCTTCCCAAACCACAGAGCATATTCTTGCTCAGATTCCTTTTTAAATGAAATAAGAAACAAATAAATATTATGTTAATCTCTTGGGTGCAAATTTCGAATACATAAATAGGTATTTTTTTCTAAAAAAAAAAGGTTATCATCATAATAGCTTTCCTTTCACCCATAAAACTTTATGTATTCATTGCCCTCCTTAGTCTTGGACGTTAGTTAGCCTTGTTTTAAAAAGATTTTAGTGTCTGCCCCAAGTCATTGTGGATGGGATGGGAGGGTGACATCATCCTGCCACCTTGTCCCATCCCCATTCTCCTCCATTTCTAGCGGCTAGTTGGGGAAGATGGCATTTATGTGAGAAAGGAGATTAAGGTGGTCACTTTCGTTCCTTATAACTCCCTTGCTCACCTCTGTTCACATGCCCACCTCTTGGGCTGTGTTTTCCTTACCTTGGGCTGCGTGGCAAGTGGGGTGGAGAAAGCTATGTCATGACATGAGATTAGAATTGGATGTTGGCTTAGCTTTGGGATGGTATTGTTGTTGAGAGTTAATGCTTGATTTAAACTTTAGACTTTGTCTCCCCTACGTACCTTCTCCTTGATGTGCAGGTTTGGGATTGCATGGGGCCTAGGGAGAGATGTAGGGAGGGGTCAGATCCACTTGGCTTGTAGCCAAGTGGATGTTAGGGGCTAGGGTGTAGGTAAGATCTTAGGGCAAGAGGGTTAGTGGTTAGGTGTTAGTTAGTGGGTAGGTTTAGTTAGTAGTATTTGATTTAATTGTATTTCAGTTTAAATGTAGTTAGAAATTTAGAATATGATTAGTATTAATTTAGATAGTTTAGTATTTATTAGTTGGTTGTTTAGTAGTATAGTTTACCTTTGTTATTTAAATTTTGTTTTAACTTATTAGTTTACTCTAGTTTCTTTTCTATATCCTGTTATTTTAATAGTTAGTTTCAATTAAACTTTAAATTGTTAAAGTATAATTAGTTAATTTAATAAAGTTTTAAGGTTATTCTATGTTTTGATTAAGGACTCCTTGTGTTGATTGTTAATAATTTTTAGTGACTTAGTTATGGGTTAATTTTATAAGTACTAATTTAGTTAGTGTTAATTTTAAATATACTCTTACTTTTTAAACCATTAAATAGTTTAAATTTATCGATTAACTAGCTATTTAAATAAGTGTTAATGTAGGTTTGATTCATTTGAAATGCAAGTAATTTGAGATCTAAATTCATGCACATTGTTATCTATGTAAGTTTTATTGCATATCATTATAATTTAATATAATATCATAATTTTATCAAGATTAATCTAATAACGAAAGTTGTAAAATTTTAATGATGTTATCATCCTCATGTTTAAAACCGTAGGATTGAAATGTAAAGAACCTGTACTTAAGCTTCTATCTCAATCATATCAAACTTAGAGCATGTTGAATTTTAAATCAAAAAAAAATTTGTTGTGTTCTTGCCCTCATACTTTTGGCATGACATTTTGGTATCAGAGCCTGTGTTTCAACACTAGGAACCTTAAACCATGGTGCTTCCTAAACTTAACTCAAACTTTTATTTGTGAAGATGCCGCCTATTACTCATAACCGGCGAGGCAGAGGTCGTAAGACTAGGGGTGGTAGAACGGGACAGGTGGATGGACCACCACCACCTCCACCACCACCGAACCCAAACTAGGACATTATAGATGCACTTCAGACTTTGATCAGTGTAGTTTAGCAGAGAGTGGTACCTGTAGTTCAGCCAGTTCAGCAGATTCCAGCAGTGGAAGCAGAGGGACCCAGAGGAGGCAGGCCTAGAGTCAGAGAGAGGACTAGGAGTCCCCCACCGAGACAGATAGAGGGTTAGGGTGAACATGAGGAAGAGTCCATACACCAGAGAGGACCCCCTTTTGACAGACCTCCTAGACATGTAGGGGATGACATCGGGGAATTGATTCAAGTCGGACCACCATTGTTCACCGATACAACTAAGGGTTCAGTAGCAGAGGCATGGTTGCAGAGCTTACAATGGTGCTTTGGGTTACGCCCTTATGGGAGTAATCTAAAAGCACACCTAGTAGTTCATTAGTTGAGAAGGGATGCCTCCAACTGGTGGCATCAGGAGGAGATCATTGGTGGAGTGACGATGGACACCCTCACATGGGAATCTTTCCTAGAAAGATTTCACGAGAGGTACTTGTCAGAGCATTTCTGGTAGAAACAAATAGAGGAGTTCCACTCTCTTTATCAGCGAGGCCTTACAGTGGCTTAGTACGAGAGTAGGTTTCTCGAGCTCCTTCCCTATGTGGAATACATGAAGGACGAGAAACTATGGGTGCATCGCTTTATCATGGGTCTAAATTTCTCTCTTCAGGGCCCAGTTAGGATGGCCTTCCCTACCACCTTTAGACAGGCAGTGGAGATAGCACTAGTTGCTGAGGATACTTGAGGTAGGCAGGAGTCACAGGATCGGTCTCAGAACTGAAACTCCTCCCAGCAGAGACCCCCTTGGAAAGGGAATCAGAACTATACAGCAGGTTCCTCTAGGGGCCAATAGTCTCAGCAGCCAAAACCCCAGCAGCAATAGCAAAAACCTTCTCAGGGTTATCAGGGCTCTAAGCCCAAGCAGTGGTAGTCACAAGGTCCTAGGCAGGAGCAGAAAGTACAGGCCCCACAGTCTCAGTCAGTGAAGACTCAGCAGTCTTCTAGAGGATGATTCAGTGGATCTAGTAGGTTAGGAGGCCCACAGCAGTTTGGGTCACAGGGTGCATGATCTTATACTCGCAGACCATGCTACACTTGTGGTGGCATGAGTCATATAGCTAGGGAGTGTCCGCAGGGACAGGCATCCAGTGGTCAGAGCAGGGTTTTTTCAAAGTCGACAGTTGGTGACATGGGTAGATCCCATAGAGTTTTTGCAACGGTTGACAACTACCAGGCTGAGCATCAGGCCACAGTTATCGAGGCTACATGTATTATACAGGGCCATATGGTTGCAGTTTTATTTGATTCTGGGGCTACTGACTCTTTTATATCTCCATTTGTGGTGGAACGTTGTGGGCTAGTGACAGTTAGATAGGATATTAGTTGAGAGGTAGAGTTAGCCTTAGGAGCCAAAGTGTCAGTTAGTTCCATGGTGCGGAGTTGTCAGATGCAGATGGGAGACATGTCCACAAAGACTGACCTACGCATTACCCCTCTAGGTTCTTATGATGTTGTCCTTGGCATGGATTGGCTTTGTGCCCACTGCGCCAAGGTGGATTTTCGAGAGAAGAGGTTGGAATGTGTGGATGACGATGGTATCTCTAGGGAGATCTTTGGAGTGAAGAGGCCCGTGTCCCTTCGTATGATTTTCGCTATGCAGCTTAGACGGTGCATGCGAAAGGGTTGTCAGTTGTTTGCTATCACTATTAGTGACCGAGAGGAAGATTCAAAAAGGGAGCAATCCCTTGATGATTTTCCAATCCTTCAGGAGTTTGCAGATGTGTTTCCTTCAGAGCTTCCTGGTATGCCTCCACTGCGAGCAGTGGATTTTCACATAGACCTAGTACCAGGAGCTAAGCAAGTTTCGAGAGCACCATATAGGATGACTACTCATGGGCTTAGTGAGCTAAAGGCTCAGTTGGAGGAACTCTTGGAGAAGGGGCATATTCGACCTAGTGTGTCACCTTGGGGTGCACCGGTGATCTTCGTCAAGAAGAAGGATGGACCACTTAGGTTGTGTATTGATTATCGGCAATTGAACAAAGTAACCATCAAGAACCGATACCCTCTTCCCAAAATTAATGATCTCTTTGACCAATTGCAGGGTGCCCGAGTATTTTCAAAGATTGACCTAAAGTTGGGTTACCATCAGTTGAGGATTGTGGATAATGATATCCCCAAGACAACTTTTTGTACTAGGTATGGCCACTACGAGTTCACCGTGGTACCTTTCGGCATTACGAATGCTCCAGTTGTATTCATGAGCCTCATGAATGGAGTATTTCGTACCTTTTTGGATAAGTTTGTGATTGTGTTTCTTGATGACATTCTGATTTATTCTCATGATGAGAGAGAGCATGAAGAGCACTTGAGACAGGTATTGCAGAGGCTGAGAGAGAATCAGTTGTTTGGCAGCTTGTCGAAGTGTGCATTCTTCAGACCCGAGATACATTATTTGGGTCATGTCATATCAGGTGATGGTGTCTCAGTAGACCCATCAAAGATCAGGGCTATCATGGATTGGCCAGCACCCACTAGTGTTCCCGAAGTGAGGAGCTTTATGGGGCTAGTAGGTTATTACCGACGCTTTATTTTAGGATTCTCTAGATTGGCACACCCCATCACTTTTCTTCAGAGGAAGGGGAAGAAGTACGAGTGGACGGAGAAGTGTGGTAGAGCTTTTGAAGAGCTCAAGAGAGCCCTCATGAGTGCACCGATCCTTGTAGTACCAGATCCTGTTGCAAATTTTGTGGTGTGCACTGATGCCTCTTTAGATGGGTTAGGAGCAGTCCTTATGCAGGAAGGACAACCTATTTCCTTTGAGTCTAGGAAGTTGAAGACTCATGAACTCAATTATCCTAGTCATGACCTAAAACTAGCGGCAGTGGTTCACACCTTGGTGAGATGGCGACATTTTCTTCTGAGTCATAGATTCGAGCTTCATTCCGATCACCAGAGCTTGCAGTACATATTTTCTTAGTCGAACCTTAATGCTAGGCAAAGAAGGTGGATGGAGTTCCTGTGTGAGTATGATTTTCATGTTCATTACATCAAGGGAAAGGAGAATGTCATTGCAGATGCCTTAAGCAAAAGGCACCATGAACTTTCATCTGTGACTACTTGCACCGACTTGAGAGAGCGGATCTTGTAGCACTTACCAGGTAATGAGCTTCATGCAGAAGTAAGTCAGTTGGTACATTGTCAGAGACCCTTGGAAGGGAAGTTTGCAGAGTATTCTTTGGAGTCCGATGGACTTTTGCGACATAGGGGACGTATGTATGTACCTTCCATTGGGGGTTTGCACGAGCTCATTGTACTTGAAACTCACAGAGCACCTTATGCAACACACCCCGGTGTTAAGAAGTTACATGCAGATTTGAGGCAGTTGTATCATTGGCCAGGCATGAGAGTGCAGATTGCTAGCATAGTTGCGAGATGCCTCAAGTGCCAGAGGGTGAAGGCGGAGCACCGTCATTCTGGCGGGCTTCTCCAACCACATGAGATTGCAATGTGGAAATGGGACACTATATCTATGGATTTTATTGTTGGTCTTCCTATGTCATCTCATCGCCATGATGCCATTTTGGTGATACACATTGACCAAAGTTGACCATTTCTCACCCGTGCGTACTACATTCAAAGCACGAGACATAGCTCAGGTGTTCTTGCGGGACATTGTTAGAGTTCATGGTGTTCCCCGTAAGATCATATTTGACAAAGACTCTTTGTTCACTTCTTCATTTTGAAGAGAGTTGCAGTCGGCTTTGGGCACTAGGCTCAATTTTAGTATAGCGTACCATCCTTAGACCAATGGCCAGATCAAGCAAGTGAATTAGGTTTTGGATGACATGCTACATATGTACGTGATGGACCATCAAGTCAAATGGGAGGAATACCTTCATCTTGTCGAGTTTGCCTATAATAATGGGCATCATTCTTCCATAGGTATGCCACCATATGAGGCTTTTTATGAGAGACTGTGCAGGACACCCTTGAGTTGGGATAGGATCGAGGATTGAGTATCTATTGGGCCCCAGTTAGTAAAGGAGATGGAGCACTAAGTGACCCTGATTAGACAGTGCCTGAGAGAGGCACAGGATAGGCAGAAGAAGTATGCAGATGCGAAGAGGTCAGATTGAGAGTATCAGGTTGGAGATAGAGTGTTCCTAAGGGTACGACCACACAAGAGTCTGATTCAATTCGGAAAGGGCTCTAAGTTGGCACCCCGGTTTGTTGGCCTGTTTGAGGTCCTTAAGAGGATAGGACCTATTGCATACCGTTTAGCTTTGCCACCTAGCCTGTCACACATCCACGATGTATTTCATATTTCAGTACTTAGAGGATACATTTATGATGAGTCTCATATTATAGATTGGGATGCTTTACAGGTGGAGTCAGATGGACAGCTGGCACTGGAGCCTATCCGCATTATTTTTCGAAGAACCCTAGCATTTCGAGGCCAAGAGCTAGACCAGGTTAGGGTCCTATCTAACTGCCACTAGCCCGCAACGCTCCACCACAAATGGAGATATAAAAGAGTCAGTATTCCTGAAATCAATTAAAACTGCAACCATATAGCCCTGTATAATACCTGTAGCCTCGATAACTGTGGCCTGATGCTCAGCCTGGTGGTTGTCAACCGCTACAAAAACTCTATGGGATCTACCCATGTCACAAACTGTCAGCTCTGAAAAAGCCCTGCTCTGACCACTAGATGCCTATCCCTGCAGACACTCCCTAGCTATATGACCCATGCCACCACAAGTGTAGTATGGTTTGCAAGTATAAGATCATGCACCCTGTGACTGAGACTGTTGTGGGCCTCTTGACCTACTATATCCATTGTATCCACCCCTAGAAGAGTGCTGAGTCTTCACTGACTGTGACTGTGGGGCCTGTACTTTCTGATCCTGCCTAGGTTCCTGTGACTACCACTTCTTGGGCTTGGAGCCCTAATAACCCTGAGAAGGTTTCTACTACTACTGCTGCTGGGGTTTTGGCTACTGAGACTTCTGGCCCTTAGAGGACCCTGCTATATAGTTCTGATTCCCTTTCCAAGGTTGTTTCTGCTGGGAGGAGTTTCGGTTCTAAGACCGATCCCGTGACTCCTGCCTACCTCAAGTATCCTCAGAAACTAGTGCTATCTCCACTGCCTATCTAAAGGTGGTAGGGAAGGCCATCTGAACTGGTCCCTGAAGAGAGAAATTTAGCCCCATGATAAAGCGATGCACCTGTAGTTTCTCATCCTTCATGTATTACACATAAGGAAGGAGCTCGAGAAACCTTCTCTCATACTGTGCCACTGTAAGGCCTCTCTGATAAAGAGAATGGAACTCCTCAATTTGTTTCTATCAAAAATGCTCTGACAAGTACCTCTCTTAGAATCTTTCTAGGAAAGATTCTCATGTGAGGGTGTCCATCCTCACTCCACCTATGATCTCCTCCTGATGCCACCAGTTGGAGGCATCCCCTCTCAACTAATGAACTACTAGGCATGCTTTTAGATTACTCCTATAAGGGTGTAACCCAAAGCATCATTGTAGGCTCTGCAACCATGCTTCTGCTACTATTCTCTCAGTAGAACTGGTAAATAATGGTGGCCCAAGTCGAATCAATTCTCTGATATCATCTCTTACATATCTAGGAGGTTTGTCAAATGGGGGTCCTCTCTGGTATATGGACTCTTCCTTGTGTTCACCCTGACCCTCTAACTACCTCGGTTGGGGACTCCTAGTCCTCTCTCTGACTCTGGGCCCGCCTCCTCCGGGACCCTCTGCTTCCACTACTAGAATCTACTAAACTGGCTAAACTACAGGTACTACTTTACTGAAATACACTGATCAAAGTCTGAAGTGCATCTATAATCTCCTGGTTAGGGTTTGGTGGTGGTGGAGTTGGTCCATCCTCTTGTCCCGCTCTACCACCCCTAGCCCTATGACCTCTGCCTCGCCGGCTACAAGTAACAGGCGGTATCTATACAATTAAAAGTTTGAGTTAAGTTTAGGAAGCACAATGGTTTAAGGTTCCTAGTGTTGAAAACTAGGCTCTGATAGTATGTGAATATGAGCAAATGTGAGTATGAATTCCAGCAACAATTCGATGCAAATTCTCATTCAACCTTTTAAAATGAAGAGATGAGGGTCTCTTAAATAGACTTTCTTGGAATTCATCAACGGTTGAGATCGATTTCAATCAACGGTCAAAATTAAAGGTGAAGTTTAGTCATAAAGGGAGATTTCCAAATTAAAGGGAGTTAACAAATTTAATTTGAGTAAAATAAGGAGTTAACTGATTCAATTATAGTAGAAAAAGGAGTTAACTAATTTAACTCATTTTTTATCAATAGTGAACTAGAAATTTCCCTTTTTGAACTGAAGAGAGATTTTGTTAAGATATTTAATTTAATAAAATGAGATATGCTCTCATAATTACTTTTTCTATTTAATTAAATAATCTTTAATTAATTAGAGACACTTTTCTTATTTAATAAAATAACTTCATTTACTTAATTAGGAATGGCTTCTCATTTAAGTAAATAACTTTGTTTAATTAATTAGAAGTAAGTACTCCATTTAATTAAATAATTTCATTTAATTATTTTAAAATTCTTTTCGAAACTAATCAACTCAAGTCAACTGTGGTTAAATTTGGTCAACTTTTGGTCAAACTTGATCTTTGCGTATGTGAATATGAGCAAATGTGAGTATGAATTCCAGCAACAATTCGATGCAAATTCTCATTGAACCTTTCAAAATGAAGAGATGAGGGTCTCCTAAACAGACATTCTTGGAATTCATCAACGGTTGAGATGGATTTCAATCAACGGTCAGGATATAAAGTTGAAGTCCAGTCATAAAGAGAAATTTTCAAATTAAAGGGAGTTAACGGATTTAATTTGAGTAAAATAAGGAGTTAATTGATTCAATTTGAGTACAAAAAAGAGTTAACTCATTTAATTCATTTTTGATTAATAGTGAACCGAAAATTTCCCTTTTTGAACTTAAGAGAGATTTTGTTGAGATATTTAATTTAATAAAATGAGATATGCTCTCATAATTACATTTTCTATTTAATTAAAAAATCTTTAATTAATTAGAGACACTTTTCTTATTTAATTAAATAACTTCTTTTAACTAATTAGGAATGGCTTCTCATTTAATTAAATAACTTTGTTTCATTAATTAGAAGTAAGTACTCAATTTAATTAAATAATTTCTTTTAATTATTTCAAAAAAAAATTCGAAAGTAGCCAACTCAAGTCAACTGTGGTTAAATCTAGTCAAGTTTTGGTCAAACTTGATCTTTGCGTATGTGAATATGAGCTAATGTTAGTATGAATTCCAACAACAATTTGATGCAAATTCTCATTCAACCTTTCAAAATGAAGAGATGAGGGTCTCTTAAATAGACTTTCCTAAAATTCATCAACAATTGAGATCAATTTCCATGAACGGTCAAGATTAAAGGTGAATTTCAGTCATAAAGGGAGATTTTCAAATTAAAGGGAGTTAACAGATTTAATTTGAGTAAAATAAGGAGTTAACTGATTCAATTTGAGTAGAAAAAAGAGTTAATTGATTTAACTCATTTTTGAACAATAATGAACTGAAATTTTTCCTTTTTGAACTGAAGAGAGATTTTGTTGAGATATTTAATTTAATAAAATAAGATATGCTCTAATAATTACTTTTTCTATCTAATTAAATAATCTTTCATTAATTAGAGACACTTTTCTTATTTAATTAAATAACTTCAATTAATTAATTAGGAATGGCTTCACATTTAATTAAATAACTTTGTTTAATTAATTAGAAGTAAGTACTCAATTTAATTAAATAATTTTGTTTAATTATTTCAAAATTCTTTTCGAAACTAGTCAACTCAAGTCAACCGTGGTTAAATCTGGTCAACTTTTGGTCAAACTTGATCTTTGCATATGTGAATATGAGCAAATGTGAGTATGAATTCCAGCAACAATTCGACGCAAATTCTCATTCAACCTTTCAAAATGAAGAGATGAGAGTCTCTTAAATAGACTTTCATGGAATTCATCAACGATTTAGATCAATTTCAATCAACAGTCAGGATTAAAGGTGAAGTTCAGTCATAAAGGGAGATTTTCAAATTAAAGCGAGTTAACAGATTTCATTTGAGTAAAATAAGGAGTTAACTGATTCAATTTGAGAAGAAAAAGGAGTTAACTGATTTAACTCATTTTTTATCAATAGTGAACTGGAAATTTCCCTTTTTGAACTGAAGAGAGATATTGTCGAGATATTTAAATTAATAAAATGAGATATGCACTCATAATTACTTTTTCTATTTAATTAAATAATCTTTAATTAATTAGAGAGACTTTTTTTATTTACTTAAATAACTTCATTTAATTAGCTAGGAATGGCTTCTCATTTAATTAAATAACTTTGTTTAATTAATTAGAAGTAACTACTCCATATATTTAAATAATTTCGTTTAATTATTTCAAATTCTTTTCAAAACTAGTCAACTCATGTCAACCGTGGTTAAATTTAGTCAACTTTTGGTCAAACTTGATCTTTCCATATGTGAATATGAGCAAATGTGAGTATGAATTCCAGCAACAATTCGATGCAAATTCTCATGAGATGAGGGTCTCTTAAATAGACTTTCCTAAAATTCATCAACGGTTGAGATCGATTTGAATCAACGATCAGGATTAAAGGTGAAGTTCAGTCAAAAAAGGAGATTTCCAAATTAAAGGGAGTTAACAGATTTAATTTGATTAAATAAGGAGTTAACTGATTCAATTTGAGTAGAAAAAGGAGTTAACTGATTTAACTCATTTTTGATCAATAGTGAATTGGAAATTTCCCTTTTTGAGCTGAAGAGAGATTTTGTTGAGATATTTAATTTAATAAAATGAGATATGCTCTCATAATTACTTTTTCTATTTAACTAAATAATCTTTAATTAATTAGAGACACTTTCCTTATTTAATTAAATAACTTCATTTAATTAATTAGGAATGGTTTCTCATTTAATTAAATAACTTTGTTTAATAAATTAGATGTAAGTACTCCATTTAATTAAATAATTTCGTTTAATTATTTCAAATTTTTTTTCAAAACTAGTCAACTCAAGTCAACCGTGGTTAAATCTGGTCAAATTTTGGTCAAACTTGATCTTTGCATATGTGAATATGAGCAAATGTGAGTATGAATTCCAACAACAATTCGATGCAAATTCTCATTCAACCTTTCAAAATGAAGAGATGAGGGTCTCTTAAATAGACTTTACTGAAATTCATCAATGGTTGAGATCGATTTCAATCATCGGTCAGGATTAAAGTTGAAGTTGAGTCATAAAGGGAGATTTTCAAATTAAAGGGAGTTAACAGATTTAATTTGAGTAAAATAAGGAGTTAACTGATTCAATTTGAGCAGAAAAATGAGTTAACTAATTTAACTCATTTTTCATCAATAATGAACTGGAAATTTCCCTTTTTGAACTGAAGAGATATTTGGTTGAGATATTTAATTTAATAAAATGAGATATGCTTTCATAATTACTTTTTCTATTTAATTAAATAATCTTTAATTAATTAGAGACACTTTTCTTATTTAATTAAATAACTTCATTTAATTAGTTAGGAATGGCTTCTCCTTTAATTAAATAACTTTGTTTAATTAATTAGAAGTACGTAGTCCATCTAATTAAATAATTTTGTTTAATTATCTCAAAATTCTTTTCGAAGCTAGTCAACTCAAGTCAATCGTGGTTAAATTTGATCAACTTTTGGTCAAACTTGATCTTTGCGTATGTGAATATGAGAAAATGTGAGTATGAAATCAGCCAAGAATTCGATGCAAATTCACATTCAACCTTTCAAAATGAAGAGATGAGGGTCTCTTAAATAGACTTTCTTGGAATTCATCAACGGTTGAGATCGATTTCAATCAACAGTCAAGATTAAAGGTGAAGTTCAGTCATAAAGGTAGATTTCCAAATTAAAGGGAGTTAATAGATTTAATTTGAGTAAAATAACGAGTTAGCTGATTCAATTTGAGTAGAAAAAGAAGTTAACTGATTTAAATCCTTTTTATTCAATGGTGAACTCAAAATTTTCGTTTTTGAACTGAAGAGAGATTTTGTTGCGATATTTAATTTAATAAAATGAGATATGCTCTCATAATTACTTTTTCTATTTAATTAAATAATCTTTAATTAATTAGAGACACTTTTCTTATTTAATTAAATAACTTCATTTAATTAGCTAAGAATGGCTTCTCATTTAATTAAATAACTTTGTTTAATTAATTAGAAGTAAGTAGTCCATATATTTAAATAATTTTGTTTAATCATTTCAATTTTTTTTCAAAACTAGTCAACTCAAGTCAACCGTAGTTAAAAATGGTCAACTTTTGGTCAAACTTGATCTTTGTGTATGTGAATATGAGCAAATGTGAGTATGAATTCCAGTAACAATTCGATGCAAATTCTCATTCAACCTTTCAAAATGAAGAGATGAGGGTCTCTTAAATAGACTTTCATAGAATTCATCAATAGTTGAGATCGATTTCAATCATCGGTCAGGATTAAAGGTGAAGTTTAGTCATAAAGGGAGATTTCCAAATTAAAGAGAGTTAACAGATTTAATTTGAGTAAAATAAGGAGTTAATAGATTCAATTTGAATAGAAAAAGGAGTTAACTCATTTAACTCATTTTTGATCAATAGTGAACTGAAACTTTCCCTTTTCGAACTGAAGAGAGATTTTGTTGAGATATTTAATTTAATAAAATGAGATATGCTCTCATAATTACTTTTTCTATTTAATTAAATAACTTTATTTAATTAATTAGAAGTAAGTACTCCATTTAATTAAATAATTTCGTATAATTATTTCAAAATTCTTTTCAAAACTAGTCAACTCAAGTCAATCGTTGTTAAATTTGGTCAACTTTTGGTCAAACTTGATCTTTGCGTATGTGAATATGAGCAAATGTGAGTATGAATCCAGCAACAATTCGATGGAAATTCTCATTCAACATTTCAAAATGAAGAGATAAGGGTCTCTTAAATAGACTTTCCTGGAATTCATCAGCGGTTGAGATCGATTTCAATAAATGGTCAGGACTAAAGGTGAAGTTCAGTCATGAAGGGAGATTTCCAAATTAAAGGGAGTTAACAGATTTAATTTGAGTAAACTGTAGAAAAATAAATTAACTCATTTAACTCATTTTTTATCAATAGTGAATTGGAAATTTCCCTTTTTGAAGTGAAGAGAGATTTTGTTGAGATATTTAATTTAATAAAATGAGATATGCTCTCATAATTACTTTTTCTATTTAATTAAATAATCTTTAATTAATTAGAGACACTTTTCTTATTTAAATAAATAACTTCATTTAATTAGTTAGGAATGACTTCTTATTTAATTAAATAACTTTGTTTAATTAATTAGAAGTAAGTACTCCATTTAATTAAATAATTTCGTATAATTATCTCAAAATTCTTTTTGAAACTAGTCAACTCAAGTCAACTGTGGTTAAATTTGGTCAACTTTTGGTCAAACTTAATCTTTGCGTATGTGAATATGAGCAAATGTGAGTATGAATTCCAGCAACAGTTTCATGCAAATTCTCATTCAACCTTTCAAAATGAAGAGATCAGGGTCTCTTAAATATACTTACTTGAAATTTATCAACGGTTGAGATCGATTTCAATTAACGGTCTGGATTAAAGTTGGAGTTCAATTATAAAGCGAGATTTTCAAATTAAGGGGAGTTAATAGATTTAATTTGAATAAAATAAGGAGTTAACTGAGTCAATTTGAGTAAACAAAGGAGTTAACTGATTTAACTCATTTTTTATCAATAGTGAACTAGAAATTTCCCTTTTTGAACTGAATAGAGATTTTGTTGAGATATTTAATTTAATAAAATGAGATATACTCCCATAATTACTTTTTCTATTTAATTAAATAATCATTAATTAATTAGAGACACTTTTCTTATTTAATTAAATAACATCATTTTATTAGTTAGGAATAGCTTCTCATTTAATTAAATAATTTTGTTTAATTAATTAGAAGTAAGTTCTCCATTTAATTAAATAATTTCATTTAATTATTTCAAAATTCTTTTCAAAACTAGTCAACTCAAGTCAACCGTGGTTAAATCTGGTCAACTTTTGGTCAAACTTGATCTTTGCGTATGTGAATATATGCAAATGTGAGTATGAATTCTAGCAACAAATCGATGCAAATTCTCATTCAACATTTCAAAATTAAGAGATGAGGATCTCTTAAATAGACTTTCCTGGAATTCATCAACGGTTGAGATCGATTTCAATCAACAGTCAAGATTAAAGTTGAAGTTCAATCATAAAGGGAGATTTTCAAATTAAAAAGAGTTAACAGATTTAATTTGAGTAAAATAATGAGTTAACGTATTCAATTTGAGTAGAAAAAAGAGTGAACTGACTTAACTCATTTTTTATCAATAGTGAACTGGAAATTTACCTTTTTGAACTGAAGCGAGATTTTGTTGAGATATTTAATTTAATAAAATGAGATGTGCTCTCATAATTACTTTTTCTATTTAATTAAATAATCTTTAATTAATTAAAGACAATTTTTTTATTTAATTGAATAACTTCATTTAATTAGTTAGGAATGGCTTCTCATTTAATTAAATAACTTTGTTTAATTAATTAGAAGTAATTACTCCATTTAATTAAATAATTTCGTTTAATTATTTCAAAATTCTTTACAAAACTGTTCAACTGAATTCAACCGTGGTTAAATCTAGTCACCTTTTGGTCAAAATTGATCTTTGCATATGTGAATATGAGCAAATGTGAGTATGAATTCAAGCAACAATTCGATGCAAATTCTCATTCAACCTTTCAAAATGAAGAGATGAGGGTCTCTTAAATAGACTTTCTTTGAATTCATCAACGGTATAGATCATTTTCAATCAACGGTCAGGATTAAAGGTGAATTTCAGTCATAAAGGGAGATTTCCAAATTAAAGGGAGTTAACAGATTAATTTGAGTAAAATAAGGAGTTAACTGATTCAATTTGAGTAGAAAAAGGAGTTAACCGATTTCACTCATTTTTGATCAATAGTGAAATGGAAATTTCCCTTTTTGAACTGAATAGAGATTTTTTTGAGATATTTAATTTAATAAAATGATATATACTCTCATAATTACTTTTTTATTTAATTAAATAATCTTTAACTAATTAGAGACACTTTTCTTATTTAATTAAATAACATCATTTAATTAATTAGGAATGGCTTCTCATTTAATTAAATAACTTTTTTTAATTAGTTAGAAGTAAGTACTCCATTGAATTAAATAATTTTGTTTAATTATTTCAAAATTCTTTTCGAAACTAGTCAACTCAAGTCAATTGTGTTTAAATCTGGTCAACTTTTGGTCAAAATTGATCTTGGCGTATGTGAATATGAGCAAATGTGAATATGAATTACAGCAACAATTCGATGCAAATTCTCATTCAAGCTTTCAAAATGAAGAGATGAGGGTCTCTTAAATAGACTTTCCTAGAATTCATCAACGGTTGAGATGAATTTCAATCAACGGTCAGGATTAAAGGTGAAGTTTAGTCATAAAGGGAGATTTCTAAATTAAAGGGAGTTAATAGATTTAATTTGAGTAAAATAAGGAGTTAACAGATTCAATTTGAGTAGAAAAAGGATTTAACTCATTTAACTCATTTTTGATCAATAGTGAACTGGAAATTTCCCTTTTTGAACTGAAGAGAGATTTTGTTGATATATTTAATTTAATAAAATGAGATATGCTCTCATAATTACTTTTTCTATTTAATTAAATAATCTTTAATTAATTAGAGACACTTTTCTTATTTAATTAAATAACTTCATTTAATTAATTAGGAATGGCATCTCATTTAATTAAATAACTTTGTTTAATTAATTAGAAGTAAGTACGCCATTTAATTAAATAATTTCGTTTAATTATTTCAAAAAAAAAATTGAAACTAGTCAGCTCAAGTCAACCATGGTTAAATCTGGTCAACTTTTGGTCAAACTTGATCTTTGCGTATGTGAATATGAGCAAATGTGAGTGTGAATTCCAACAACAATTCAATGCAAATTCTCATTCAACCTTTGAAAATGAAGAGATGAGGTTCTCTTAAATATACTTTCCTAGAATTCATCAATGGTTGAGATCGATTTCAATCAACGGTCAGGATTAAAGGTGAAGTTCAGTCATATAGGGAGATTTCCAAATTAAAGAGAGTTAACAGATTTAATTTGAGTAAAATAAGGAGTTAACTGATTCAGTTTGAGTAGAAAAAGGAGTTAACTGATTTAACTCATTTTTTATCAATAGTGATGTAATGCCCCGCTAAGGGATCCAAAGAATTAACCTAGAGTTTCACTAAGTTTGGTAACTTTTTTTTAAAACATGAAAGTAAATACCATACATGACTTATTCACAAGAACGGAGGCAATTGCAATGTGCATCTGAAAGTAAACATAACATACATAACAGATTACATTCTTTAAAGATCCTTTAACGTTGAATTACATACAAGAATCCATCTAGTACAACATCCACATGGTATAATAATCATAAGTCCAATGTTTAAACATTACATTTCCAAATTCTCAATCATCCTCTATACATGTCACAGGGTATGACAAGCTCAAAGAATATACATAAGTAGAATAAGGTACATGTCATGCCCAAACTACGAGGGAAAAACACACAAATATATATATATATTTAATTTATTAATTTGCTCTAGGTTTTGGTAATGATTGATTACAGTTTAAGAAAAGTTTCTCTACGACATCCTTGTTTTAAAACTTTTGTAGAGGAATACATCGTTAGGATTTTGAAGTACTTCGTTATTAGATTGATATCAATGTTTACTTGATTCGTTATTACATGTTTTAAACAATCATGTGAAAATTATTTAAATAACAATCTAAAAAAAAATTGGGTTTAGATTATTCACAAAATCCAATCAAATAAACTCAAGTTTAAACCTATAACAAATAGTCAATTAACCTTTCATACTTTATCTACTTAGGATGATCTTAAAACATTAATCCCATAACTTAATTTAAAGGTGATTAATGTGAAATCTACACTAGTCCTAAATTAGTTTACTAACAACTAACTAATTGAATCTAAAATCGATCTAACCATGCACAAACTGAATGCCTAAACTTTAAATAGCACTTAACTTTATAATTCAAATAAAATTAAAACTATCTAATGAAAACATGAAATAAATCTAATATTAATCAAGAAATATAAATGAACTTTAAACAAAATAACTTTAACAAATTTACAATTTTAAACTTGAATTAAACTAAATACTAAAACCACTTACTAAAACAAAACTTAATAATAATAAAACTTATAAACAAACTAACTAACATAAGAAAACAACTAAACTTACTAACAACTAACCTACCTACTAACTCTAATATATACTAATCCAAGCTAACCTACCCCTAACCACTAATCATTCCACTTGGCCACTAGTCAGGTCGATTTGACCTCTCCCTACACCTCTTCCTAGGCCCCATGCAAACCCAAGCCTTCACATCAAAAAAATGGTACGCAGGAGCATGGAGGAGATGAAGTTTTAAAATAAGTTTTCATTGCAAACTTACTACATACTCCTAACTTATACCAAGGACCAAAAATAAATCATGACACTGACATGGCAGTACACTCCCTCCAACCCACACAATCCAAGAGAAAGAAAAGTGTGTCCCAATTCATGGCACGTGAGCAGAGACCAAGAAAAAGGAGCTAAAAAGGTGATGACAACTATCAAACTCACCCTCAACATAAATATGGAACCTTCCCAAACTGGCCACTAGAAATGGAGGAGATCTTGACAGGATAGGGTGGCAGGATGATGTCACTCTCCCATCAAGACAACTTTGCATAAAGATAGGACAGATAACATTTTAAATTCCTTTCAAAACTGACGTCCAAGGCCAAATGGAAAGCAATAACTCATAAAGTTTTATAGGTGAGGAGGTGATGAGATTAAATATATATTTTTGAATTTCTTTTAAAACTTTATCATGTAAATCTTGCTTTAACTTGATTTTGTTTTGCCATAAAATTTAAATGAAAAAAATATTTAAAGGAATATTCTCTGTTGCTCCCCTTCAAATTAAAAAGGTCTCCCATACAATTTCCAGTGAGCAATTTTGCTCCTGGGAGTGTAATTTTTGAAAATTATTCCAAGTATAGAATTTCAAGGACAATGTATGAATAGAATTAAAATATGGGTACAATAGTTTGAGGTATAATAATACCATAATTAGTATGATCTCCTATGAATTTTGAATTGCAATGTATCAACCCTAGATGTTATTTTCCTTCTTGAACTTGATTTTCATTATGAACATATAAGGAACATGTAAAAAACTTGAAAATTTGCTCAATCAATTTGAATCTACATCCATGATATAATTTTCATTTTCAACATAGAGCTAAACTTGAAATTTTACCAAATTGACATCCTCAATTCCATCCTTTTTTTTTTTGAGATTTATCCATCTAAATTTAAACCACGAATAAATCACATGACAAAAAAATTATTCTCAATACCAATTTTATTGGCAAACTTGATTCAAAGGCTTAGCTAGGAAAGAATCAGGAAGAAAACCCGGCTTCGTTGCCATTTACAATAAGTTTTAAAAACAATTTACAATAGGATTTCAATCCCAAATTTCAACAATTTAATAGAATTTTCTCCATGATCCTCATCAAGGGATTATAATGTTTTCTGCAATACATTTCTAGAACCAAGGAGGAAGGAAATTCTGATCGAGTGACCCAAAAGCATGACTAAGAACACTTCAAACACATGCATGCTCATACAAGGTTTTTTTTTCACAAAAATATCCACAATGAATCAACACTAGGGAAAGGTGGATTCTTCCAACTAGGAGAAGTCAAGCACAACACCAAATCAGATGCCCAATCGGGGCTATTAATCAAGAACTTTTGTTCTATCATTTAAACATGCCATACTCATACTAGGTTTGTGCTGACGGGTAGGGGCCCATAACACCCTACCCTTTCTCCCTCTTCTCATCCTGAGAAGAGACACTACACAGGTTGGAGTCCAACTAAACAGACCTTTCCCAAAATTGGTCACTTCTACCCTTTCCAATGGTGAGTAATACCAAAACACCCATGCAAGGAAAAACTCAAAAATTGCAAACATAAACACGAAAGGAAACAACCAAAATAACATAGTTTTCAAATCTTCCCAACATACCCACAACCATACAACCAGTGAAACAACAACAAGGTAACATGAACATGAAACAAAACATAAAAACTGAATGAGGGAGATGAGAATTTCCTACCTTCACAAGGAGGTAATGGCAATGAACAAGTTTGAGTAGAGTATCCCTTTTCCTTCCTTCAACCTTCAAGAATTCCTCTCTAAATGTAGAGATTGGGTAACAACCTCCACAAGTCCAAGAAGGGCCTCTAAATAATCCTCTAACTCAACCACCCAAAAGGAGCAATAACTATCTCCACCCACTAGCAATTCTAGTAACTCCTAACTCAACCTACACTATGGTTAAACCCTAAGTGGAGATGAGGTGAGGTAACTCAAGATAACCATGGTCAATTTTCGCACAAAGGCAAAAAGAGACTTTTTGAGTGACCTCAAAAGTCAAAAAAAGGGGCTTAGGGGTTGGAAAGGACCCCTAATCAATACCCATACCCTTTGGGTATAATAATTTCATGATTTAAGCCTTAGGAAAGAGGTTTAGAGCCAAATAAAATCTAGAAATAAAATAGGACCATCTAACTATTCTAATACTGCGGATTAAGCACTAATCCGGATTAGGGATGGCTAACCTCAATTCAGAACCTAATAGAAAACTGACACTAACTTAAACCAACTTGGTCCAAAGGTTAAACAATTAACCCTAAGCAACAAGCTGAAGAACATAACCGGTTTATGAGTGTCAAGCGACACTAAAAGAACATAATTATGAACATTAACATTCACTGAAAAAAAAAGATACATACATACATCTCACAACACAAATACGTGAATTATGAACAACAAGGTTTCCAAAATTAGCACAAAGAGATCAGTTCTGTTCCTTTGTAGGGTTTCTCGGCTAAATATCTGCACACTCATTGCACACATCAGTAGTCTCGAAAAATCACATGTACATAAATGTATACGTATCAAAAATTCACATAAATTAAAACATACATCAATAAGGGTTTCTTCATCCTACTTAATTCTTAAACATTTAAAATCTCTTAAATCAAAGTCTCAATCCTACATTTACTGATTTCATCAATATACATATACATGAAACATTAAATGACAATCATCAAATATATCTAAAAGCAACATCACAGAACATGAAATAATAAAGTATGTTCTAAGCATCAGATAATGTCTTAACATCTCGAGTTGTGAATATCAAAATAATAGTAATGTATCACTATGCTACGATGGGTCGGGGCGAGGCCTCATAGTACATCATCCTATTCCAATCCATGATACATCAAAGTAGAGATAATCACATGATACATCATCATAGAAGACATATACACCCATCATAAAGGTCAAACAAAATAAACTAAGTGCACGGTTCCTCCCAACCGTTAATAGCATCATTAGACCATCGTGGGCCCTAGCCATCCCTCCATGCGTAACATCCCAAATCACCGAAGAGATCATCTGTATTAACATAGTAGGAATGTCCCTCCTAACATATACAACATCATATGTAGAAAGTAATCTAACATGCAAATATAAGCATAAGATAACATCATCTAACATATGCTAATCATCAATGAAAGGATACATATCCACCATTACGAAGGACGCATCAGCCACGATGTCTCAATGAATCTCAAAATGATAAGAGTGGAAAATACACTACCACTTGACCGCATGGTACCTAAGTGGTCCACTTTCACCGTGCTAAGGAGATAATATCAAGTCCCAAACAAGTTGTCAAAATCTCATAGCATAAATCTCTATAGTCCAGGAATCCTAAAAGTATACTAACTCAAAGGTTCCAATCACAAACTGATATCTAATCCCAGAGGCACACAATGACATGTAGGAACCTACTATGCAAGCGGGAAAGTGTCATTGCATTTATCACGTACAAGTTACCCTGGCAGTTAGCTAAACTCCATGGGTCCATACTGATCTCATGCGACCACTAGTAT
The DNA here is from genome assembly GCA_028749045.1 of Cupressus sempervirens. Taxonomy (NCBI): domain Eukaryota; kingdom Viridiplantae; phylum Streptophyta; class Pinopsida; order Cupressales; family Cupressaceae; genus Cupressus; species Cupressus sempervirens. The sequence continues at coordinate 100,276,656 of CM053791.1, forward strand.
CCTCTCATATTGGCAAGGCATACTATGGAATGCAAGGTCGTAACCATGCGTAGATCACTACTCCCATCCTAGCCTGTACAAGCGCTGAAGGCATGGGCGATAAAAACACTTATCTTTTTAGGTTCATTCAGTTAGTATTAGGTGTGAATGTTATCACTTATTAATCCAACTTACAATGAGTTACCTTGGCAACCTCTTAAGGCCCCAACCCCCATTGCGAGCCACTTCCCGACATTACATGCAGATATCCTACCCTAATGCTCATGGACTCATAAATCTCAAAATTACAAAAGATAATCCATAATAAAATCATCAAATATGCATAAAAGTATCAAATCTCCATGAGCAAACATCCATAGAAAATCATGAACACAACAGCTCTCTATTGGCAACTGAAGTATCACTGATAATCAAATGTATCCAATGGTTCTCAATAACCAAAATATATCTCAATCATACTGATCGAAGACTCCAAAAATGATTGAGTCAAACATGTCGCAACATGACATCATCAAGAATAAATCCACATCTCTGTCCCATCATGGCGACTAGAAAATAATCAAGGATAACTGATCGATGACCAAAAATAATGGTTAAGTCAAGTGTCTCATAAATAAGAACCTCAACTATAACAATCAGTATTACAACCAATACATAGAGCATTCCATCACATAACCATGGTTGGGTTTATAAAGATCGAGATTAAAACATCATCATGATATCACAATCACATAACTCTCAAGCCTTTGGTAGACGTCCTATAACTGGTCAACACTAGTTAACCCAAAATCCAAAATAATAGCATAAAGAATACACAATGTAAACACATGTTTTTTCAATTTCAAATGCAAAAGTCTTAGTTAACGTTTCCCAAACTCTATCAAGTGGAGAAATTTCACGTTTTACCTAACTCATGTATTTGTTTGATAGATAAAAAGTTTCTCCATTAGACTTAATTTTCTAATTGATCTAATAATATTTTATATATATAAACTTTGGTTGAAGATTGACATTTCCTATGAAAATTTCTTTGATTATTTATTCTAATAATTAATCTTAATTAAAACTAAGTTTAATTAAATTAATTATTAATATCTCTTCATAATTGACAAGCTTAATAGCAATATTTTAAGTGATTAAAAAGAGTGACCCCTTAATTGAGAATTTTATAATAATCATTTATAATTAATTATATATACATATATACTTATATACATATATATATATATATATACATATATATATATATATACATATATATATATATACATATATATATATATATACATATATATATATATATATATATTTAATAGCATTTAATAATTAATAGCATTTCAGCATTTAAAACAAAATCGAAACCCAAATCGCATATGAAATAACGTTGCAGATTAAACCTTATATAATTTGAAACCCACATATGACTCAATGCGATTTAAAATTGCGCAGCTATTTAAAGTACCGCACTGCAGGTACACTGCGAATCGCAGGTACACTAAGGTCACAGGTACCCTACGATCTCGTAGGCCTGCGGTGGGTGGGGTATATGATTCCCACCCAAAATTTACATATATATCTTTTTAAAATGTTTTCAATGTAACGTTTTCTTTTTATAACATTTTTTCGAAATGAAATTGAAATCGCAAATGCGTTTTAATGAGTATTACTGTGATAACTTGCTCGGCTTTCCAATTAATTATATATATATATATATATATATATAGATATATAGATATATATATATACGTACATATATTTATACATATATGTATATACATACATATATATACATATATATATGTATATATATATATATATATATATATATATATATATGTGTATATATATATATATATATATATATACAAATATACATAGAGTTTTATACAGTATAAATTTATATACAAAAATATAGATCTGAACTATATATATATTTTCACAAAGAATATATATATATTTATAATTTTCTTACAATTATTTACTCTCTAAATTTTCTCTATAATTTTTTTTTCAATGAATTTGGCTATAATTCAACCCTAGCCCCGTATTTTTTTCAGATCTATGCATGTAATATTCTCAAATAAATTGACTACCCAATAGAGAATGCATACAATAACAATAGGAAACTCCTCAGAAGACATATAAAAGACACAAAGAAGACAGGGAAATGAAAGATGCAGAAATAGCATCAATAAAATCACAAGAATCTACCCAGATTTTGATGCTAATGCGCTCTTCCTCAGAAATCCCACAGAGCAAGCTCCCTTCTTCAAAACTCTCGAATCTTCCAATGCTCCAATTGCACTCCAAACACTATATCTAATCTTCTAGGAATGCCTGAATATAAAGAGCTCTCAGAAAACCTCTAGAATGCTTCTTCAAACAGCTGGAAGGTGTCACCAACTAAGCATGGGTCTTTTCCAACCTTTTTGATGAGTCATAGACTTATAGACACCTTGTGCTTAATTGATGCAGTAACCCCCATTTTGTTGACACATGTTAATTCCCATGCAAGCTTATAACTCCAATTTACTTTTTAAATAATTTTTATTTAAATTTTATAAATTTTATTTTAATTTTTATAACTTTTATTATTATTAGTTTATTTATTACTTTATTATTATTTTATAATTATTATTAATTTTAATTTTTAATTTTCTTTTATTTAATTCCTTTCCTCAATTATTCACATTTAATTAATTACAATCAAAATATCAAAGATCATGATATTTTATTAATTTTCTCAAATAAATAATTTATTAATTAAATCTATTTATTAACACTTAATTAATGAAAAATTCACCATAGACCTACAAGATAAAATATGAAAACCCATCATAGAACATGTCATACAAAATCAATCTAAAGGGTTAAAAATCAAGAAATATGTCATCCAACACATTCGGTGGGTATTCAACTCTGATACTTGTCCTAACTCACTAGGACAAATGATTTTTAGGTTTGGGATTTGGACTTGGGAATTTATCTCCCTTCTCTTATCATTGAGATAGTATAATAGGGTACACTCATCCTGGCAATTCAGAGAAGTCGATACCCGGTACTTGCAACCTGCAAAAAAACCATGCATGTACCTACAATATATAATGCTAAGCTAAACAGACAATGGTAGGAAGTGGTGCATTGTGTAGATCCTGACTAAGCAGGTGACTACGACTCCTTTCCTTAACACGCACACCATACACATGCAACTATGGGGTAAGTAACTATAGTAAAACACATGAGATAATAAACCATCTAACTAATCATCATTAATAACTAAAAACAATGTAATGATCATCATACATACATGAAATGTAAAGTCTAAATGATCTCATCATATATCAACTGAATCCATATCATAATATCTGATAGTGTCAAATCAACACCACTAAACCATCAACATAAAACTAGTCTACATAGTCTGATAATAATAGCAACAATAAGTCTAGAAAAGATGTGAATGAGGGTAGGCACTACAAGTGAACTAGAAATTTCCCTTTTTGAACTGAAGAGAGACTTTGTTGAGATATTTAATTTAACAAACTGAGATATGCCCTAATAATTACTTTTTCTATTTAATTAAATAATCTTTAATTAATTAGAGACACTTTTCTTATTTAATTAAATAACTTTATTTAATTAATTAGGAATGGCTTCTCATTTAATTAAATAACTTTATTTAATTAATTAGGAATGACTTCTCATTCAATTAAATAAGTTTGTTTAACTAATTAAAAGTAAGTATTCTATTTAATTAAATAATTTTAATTAATTATTTCAAAATTCTTTTCGAAACTAGTCAACTCAAGTCAACTGTGGTGAAATCTGGTCAACTTTTGGTCAAACTTGATCTTTGCATATGTGAATATGAGCAAATGTGAGTATGAATTCCAGCAACAATACGATGCAAATTCTCATTGAACCTTTAAAAATGAAGAGATGAGGGTTTCTGAAATAGACTTTCCTGAAATTCATCAACGGTTGAGATCGATTTCAATCAACGGTCAGGATTAAAGGTGAAGTTTAGTCATAAAGGGAGATTTTCAAATTAAAAGAAGTTAACAGATTTAATTTGAGTAAAATAAGGAGTTAACTGATTCAATTTGACTAGAAAAATGAGTTAACTCATTTAACTCATTTTTGATCAATAGTGAACTGGAAATCTCCCTTTTTGAATCGAATAGAGATTTTGTCGAGATATTTAATATAATAAAATGAGATATGCTCTCATAATTACTTTTTCTATTTAATTAAATAATCTTTAATTAATTAGAGACACTTTTCTTACTTAATTAAATAACTTCATTTAATTAATTTGGAATGGCTTCTCGTTTAATTAAATAACTTTGTTTAATTAACTAGAAGTAAGTACTCCATTTAATTAAATAATTTCGTTTAATTATTTCAAAATTCTTTTCGAAACTAGTCAACTCAAGTCAACCGTGGTTAAATCTGGTCAACGTTTGGTCAAACTTGATCTTTGCGTATGTGAACATGAGCAAATGTGAGTATGAATTCCAACAACAATACGATGCAAATTCTCATTCAACCTTTCAAAATGAAGAGATGAGGGTCTCTTAAATAGACTTTCTTGAAATTCATCAATGGTCGAGATCGATTTGAATCAACAGTCAGGATTAAATGTGAAGTTCAGTCATAAAGGCAGATTTCCAAATTAAAGGGAGTTAACAGATTTAATTTGAGTAAAACAAGCAGTTAACTGATTCAATTTGAGTAGAAAAAAGAGTTGATTGATTTAACTCATTTTTTATCAATAGTGAACTGAAAATTTCCCTTTTTGAATTGAAGAGAGATTTTTTTGAGATATTTAATTTTATAAAATGAGATATGCTCTCATAATTACTTTTTCTATTTAATTAAATAATCTTTAATTAATTTGGAAATCTCCCTTTATGACTGAACTTCACATTTAATCCTAACCGTTGATTGAAATCGATCTCAACCATTGATGAATTCCAGGAAAGTCTATTTAAGAGAGCCTCATCTCTTCATTTTGAAAAGTTGAATCAGAATTTGCATCGAATTGTTGCTAGTATTCATACTCACATTTGTTCATATTTGCATACGCAAAGATCAAGTTTGACCAAAAGTTGGCCAGATTTAACCAGAGTTGACTTGAGTTGACTAATTTTAGAAAGAATTTTAAAATAATTAAATGAAATTATTTAATTAAATAGAGTACTTACTTCTAATTAATTAAACAAAGTTATTTTATTAAATGAGAAGCCATTCCTAATTAATTAAATGAAGTTATTTGTAATGCCCCGCCAAGGGATCCAAAGAATTAACTTAGAATTTTCACTAAGTTTAGAAATAATTTTTTTTTCATGATAGTAAACATCACATTTAACTTATGCATAATAATGGAAGCAATAGCATTGTCCATCTGAAAGTAAACATAACATAAACAACAGATTACATTCTTTAAGATCCCTTAATGTTGAATTACATACATGAATCCATCTAGTACAACATCCTCATGAAATGATAAGACCAATGTTTATACATTACATTTGAAATGCTCATTCATCCACTATACATGTCATAGGGTATGACAAGCTCAAAAATATTCATACATAGAATAAGGTACATCATCCTATTCTAATCCACAATACATCAAAATAGAGATAATCACATGATACAACATCATAGAGAACATATACATCCATCATAAAGATTAAACATAATAAACTAAGTGCACGGTTCCTCCCAATCATCAATAGCATCATTAGACCATCGTGGATCCTAGCCATCCCTCTGTGCGTAACATTCCAAATCACCGAAGAGATCATCGGTATTACATAGTCGAAATGTCACTCCTAATAAATACATCATCATACGTAGAAGTAATCTAACATCCAAATAAAAGAATAAGATAACATCATCTAACATATGCTAATCATCAATGAAAAAGGATACATATCCACCATCATGAAGGATTCATCAGCTACGATGTCTCAATGAATCTCAAAATGATAAGAGTGGAAAATACACTACCACCCGACCGCGTGGTACCTAAGTGGTCCACTCCCACTGTGCTGAGGAGATAATCTCAAGTCCCAAACAAGCTATCAAAATCACATAGCACATATCTCTATAAGTCCAGGAATCCCAAAAGTATACTAACTCAAAGGTTCAAAAAACAAAATCTGACATCTAATCACAGAGGCAAACAATGATATGTAGGAACCTACTATGCAAGCGGAAAAGTGTCATCGCAATTATCACGTAGAAGTTATCCTGGAAGTTAGCTAAACTCTACAGGTCCATATTGATTTCATGTGACCACTAGTATCCTCTCATACTGACAAGGCATACTACAAAATGCAAAGTCGCTACCATGCGTCTCACTACTCCCATCCTAGCCTGTACAAGCACTCAAAGCATGGGCAAGAACAAAACACTTATCTTTTTAGGTTCATTCAGTTAGTATTAGGTGTGAATGTTATCACTTATTAATCCAATATACAATGAGTTACCCTGGCACTACATTCAGATATCCTACCCTAATGCTCATGGACTCTTAAATCTCAAAATTACAAAAGATAATCCATAAAATCATCAAATATGCATAAAAGCATCAAATCTCAATGAGCTAACATCCATAAAAAATCATTAACACAATAGCTCTCTATTGGCAATTGAAGTATCACTGATAATCAAATATCCAATGGTTCTCAATAACCAAAAAATATATATATCTCAATCATACTGATTGAAGACTCCAAAAATGGTTGAGTCAAACATGTCACATCATGACATCATCAAAATGAATCCACATTATAGTCCCATCATGGTGACTAGAAAATAATCAAGGATAACTAATCGATGACCAAAATAATGGTTAAGTCAAGTGTCTAATACATAAGAATCTCAACTATAACAATCAGTAATCACAACCAATACATAGAGCATTTCATCACATAACCATGGTTGAGTTTATAAAGATTGAGATTAAAACATCATCATGTCACCACAATCACATAACCTCCAAGCCTCTAGTAAACGTCCTATACTGGTCAACACTAGTCAACCCAAAACTCAAAACAGTAGCATTAAGAACACACAATGTAAACACACATTTTGGTTTGGCTAAGTTTACAACTTGAATTTAACAAAATCGATTTAATCAAATTTGATTAATGCCAAATTGAATATGGCAAACATTTTTTTTTTAAAAACAACACACACATTATTAATATAACTGCCAGTACGCAGGACCCTGCGATTGCAAGGACTGTGGCATCAGTGGTACTATGTACCACTGCCATCACAATACCTGCGACGAGGTACGCTACATCCTTAGTGGCGTGCAGGTCTCGTCCAACCCGTACTCAATGCTTAAAAATGTTTATTCTTTTAACAATCACTACGCGATTTTTCATTTGCGAAAAACGTTTATTAAAACATTTCCGCCCACGGTTATGTCATCTAGTTTTTTCAACATATGAATGTATAAAAAAATTGACAATATATGAATACAAACTTCAATTTTAAGAATTCCTCCTTAGACCTTTAATCTTCAAAAATTTCCAATAATTAATCTAATTGGTTTGACTATAAATTTCAACCCTAGCCCCGTGTTTTTTTTTAAATCCATGCATATAAAAACTCTCAAATAAATTAATCTACCCATATTGAGAATGCATAGTAAATTATGAAATTCTTCAGAAGACATATGGAAGATACGAAGAAGATAGGAAATGCATGATGCAGAAATAGCCTAAGTAAAAACACAAGAATCTACCCAAATTCTGATGCTAAATCGCTCTTCCTCAGAAAACTTGCAAAGCAAGCTACCTTCTTTAGAATTCTCAAATCCTTCAATGCTCCAATTGCACTCCAAACGCACTCTCTAAGCTTCTAGGAATGTCTGAATATAAAGAGCTTTCAGAAAACATCTAGAATGCTTCTAGAAATAGCTAGAAGGTGTCACCAACTAAGTATGGGTCTTTTCCAACCTTTTTGATGAGCCATAGGGTTGTAGACACCATGTGTTTAATTGATGCACTAACCTCCGTGTTGTTGACACATGAGAAATAGAGAAGTGCGCTAACTCCCATGCAAGCTTATAACTCCAATTCACTTTTTATATAATTTCCATTTAAATATTTATAACTTTCATTTTAATTTTTATAACTTTTATTATTATTATTTATTTATTACTTTATTATTATTTTATTATTATTATTAATTTTAATTTTCTAATTTTCTTTTATTTAATTCATTTTTCCTCAATAATTCACATTTAATTTATTACAATCATAATATCAAATAACATGATATTTTATATTAATTTTCTCAAATAATTAATTTATTAATTAAATCCATTTATTAAGACTTAATTAATAGACAATTCATCATAGACCTCCAAGATAAAATATGAAAACCCATCATAGAGTAAATAACTCAAAATCAGTCTAAAGTGTTAAAAATCACAAATCATGTCATCCGACACATTCGGTGGGTAAAATATCCAGATACTTGTCCTACCTCACTAGGACAATTGGCTTAAAGGTTTGGGATTTGGACTTGAGAATTTATCTCCCTTTTCTTATCATTGAGATAGCATAATAGGGTACGCTCATCCTAGCAATTCAGGGAAGTCGATACCTGGTACCTACAACTTGCAAAAAAATCATGCATGTACATACAATATATATATATAATGCTAAGCTAAACAGACAATGGCAGGAAGTGGTGCATCGTGTAGATCTCGACTAAGCAAGTGACTATGACTCCGTTCCTTAACCACATCACAAACGCCATACAATATGAAAATAGGCACACCATACACATGCAAGTATGGGGTAAGTATCCATAATAAAACACATAAGATAATAAACCAACCATCTAATCATCAATAATAACTAAAAATAGTATAATGATCATCATGTATGCATGAAATGTAAAATCTAAATGATCTCATCATATAACCATTGAATCCATAACATAATGTCTGATAGTGTCAAAACAATACCACTAATCCATCAACATAAAACTAGTCTATTAAAGTTTGATAATAACAACAATGTCCAAAAAAGATGTGAACGAGGGTAGGCACTACATCCACCCCCCCTTGGGTTAGGCTTACTCTTGGAAGCATATAAACAAGTAGGGATATAACTCCCTCAATCTAGCTGCATCCTCCCAAGTAGCTGAAGAATCATCAGTAGGGTCCCATTGGACCCTTACCTGCTCAATGGTTCAACCCCTGAGGGTCAACTCCCGCTGCTCCAAAATACGAACCGGCTCGAAAGCTAGCTACCCATCCTCTACCCGCAATGCATTCCAATCAAGAACATGTACAATATCAGAAATATACTAATGAAGCACTGAATGATGGAAAACATCATGAATGCGAGCTAGGTTGGGCGGTAGAGCAAGACGGTAGGCAACCGGGCCAATCCTCTCTAGAATCTCGAATGGTCCCACAAAATGAGGTGCTAGCTTAGAACCCTTTCCATATCGGATCGGATTCTTTTGCGGTCGCACTTTGAAAAAAACCTTATCACCCACAGCAAACTGCTTATCAATCCTATGAGAATCGGCATACTTCTTCTGCCTATCTTGTGCTATAGTCAAGTGCTCACGGATACGCACTACTTGTTGCTCCATATCACGAAGCATCTCAGGACCCAACAGGATGCGATCCTCAAGACTGTCCCAACTCAATGGTGTACGAAAAGGACATCCATATAATGCCTAAAATGGTGCCATACCAATAGAACTATGATATCCATTGTTGTAAGAAAACTCCACTAGGTAGAGATAATCCTCCCAATGTGTCTGACTATCCATCACATACATCCATAACATATCCTCCAAAACTTGATTCACCCTCTCTGTCTGACCATCAGTCTCTGGATGATATGCCGAACTAAAGTTTAACTACGCTCCAAGCTCATACTGCAGTGATGTCCAGAATGCAGATGTGAATACAGGATCCCTGTCAGAAATGATCTTTCTAGGAATACCATGTAATCTCACAATATCATGCATAAAGACATTAGCTACAGAAGCTTCTATGTAGGAAGACCCAATCGGTGAAAAATGTGCCACCTTAGTCAACCGATCAACGGTGACCATGATAGCATCATGACATCAAACTGTCATAGGTAATCCCACAATGAAATCCATGGAGATGATATCCCACTTCCAAGAAGGAATGAGATTAGGCTTCAAAAGTCCAGCCGGGTACTGATGTTCTGCCTTAACTCTTTGGCACTCAAGGCACCTAGCCACAAAATCAGCAATATCTCACTTCATCCTAGACCAAAAGAACAAATGTCTCAAATCAGCATGCATCTTCTTGACACCTGGATGTGCTGAGTAAGGTGTATGATGGGCTTCTGTGACTCAAAGCATCCGCCACCAGATTCTCCTTACCTTGAATGTACTTAACCTCAAAATCATACTCGCATAGAAACTCCATCCATCGCCTCTGGTGAGCATTCAAATTAGGGTGAGTAAAAATGTACTAAAGACTATGATGATTAATATATAGCTCAAATCTATGCCCCAAGTAGTCATGTGATAAGGAGCTTTAGAAATAGGCTCCACTCCAAGAATCAGATCAATACTAAAATCAATGTCCCTCTTTGGAGGCATGCCTGGAATCTCACTTGGAAAAACATCTGCATACTCCTACAAAATTGGGTGATCTAAAGTCTCCCTCATGGAATCTTCCTCATCAAGATCATTTACCATAATAGAAAATATCTGACATCCCTTACAGAAACTTCACTTCAATTGCATAGTAGAAATCATCCACAGAGATATAGGCCTCGGTATCTCAACTATCTGCACATCATTCCCTTGGTCATCTTGGCACCTAATAATCTTCTTCTTGCAATCTATACTGGCTCTATGAAATCTAAGCCAGTCCATTCCTAAAACCATATCATAGGAACCAAGGGGTATGACTCGAAGATCCACTGCCGTATCGGAGCTTCCTAAACTAAGCCCACACTTATGAACTACAAAATCTGTGGAGACCTTAATGCTTGAGGCTAGTTCCACTTGCCAACCACGATCTTGCTTCACCACATCTAGCTTACACTTAGAAACTATAGATGGTGAAATAAATGAATTTGTAGCTCCTGAATCAAACAATACTGAAAAAGATATACCTCTAATAGCACCTGTGGTCTCAATCACTATTCCTTGATGATCTGCCTGACACTGATCAACTGCTGCAAAAACTCTATGAGCTCTACCTGCATCACCCACTGTAGGCTTTGAAGCTGTAGGTCTAGGTCTTGAAAACTGAGGTGCTCCTTGAGGACACTAAGCTACATAATTTCCAATCTAACCACATGAAAAGAATTCTATATTTTATCTAGATCCTCTTCCCATAGGTGGTACATTAGATTGCTGGCGGCTGTTCCTGCTCACAAAAGACTGGCTACTCTGAGCTGGCTGATTGGTCCGATTCTGCTTATTGCATTGAGCATTGCGGTTGTTCTTGGTGTTAGAACCTTTGCCACCGCCTTGAGCTTGAGAATTTGAGCCCTTCTATTGTTGTGTCTGTTGAGACTGTTGTTGATATTGTTTCCCCTCGAAAAAATAAAACTTCTTGTTACCACCTGAATTGTAGTTGCTTTTAGATCTTGATGTTGTCAGCACTCCTACAAAACCACCTTGACCAAGGTTGACACTTTGCTCAACAAGGATAGCCCGATGCACCACATCCTCGAGGGTCTTTGGTTCAAATACCTTAACTCCCCCAATATTATGGTTATTCAAACCGCTAATAAAATGTTGTGTCATCTAAGCTAAATTTTCACTGAACCCTGAAAAAGGCATAAGCTCATAAAACTTACGCTCATGCTTGATCACTGACAAAGTGTATTGTCTGAGATTATGAAATTCATCAGCCCTCTGTTGTTTCCATTCCTCTGGTAGGAATCTTTCACGAAAAATTTCTAAGAATAACTCCCATGTAACACTACTCATATCAATTCCCAACTTCTTCTCCTCTATCATCCACCAAGTGGCCCCAAAATTCTCTAGATTAGTGATCGCAAACCTTGCCTTAACATTGTTGTCGAACTCCTACATGGAAAAAATCCTGTTGAGAGAAATAAGCCACTGCTCAGCCACATAACCAGAATCTTGCCCATTGAAAGGCTTGACCTTGGATCTTGAAAGATCCTTCATCTGAGTGGACTCAATGGACCTTTGACATTCCTTCTGAGGACTTCTAGATCTGGGTCTATGCTCTTGTTCTGTCTGATGCACTTTAGGCTATTCTTGAATAGGAGGTAGATGTTCTAAAATAGTCTTCATCATTTGTCTCAAACCAACCTCTTCAGACTCAGCTTGGTCCTCTCTACGACTCTCTTCCTACTGCCTACTAGAGTGCTCTTCCCTGCTCTCTACATGAGCTGATCCCTCATGGGCAGACTCATGGACACTAATAGTTCTTCCATGTCCACGGCCTCTACCATGGCCTCTAACAGAAGACCTAGTCCCAGATACCATCCTACAACAGTACAATGTACTAAGTTCAGTTCTATGTCTAGGTTTAAGTAAAATTTCTAGTTTTGAAACTAAGTGTTGAAGTATAAAAAATATTCAAGTAATAGTTCAAGTCTTGTTTCAGTTCACCTAGATCAAGTTTGGAAAGTTACACTTAATAGTTCAAAGTTCTAGTTGTTTCAAAATACCTAGAGCTCCCAATGTAGAAACTCAGGCTCTAATACCAAATGTAATGCCCCGCCAAGGGATCCAAAGAATTAACCTAGAATTTCACTAAGTTTAGTAGCATTTTTTTTTTCTTTCATGAAAGTAAACATCACATATAACTGATGCACAATAATAGAAGCAATAGCAATGTCCATCTAAAAATAAACATAACGTAAATAATAGATCACATTCTTTAAGATCCCTTAACGTTGAATTACATACATGAATCCATCTAGCACAACATCGACATGAAATAATAATGATAAGTCCAATGTTTATACATTACATTTCAAATGATCATTCATCCATTTTACATGTCACAGGGTGTGACAAGCTCAAAAATATGCATACATAGGATAAGGTACATCATCCTATTCTAATCCATGATACATCAGAGTAGAGATAATCACATGATACAACATCATAGAGAACATATACATCTATCATAAAGATCAAACATAATAAACTAAGTGCACGATTCCTCCTAACCATCAATAACATCATTAGACCATCGTGGATCCTAGCCATCCCTCCGTGCATAACATTCCAATCATTGAAGAGATCATCGGTATACATAGTAGGAATGTCACTCCTAATAAATACAACATCATATGTAGAAGTAATCTAACATGCAAATAAAAGCATAAGATAACATCATCTAACATATGCTAATCATCAATGAAAAAGGATACATATCCACCACCATGAAAGACGCATTAGCCACGATGTCTCAATAAATCTCAAAATGATAAAAGTGGAAAAATACACTACCACCCGACCGCGTGGTACCTAAGTGGTCCACTCCCACTGTGCTAAGGAGATAATCTCAAGTCCCAAACAAGCTATCAAAATCACATAGCACATATCTCTATAAGTCCAAGAATCCTAAAAGTATACTAACTCAAAGGTTCCAAACACAAAATCTAACATCTAATCCCAGAGGCACACAATGACATGTAGGAACCTACAATGCAAGCGGAAAAGTGTCATCGCAATTATCACGTACAAGTTACGTTGGTAGTTAGCTAAACTCCATGAGTCCATACTAATTTCATGCGGCCACTAGTATCCTCTCATACTGATGAGGCATACTACAGAATGCAAGGTCGCAACCATGTGTCTCACAACTCCCATCCTAGCCTATACAAGCACTCAAGGCATGGGCGAGAATAAAACACTTATCTTTTTAGGTTAATTCAGTTAGTATTGGGTGTGAATGTTATCACTTATTAATCCAACTTACAATGAGTTACCCTAGCAGCCTCTTAGGGCTCCAGCCCCCATTGCAAGCCACTTCCCGTCACTACATGCAGATATCCTACCCTAATGCTCATGGACTCATAAATCTCAAAATTACAAAAGATAATCCATAAAATCATCAAATATGCATAAAAGCATCAAATCTCCATGAGCAAACATCCATAGAAAATCATGAACACAATAGCTCTCTATTGGCAACTGAAGTATCACTAATAATCAAATATCTAATGGGTCTCAATAACCAAAAAATATATATCTCAATCATACTGATCAAAGACTCCAAAAATGGTTGAGTCAAACATGTCACATAATGACATCATCAAAATAAATCCACATTACAGTCCCATTATGGCGACTAGAAAATAACCAAGGATAACTGATCGATGACCAAAATAATGGTTAAGTCAAGTGTCTCATACATAATAATCTCAACTATAACAATCAGTAATCACAACCAATACATAGAGCATTCCATCACATAACCATGGTTGGATTTATAAAGATCAAGATTAAAACATCATCATGTCACCACAATAACATAACCCCCAAGCCTCTGGTAAACATCCTATACTGGTCAACACTAGTCAACTCAAAACCCAAAACAATAGTATTAAGAATACACAATGTAAACACACATTTTGGTTTGGCTAAGTTTGTTGAGAAAAGTCTAATGAAGGATCAGATGTGTTAAAGGAGCTACAAAGTTGTATTTGATCAGTAAGGATTCAGTCAAGCATAACAGAGATCTGCAATCACCAAAGATAAGTTGTACCTTATGTCAGGTCACTTCATTGTTGCTTTCTAACCATTGTAACAGTGTATTCAAAATCTCTTAACTAAGTTGGTTTAATAGCCATTCAATAAATCCTCTAACAAGGTGACAATTCAGTTGAATTGTTCTAAAGACCTCTAGCAAGGCCACTCCTAACAGGGTGATTAAATCCTTTAATAGAGTCACACCTAACAGTGTGTTTTTGTAACCTTTAATAGGGTTGGCTCCTAACAGGGCTCACTTCAGAAGAGTGAAAAATAATACCTAGTTACATTGGTGGTTTTTCCCATATTGGGTTTCCACGTTAAATCTAGTGTCTCCTACGTTCTTAATTGCTAAATTGCTTTGTGCATGATAACATATCAGTTCTTAATATTTGTCATTTGCTGCATTATCAAGTTTCAACATTTTATTAATCAGATCAACAGTATATTCAAACATCTTAGAGACTGTGGAAAGTTTTTGGAATAACTGATTCACCCCCTCCCCCTCTCAGTTATTCTATTCTTATTTCCAACAATTCGTATCAGAGCTTTTGGTGCTTGCAAGAAAAGATTTCAAGGATCTAAGTCAAAGATCAAGATTTCTTACAAAAGAGAAATTTCAAAACTCAATAGAGATAACTTCTTTGCATGGCAAGGATTGATGAGACTTCATTTGGCTACTGTTGGTGATACTGGACTAAAATACCTTGAAGAAAAATATGAAGAACCTCCTGGCACATTGTCTGTCAATGACATTGCTAAAAAAAAGACTCACAAAAATATGATGATAGACATAGCATCCGCTCTCAGTTATGAAGAATTTGATGACATTAAGGACTACACAACTGCCTTTGAGATGTGGAATAAGCTAAAAGAGATCTATGTAGGAGATGATAATGTAAGAAGAGAAAAAGTAGAAAGTCTAAGAGGACAATTTGATCAAATGAGGATGAAAGAGGATGAAAACGTTGCAAAGTATGTTGAAAGAATTAAAGCATGTGTGAGTGCAATCAGAGCATCTGGAGGTGATATCAAAGGAGAAACAGTTATAAGAAAAGTTCTCATAACCTTGCTTCCTGTTTATGCAATCAGAGTTTCTGTAATTCAGGAAAGAAGGTGTGAAGCAAATCATCAGATAAATCTTGAGGCCATAGTTGGAAGACTAACTGCATTTGAACTAGATAACTTTGATAACTGTGTTCCAACCTCCACAAACATTGAATCAACATTTCAAGCCAAGCTCTCACTCGAAGCGAAAAACAAAAAGGAGAAGGAATTTCAGTCAAAAAGTGAAGATGAATCAAGCCAAAGTTCAGACAATGACCTCAAAGTGATTGAAGCTCTACTAGCAAGGAAATACTCTAGAGGCAGAGGAAAATACAAAGGTAAAGTTCCTCTAATCTATTTTTCTTGTGAAGAAATTGGTCATATTGCAGCAAGGTGTCCAAACAAGAAAAACAATGATGAAAAGAAAGATTACGAATGGAGCAAGAAAGACTTCAAATCATCCAAGAACAAAGGTAAGAAATCATGCTTCATGGCTGAAAATTCTAAAGATTCTGATAATAGTGAGGATGAAATTGTTTATATTGCCATTAAAAATGATTCTGATAGTGATGAGGAAGATAAAATGGCACTTGTCTCATATATAAGTAAGAATGATACATGGATTATAGACAGTGGTTGCTCACATCATATGACTGGTGATAAAACTAAGTTTGATCAGTTTGAAGACTATGATGGTGGCAGTGTAAGGTTTGGTAATAATGAACCTTGCTTAATAAAAGCAAGAGGAAGAATTTGTCTAACCAAAGAACTTGTATGTAATAATGCCTATTAGGTTGAAGGTCTTAACCATAATTTTCTAAGTGTGGCACAATTACTCAATACTGGATTCAAGGTGGAATTCATGCATGGAAAGGCAAGACTGTTGAATGAGCAAGGAAAGCTGATAGGATCTGGCACCCAAACTAAAGGTAGCTTGTTTTATTGCTCAAATTGAAGAAAGTTGGTTATGAAATAAAAGGTTGTGTCATGTCAATTTTGATAACTTGGTAAAAATAAGCAAATTCAAGAAAGTAAGAGGCATTCCTAACATTAAGAAACCTGAGGTTGGTCTATGCAAGAATTGTCAGATTGGTAAAATGGGTAAGACTAGTTTTAAAAGTAAAAACTATTAGTCTAAAGATATATTAGAAATTGTGCATACTGATTTATGTGGACCCATTGGAATAGAAAGCTATACTAGAGTAAAAAAAATTATTCTTTTTGTTGATGACTACTCAAGAATGATGACTGTCATGTATCTAAGGAACAAATCAGAAGCATTTGAGAAATTCAAATGGTATTTGGCAAGAGTAGAAAAGGAAACAGGAAAAGGACTAAAATGCTTAAGGTCAGATAGAGATGTTGAATTCATCTCACATGAATTCAACAACTTATGCATTGAAAAAGGTATTAAAAGAAAAGTCTCAGTACCAGGAACTCCTGAACAAAATGGAATAGCTGAAAGAAGAAACAGATCCATCATGGATTGTGCAAGAACCCTGATGATAGAAAAGAACATCGCTATCAAATACTGGAAGGAAGCCATTAGCACAGCAGTTCATACCTTAAATCGAGTATAGTTGAAGAAGGACTCATTCAAAACTCCCTATGAATTATGGTATGGCTACAAACCCAATGGAAGTTATCTGAAAGTATTTGGAAGCAAATGTTAAATTTTGAAAGAATCTAGAAAAGAAAAATTTGATGTAAAAGGTGATGAAGGAATATTTTTAGGATATTTGTGCAAAAGCAAAGCATATAGATGTTTAAATCTATCCATTCACAAAGTCATAGAAAGTGCACATGTGAAAGTTGATGAGTTTGCAGAAAAATTTGAGGAAGAAAGCAAAAAGGTACCTGAAGATTTTTTTACATTGAACCAGATACTATACCAAGCATACAGTTCACTCAAGACTCCTCAACTCCCGATTCATTAGTAACCGAGTTGCAAAAAGTTCAAACTGAGCCATAGCAACATTCAGACACTACCGAGCAAGTGTCTACTGAGTCTAAAGTGCCCAAGCCAATTCTTACCGAGCCAGAACAGCCTGAACATGAAATTGAAACACAAGGAGATAGCAATGAAACTCATTCAAGAGGCAAAGAACCTGTATTAGCTAAATATGTTAGAAGACATCATGCACCAGATCAGATCATTGGAGACAAATCTGAAGGAACCTTGACAAGAAGCAAGAAAAATACTTGTTTACTTGCTGATTTTGAACCTAGAAGCATTAAAGATGCATTGGCAAATAATAGTTGGATTGAGGAAATGAACGAGGAAATAGAATAGATTGAGAAGAACAAGACATGGACTCTTGTACCTAGGCCTAAAAATAAGAATGTAATTGGAACCAAGTGGGTATTCAGAAACAAGTTGACTAAAGATGGTAAGGTATCTAGAAACAAAGCCAGATTAGTATGCAAAGGATACTCTCAAGAAGAAGGCATAGATTATGGAGAAACCTTTTCTTCTGTTGCAAGATTGGAAGGAGTCAGAACCTTACTTGCATATGTTGCTCACAAAGGATTCAAAGTTTATCAGTTGGATGTCAAGTCAGCATTCCTCAATGGAATACTGGATGAAGAGGTTTACATTGAACAACCCGAAGGCTTTGTTGATCCAAATAAAAGGAACATGGTTTGCAAATTACACAAGGCACTGTATGGTATGAAATAAGCCCCTAGAGCATGGTATGAAAGATTGCATAACTATCTTATTTAGATTGGTTTTCAAAGAACTAATGATAATAGTAGCTTGTATATAAAGGAAGGATCAGATAATAAGATTGTCCTGGCAAAAATATTTGTAGATGATATTGTTTTCACAGGACATGATGATCTTCGCAAAGAATTCTCAGAACAAATGAACAAGGAATTTGAAATATCTATGTTTGGTGAAATAAAATTCTTTGTTGGTCTTCAAATTCAACAAAATAAGAATGGCATCTACATCACTCAATCAAAATACATCAAGGAGATATTGAAAAAGTTTGGTATGGAGGACTGTAAACCTGTTGGAACGCCAATGTGTACTAGACTGAAACTTACCAAAGATGATGAATCCAAAGAGGTAAATCAAACATTATATAGATTTATGATTGGAAAATTGCAATACGTAGTTCATACTAGGCCAGATATTGCCATTGCAGTTGGTATTGTTGCAAGATTTTCAGCAAAGCCAAAGAAACTCACTTGATGGCAATCAAAAGAATAATGAGATATTTGAAAGGAACTTAAGATTATGGCTGATGGTACAAATTTGGAGGTAATTTGGATTTGAAAGTGTTTAATGATGTTGATTGGGCAATAAACTTTGATGACAGAAAAAGCACAAGTGGAGGAGCATTCTTTCTTGGAAAAAGATTGGTTTCTTAGACAAGAAAAAAGCAGAATTGTACATCCCAATCTACAGCAGAGGCAGAGTATGTTGCTACATCAGTAAACTATTCAAATATTGTTTAGTTTAAGCAGTTATTGCAAGGAATGAAGATGGAAATCAAAGAACCAATCGTCATGTTCTGTGACAATACTAGTGCAATCAACATATCTAAGAATCCAGTGATGCATTCCAAGACCACGCATATTGCAATAAAATATCATTTTGTCAAACAATTGGTACAAGACAAGGAAATCAGATTGGAATATGTCCATACAAAAGAACAAATTGCTGACATATTCACAAAGCCTTTACCTAAGGATGCATTTTTGTATCTCAGAGGTAAGTCAGGGGTCATTCCCCTATCTAAAGTCCACTAGAAATAAGTTCTAGTAATGCATCAATGCATACAGGATTGAAAATCTATCTGTTGATGCAGTTTCATCAAAAATCATTGCATATGAATCAGTACTAAAGGTACATTATAAATCGCTTAACTTCTATTGTCTTTGGCATGTGTTGTTAAAGAGGGAGAGATTTTACTGTCATATCCTTCTGAAATTTGTGAAGTTTTGAAAAGTTTTCCATGAAGTCCCTTAATAGAGGGAGACTATTGAAAGAGGGAGAAGTCTATTATCTTGTTGAACTTGTTTTCAAAATTTCATTTTTGTTATGACATGTTGTGTTGCCATCAATGCGAAAGAGGGAGATTGTTGAATAATGTTGTCCTTGATGTCACACAAAGGTCATATCAGTCATTAGTCTCAAGTTCACCAAGCTCAGACAGTCTGCAATACAATTTACAGTGCCAACCGAGCTCACTTAGTCATCGAAGGAAATGTGGAAGACAATGTCAACCGAGCTCACTCAGTCATCGAAGGAAATGTGGAAGACAGTGTTAACTGAGCTTACTCAGTCAACGAAGGAAATTTGAAAAGTCAGTGTTAACCGAACTTCACTCGGTCTCCAAAGGTTAGTTTCCACCGATCTCACTCGATCATCAAATGAATCATGGAAAAGTCAGTGTTAATCAAGCTTCACTCGGTCTCCAAAGGTTAGTTTCCACAGAGCTCACTCGATCATCAAATAAATCATGGAAAATTCAGTGTTAACCGAGCTTCACTCAGTCTCCAAAGGTTAGTTTCCAACCGAGCTCACTCGGTTATCTCAGGAAACTCAGTACTTACCAAGTTCTCCCGGTGATTGAAGGATTGTCATGAAGTTCGCTGTATCAATCGAGCTTAGTCAGTTAACACAGAAATTATTTTCTGAACAAAGTTCACCATGTAGGGTTGGCCAGTATAAGGATTTTCTAATTAATTACTTTTACCCGACTGTTGTAATTGTTTGTTTTAGTCAGTGATTTGAGCCGACTAAGATAATCTAAAAGGTATATATGGTCATTCAAGTTATGAATTAAAGTGTGTGATTATTAAAAAAAAAGGGGGAAGTTATGAATGCAAATTATAGTATGAAGAGGCAAATGTTGAGAAATGTCTGATGAAGGATCAGATGTGTTGAAGGAGTTGCAAAGTTGTATTTGATTAGTAAGGATTCAGTCAAGCATAACAGA
The DNA here is from genome assembly GCA_028749045.1 of Cupressus sempervirens. NCBI lineage: Eukaryota > Viridiplantae > Streptophyta > Pinopsida > Cupressales > Cupressaceae > Cupressus > Cupressus sempervirens. The sequence goes on from CM053791.1 coordinate 100,297,382, forward strand.
GATCTGCAATCAGCAAAGATAAGTTGTACCTTATGTCAGGTCACATCATTGTTGCTTTCTAACCATTGTAACAGTGTATTAAAAATCTCTTAACTGAGTTGTTTTAACAGCCATTCAATAAATCCTCTAACAAGGTGACAGTTCAGTTGAATTGTTCTAAAGACCTCTAGTAAGGCCACTCCTAATAGGGTGATTAAATCCTTTAACAGGGTCACACCTAATAGTGTATGTTTGTAACCTTTAACATCGTTGGCTCCTAACAAGGCTCAGTTCAGAAGAGTGAAAAACAATACCTAGTTACATTGGTGGTTTTTCCCATATTGGGTTTCCCCGTTAAATCTGTTGTCTCCTGCGTTCTTAATTGCTAAATTGCTTTGTGTATGATAACATATCAGTTCTTAATATTTGTCATTTTCTGCATTATCAAGTTTCAGCATTTTATTAATCAAATCAAGGGTATATTCAGACATCTTAGGGACTGTGGAAAGTTTTTAGAATAACTGATTCACCCCCTCCCCCTCTCAGTTACTCTATTCTCATTTCCAACAAAGTTTACAACTTGAATTTAAATGTAGAGATCTCAATTTATGTTTCCAAGTTAAGAGAAAGAATTTGAAGGAACATTTATATATGAATACAAATCCATTCTTTAATTATAATTTCAATCCAAACGTTCCCCTTCCAAATCCATTTTTAATAAAACAATTAATGTTAATCATGAGCCCTTGATATATACCAATTAACAAATTCATAATTATAAAACATATAATTATATTTACATATTATATATATATATACATATATGAATATATAAATTATTTATCATTTAATAAAATCGATTTAATCAAATTCGATTAATGCCAAATCGAATATGGAAAACATTTTAAAAAAAAAAACAACACACACATTATTAATATAACCGCCGGTACGCAAGACCCTATGGTTGCAGGGACTGCGGCGTCAGTGGTACTGCGTACCACTACCGTCATAGTACCTGCGACGGGGTACGCTACGTCCGCAGTGGGGTCCAGGTCTCATCCCACCCTGACTCAATGCTTAAAAATATTTATTCTTTTAACAATCGCTACGTGATTTTTCATTTGCGAAAAACGTTTATTAAAACATTTCTGCCCACATGTATGTCATCTGGTTTTTTTAACAAACATATATATATATATATATATATATATATATATATATATATATATATATATATATATATATACATATGTATTTATATATATATATATAAATAAAAAAGAAGGTATATGTATATATATATATGTATGTATATATATATATATATATATATATATATATAAATATATAGAGAATTAAAATATCATAGCATATGAGCATATATATATATATATATATAATTGCATATATATATATATATATATATATAAACAAATTGACAATATATGAATACAAACTTCAATTTTTAGAATTCCTCCTTAGACCTTTAATCTCCAAAAATTTCCAATAATTAATCTAATGGGTTTGACTATAAATTTCAACCCTGGCCCTATGTTTTTTTTTAGATCCATGCATATAAAAACTCTCAAATAAATTAATCTACCCATATTGAGAATGCACAGTAAATTATGAAATTCTTCAGAAGACATATGGAAGACACGAAGAAGATAGGAAATGTATGATGCGAAAATAGCATAAGTAAAAACACAAGAATCTACCCAGATTCTGATGCTAAATTGCTCTTCCTCAGAAAATTTGCAAAGCAAGCTCCCTTTTTCAGAATTCTCGAATCCTCCAATGCTCCAATTGCACTCCAAACGCTCTCACTAAGCTTCTAGGAATGCCTGAATATAAAGAGCTTTCAGAAAACATCTAGAATATATATATATATATATATATATATATATATACATATAAATACATATATGAATATATAAATTATTTATCATTTAACAAAATCGATTTAATCAAATTCGATTAATGCCAAATCAAATATGGCAAACATTTTTTTTTTAAAAACAACACACATTATTAATATAACCGCCGGTACGCAGGACCCTATGGTTGCAGGGACTGCGGCGTCAGTGGTACTACGTACCACTGCCATCATAGTACCTGCGACGGGGTACGCTACATCTGCAGTGGGGTGCAGGTCTCGTCCCACCTTGACTCAATGCTTAAAAATATTTATTCTTTTAACAATCGCTACGCGATTTTTCATTTGCGAAAAACGTTTATTAAAACATTTCTGCCCACAGGTATGTCATCTGGTTTTTTTAACAAACATATATATATATTATATACATATGTATTTATATATATATATATAAATAAAAAAGAAGGTATATGTATATATATATATGTATGTATATATATATATATATATATACAGAATTAAAATATCACAGCATATGAGCGTATATACATATATATATAAAATTGCATATATATATATATATATAAACAAATTGACAATATATGAATACAAACTTCAATTTTTAGAATTCCTCCTTAGACCTTTAATCTCCAAAAATTTCCAATAATTAATCTAATGGGTTTGACTATAAATTTCAACCCTAGCCCTATGTTTTTTTTTAGATCCATGCATATAAAAACTCTCAAATAAATTAATCTACCCATATTGAGAACGCACAATAAATTATGAAATTCTTCAGAAGACATATGGAAGACACGAAGAAGATAGGAAATGTATGATGCGGAAATAGCATAAGTAAAAACACAAGAATCTACCTGGATTCTGATGCTAAATTGCTCTTCCTCAGAAAATTTGCAAAGCAAGCTCCCTTCTTCAGAATTCTCGAATCCTCCAATGCTCCAATTACACTCCAAATGCTCTCACTAAGCTTCTAGGAATGCCTGAATATAAAGAGCTTTCAGAAAACATCTAGAATATATATATATATATATATATATATATATATATATATATATATACATATAAATACATATATGAATATATAAATTATTTATCATTTAACAAAATCGATTTAATCAAATTCGATTAGTGCCAAATCGAATATGGCAAACATTTTTTTTAAAAAAACAACACACATTATTAATATAACCGCCGGTACGCAAGACCCTATGGTTGCAGGGACTGCGGCGTCAGTGGTACTGCGTACCACTGCCGTCATAGTACCTGCGACGGGGTACGCTACATCCGCAGTGGGGTGCAGGTCTCGTCCCACCTTGACTCAATGCTTAAAAATATTTATTCTTTTAACAATCGCTAAGCGATTTTTCATTTGCGAAAAACGTTTATTAAAACATTTCTGCCCACATGTATGTCATCTAGTTTTTTTAACAAACATATATATATATATATTATATAAATATGTATTTATATATATATATATATAAATAAAAAAGAAGGTATATGTATATATATATATATATGTATGTATATATATATATATAAATATATACAAAATTAAAATATCACAGCATATGAGCGTATATACATATATATATAAAATTTCATATATATATATATATAAACAAATTGACAATATATGAATACAAACTTCAATTTTTAGAATTCCTCCTTAGACCTTTAATCTCCAAAAATTTCCAATAATTAATCTAATGGGTTTGACTATAAATTTCAACCCTAGCCCTATGTTTTTTTTTAGATCCATGCATATAAAAACTCTCAAATAAATTAATCTACCCATATTGAGAACGCACAGTAAATTATGAAATTCTTCAGAAGACATATGGAAGACACAAAGAAGATAGGAAATGTATGATGCGGAAATACCATAAGTAAAAACACAAGAATCTACCCGGATTCTGATGCTAAATTGCTCTTCCTCAGAAAATTTACAAAGCAAGCTCCCTTCTTCAGAATTCTCGAATCCTCCAATGCTCCAATTACACTCCAAACGCTCTCACTAAGCTTCTAGGAATGCCTGAATATAAAGAGCTTTTAGAAAACATCTAGAATGCTTCTAGAAACAACTAGAAGGAGTCACCAACTAAGCATGAGTCTTTTTCAACCTTTTTGATGAGCCATAGGGTTGTAGACACCATGTGCTTAATTGATGCACTAACCTCCGTGTTGTTGACACATGAAAAATAGAGAAGTGCGCTAACTCCCATGCAAGATTATAACTCCAATTCACTTTTTATATAATTCCCATTTAAATATTTATAACTTTTATTTTAATTTTTATAACTTTTATTATTATTATTTATTTATTAATTTATTATTATTTTATTATTATTATTAATTTTAAATTTTAAATTTTCTTTTATTTAATTCATTTTTCCTCAATAATTCACATTTAATTTATTACAATCAAAATATCAAATAACATGATATTTTAAATTAATTTTCTCAAATAATTAATTTATTAATTAAATCCATTTATTAAGACTTAATTAATAGACAATTCACCATAGACCTCCAAGATAAAATATGAGAACCCATCATAGAGAAAATCACTCAAAATTAGTCTAAAGGGTTAAAAATCACGAATCATGTCATCCGACACATTCGGTGGGTAAAATATCTAGATACTTGTCCTACCTCACTAGGACAATTGGCTTAAAGGTTTTGGATTTGGACTTGAGAATTCATCTCCCTTCTCTTATCATTGAAATAGTATAATAGGGTACGCTCATCCTGGCAATTCAAGAAAGTCGATACCCGGTACCTGCAACTTACAAAAAAACTATGCATGTACATACAATATATATATAATGCTAAACTAAACAGACAATGGCAGGAAGTGGTGCATTATGTAGATCTCGACTAAGCAGGTGACTACAACTCCCTTCCTTAACCACATCAGAAATGCCATACAATATGAAAACACGCACACCATACACATGCAAGTATGGGGTAAGTATCCATAATAAAACACATAAGATAATAAACCAACTATCTAATCTTCAATAATAACTGAAAACAGTATAATGATCATCATGTATGCATGAAATATAAAATCTAAATGATCTCATCATATAACCATTGAATCCATAACATAATGTCTGATAGTGTCAAAAAAATACGACTAATCCATCAACATAAAACTAGTCTATTAAAGTCTGATAATAACAACAATGTCCAAAAAAGATGTGAACGAGGGTAGGCACTACATTATTTAATTAAATAAGAAAAGTGTCTTTAATTAATTAAATATTGTTTAATTAAATAGAAAAAGTAATTATGAGAGCATATCTCATTTTATTAAATTAAATATCTCAACAAAATCTCTCTTCAGTTCAAAAAGGGAAATTTCCAGTTCACTATTTTTCAAAAATGACTTAAATGAGTTAACTCTTTTTTCTACTCAAATTGAATCAGTTAACTCCTTATTTTACTCAAATTAAATCTGTTAACTCCCTTTAATTTGGAAATCTCCCTTTATGACTAAACTTCACCTTTAATCCTGACCATTGATTGAAATTTATCTCAACCGTTGATGAATTCAAAGAAAGTCTATTTAAGAGACCCACATCTCTTCATTTTGAAAGGTTGAATGAGAATTTGCATCAAATTGTTGCTGAAATTCATACTCACATTTGTTCATATTCACATACGCAAAGATCAAGTTTGAGCAAAAGTTGACCAGATTTAACCACGATTGACTTCAGTTGACTAGTTTCGAAAAGAATTTTGAAATATATAAACGAAATTAGTTAACTAAATGGAGTACTTACTTCTAATTAATTCAATAAAGTTATTTAATTAAATGAGAAGCCATTCCTAATTAATTAAATGAAGTTATTTAGTTAAATAAGAGAAGTGCCTCTAATTAATTAAAGATTATTTAATAAAATAGAAAATGTAATTATGAGAGCATATCTCATTTTATTAAATTAAATATCTCAACAAAATTTCTCTTCAGTTCAAAAAAGGAAATTTCTAGTTCACTATTGATAAAAAATGAGTTAAATCAGTTGACTCTTTTTTCTACTCAAATTGAATTAGTTAACTCCTTATTTTACTCAAATTAAATCTGTTTACTCACTTTAATTTGAAAATCTCCCTTTATGACTAAACTTCACCTTTAATCCTGACTGTTGATTGAAATCAATCTCAACCGTTGATAGATTCCAAGAAAGTCTATCAAAAAGACCCTTATCTCTTCATTTTGAAAGGTTGAATGAGAATTTGCATCGAATTGTTGCTAGAATTCATACTCACATTTGCTCATATTCACATACACAAAGATTAAGTTTGACAATATTGTTGACCAGATTTAACCACGGTTGAATTGAGTTGACTAATTTCGAAAAGAATTTTGAAATAATTAAACAAAATTATTTAATTAAATGGAGTACTTGCTTCTAATTAATTAAAAAAAGTTATTTAATTAAATGAGAAGCCATTCCTAATTAACTAAATGAAGTTAGTTACTTAAATAAGAAAAGTGCCTCTAATAAATTAAAGATTATTTAATTAAATAGAAAAAGTAATTATGAGAGCATATCTCATTTTATTAAATTAAATATCTCAACAAAATCTCTCTTTAGTTCAAAAAGGAAAATTTCCAATTCACTATTGATCAAAAATGAGTTAAATCAGTTAACTCCTTTTTTTACTCAAATTGAATTAGTTAACTTGTTATTTTACTGAAATTAAATCTATTAACTCCCTTTAATTTGAAAATCTTCCTTTATGACTAAACTTCACCTTTAATTCTGGCCGTTGTTTGAAATCGATCTCAACCATTGATGAATTCCAGGAAAGTCTATTTAAGAGACCCTCATCTCTTCATTTTGAAAGGTTGAATGAGAATTTGCATCGAATTGTTGTTGGAATTCATACTCACATTTGCTTATATTCACATAGGCAAAGATCAAGTTTGACCAAAATTTGACCAGATTTAAGCACGGTTGACTTGAGTTGACTAGTTTCGAAAAGAATTTTGAAATAATTAAACAAAATTATTTAATTCAATGGAGTACTTACTTCTAATTAATTAAAAAAGGTTGTTTAATTAAATGAGAAGCCATTCCTAATTAATTACATGAAGTTATTTAGTTAAATAAGAAAAGTGCCTCTAATTAATTAAAGATTATTTAATTAAATAGAAAAAGTAATTATGAGAGCATATCTCATTTTATTAAATTAAATATCTCAACAAAATTTCTCTGCAGTTCAAAAAAAGAAATTTCTAGCTCACTATTGATAAAAAATGAGTTAAATCAGTTGACTCTTTTTTCTACTCAAATTGAATCAGTTAACTCCTTATTTTACTCAAATTAAATCTGTTAACTTCCTTTAATTTGGAAATCTCCCTTTAGGACTGAACTTCACCTCTAATCTTGACCGTTGATTGAAATCGATCTCAACCGTTGATGAATTCCAAGAAAGTTTATCAAAAAGACCCTCATCTGTTCATTTTGAAAGGTTGAATGAGAATTTGCATCGAATTGTTGCTAGAATTCATACTCACATTTGCTCATATTCACTTATGCAAAGATTAAGTTTGACCAAAAGTTGATCAGATTTAACCACAGTTGACTTTAGTTGACTAGTTTCAAAACAAAATTTGAAATAATTTAACAAAATTATTTAATTACATGGAGTACTTACTTCTAATTAATTAAACAAAGTTATTTAATTAAATGAGAAGCCATACCTAATTAATTAATTGAAGTTATTTAATTAAGTAAGAAAAGTGTCTCTAATTAATCAAAGATTATTTAATTAAATATAAAAAGTAATTATGAGAGTTTATCTCATTTTATTAAATTAAATATCTCAAGAAAATCTTTCTTCAGTTCAAAAAGGGAAATTTCTAGTTCACTATTGATAAAAAATGAGTTAAATCAATTGACTCCTTTTTCTACTCAAATTGAATCAGTTAACTCCTTATTTTACTCAAATTAAATTTAGTAACTTCTTTTAATTTGAGAATCTCCTTTTATGACTGAACTTCACTTTTAATCATGACCGTTGATTAAAATTGATCTCAACCATTGATGACTTTCAGGAAACTCTATTTTAGAGACCCTCATCTCTTCATTTTGAAAGGTTGAATGAGAATTTGCATCAAATTGTTGCTAGAATTCATACTTCCATTTGCTCATATTCACATACGCAAAGATCAAATTTGACCAAAAGTTGACCAAATTTAACCACGGTTGACTTGAGTTAACTAGTTTCAAAAAAAAATTGAAATAATTAAACGAATTTATTTAATTAAATGGAGTACTTACTTCTAATTAACTAAACAAAGTTATTTAATTAAATTAGAAACCATTCCTAATTAATTAAATGAAGTTATTTAATTAAATAAGAAAAGTGCCTCTAATTAATTAAAGATTCTTTAATTAAATAGAAAAAGTAAGTATGAGAGCATATCTCATTTTATTAAATTAAATATCTCAACAAAATCTCTCTTCAGTTCAAAAAGGGAAATTTCTAGTTTACTATTGATCAAAAATGAGTTAAATCAGTTAACTCCTTTTTCTACTCAAATTGAGTCAGTTAACTCCTTATTTTACTCAAATTAAATCTGTTAACTCCCTTTAATTTGAAAATCTTCCTTTATGACTGTACTTCACCTTTAATCCTGACCGTTGATTGAAATTGATCTCAACCATTGATGAATTCTAAGAAAGTTTATTTAAGAGACCCTTATCTCTTCATTTTGAAAGGTTGAATGAGAATTTGCATCGAATTGTTGCTGGAATTCATACTCACATTTGCTCATATTCACATATGCAAAGATCAAGTTTGACCAAAAGTTGACCAGATTTAACCACGGTTGACTTGAGTTGAATAGTTTCGAAAAGAATTTTGAAATAATTAAACAAAATTATTTAATTAAATGCAGTACTTACTTCTAATTAATTAAACAAAGTTATTTAAGTAAATGAGAAGCCATTCCTAATTAATTAAATGAACTTATTTAATTAAATAAGAAAAGTGCCTCTAATTAATTAAAGATTATTTAATTAAATAGAACAAGTAATTATGAGAGCATATCTCAATTTATTAAATTAAATATCTTAACAAAATCTCTTTTCAGTTCAAAAAGAGAAATATCCAGTTCACTATTGATAAAAAATGAGTTAAATCAGTTAACTAATTTTTCTACTCAAATTGAATCCGTTAACTCTTTATTTTATTCAAATTAAATCTGTTAACTCCCTTTAATTTAAAAATCTCCCTTTATGACTGAACTTCACCTTTAATCCTGATCGTTGGTTGAAATCGATCTCAACCATTGATGAATTCTAGGAAAGTCTATTTAAGAGACTCTCATCTCTTCATTTTGAAAGGTTGAATTAGAATTTGCATCGAATTGTTGCTGTAATTCATACTCACATTTGGTCATATTTACATACACAAAAATCAAGTTTGACAAAAAGTTGACCAGATTTAACCACAGTTGACTTGAGTTGACTAGTTTCGAAAAGAATTTTGAAATAATTAAGTGAAATTATTTAATTAAATGGAGTACTTACTTCTAGTTAATTAAACAAAGTTATTTAATTAAATGAGAAGTCATTCCTAATTAATTAAATGAAGTTATTTAGTTAAATAAGAAAAGTGTCTCTAATTAATTAAAGATTATTTAATTAAATACAAAAAGTAATTATGAGAGTATATCTAATTTTATTAAATTAAATATCTTAACAAAATCTCTCTTCAGTTCAAAAAGGAAAATTTCCAGTTCACTATTGATCAAAAATGAGTTAAATTAGTTAACTCGTATTTCTACTCAAATTGAATTAGTTAACTCCTTATTTTACTCAAATTAAATCTATTAACTCCCTTTAATTTGGAAATCTCCGTTTATGACTGAACTTCACCTTTAATCTTGACCATTGATTGAAATCGATCGCAACCGTTGATGAATTCCAGGAAAGTCTATTGAAGAGACCCTAATCTCATCATTTTGAAAAGTTGAATGAGAATTTGCATCGAATTGTTGCTAGAATTCATGCTCACATTTGCTCATATTCACATACGCAAAGATCAAGTTTGACCAAAAGTTGACCAGATTTAACTACGGTTGACTTGAGTTGACTAGTTTCAAAATTTTTTTTTGAAATAATTAAACGAAATTATTTAATTAAATGGAGTACTTACTTCTAATTAATTAAACAAAGTTATTTAATTAAATGAGAAGCCATTCCTAATTAATTAAATAAAGTTATTTAATTAAATAAGAAAAGTGTCTCTATCTAATTAAACATTTTTTAATTAAATAGATAAAGTAATTATGAGAGCATATCTTATTTTATTAATTTAAATATCTCAACGAAATCTCTCTTCAGTTCAAAAAGGGTAATTTTCAATTCACTACTGATAAAAAATGAGTTAAATCAGTTAACTCTTTTTCCTACTCAAATTGAATCAGTTAACTCTTTATTTTACTCAAATTAAATCTGTTAACTCTATTTAATTTGAAAATCTCCCTTTATGACTAAACTTCACCTTTAATCCTGACTGTTGATTGAAATCGATCTCAACCGTTGATGAATTCCAAAAAAGTCTATTTAAGAGACCCTCATCTCTTCATTTTGAAAGGTTGAATGAGAATTTTCATCGAATTGTTGGTGGAATTCATACTCACATTTGCTCATATTGACTTGAGTTAACTAGTTTCAAAAATAATTTTGAAATAATTAATTGAAATTATTTAATTAAATGGAGTACTTACTTCTAATTAATTAAACAAAGTTATTTAATTAAATGAGAAGCCATTCTTAATTAATTAAATGAAGTTATTTAATTAAATTAAAAAAGTGTCTCTAATTAATTAAAGATTGTTTAATTAAATAGAAAAAGTAATTATGAGACCATATCTCATTTTATGAAATTAAATATCTGAACAAAATCTCTTTTCAGTTCAAGAAGGGAAATTTCCAGTTCACTATTGATAAAAAAAGAGTTAAATTAGTTACCTCTTTTTTCTACACAAATTGAATCGGTTAACTCCTTATTTTGCTCAAATTAAATTTGTTAACTCCCTTTAATTTGGAAATGTCCTTTTATGACTGAACTTCACCTTTAATCATGACCGTTGATTGAAATCGATCTCAACCGTTGATGAATTTCAGGAAATTCTATTTAAGAGACCCTCATCTCTTCATTTTGAAAGGTTGAATGAAAATTTACATCGAATTTTTGCTGAAATTCTTACTCACATTTGCTTATATTCACATACGCAAAGATCAAGTTTGACCAAAAGTTGAACAGATTTATCCATAGTTGACTTGAGTTGACTAGTTTTGAATTTTTTTTTGAAATAATTAAATGAAATTATTTAATTAAATGGGGTACTTACTTTTAATTAATTAAAAAAAGTTATTTAATTAAATGATAAGCCATTCCTAATTAATTAAATTAAGTTATTTAATTAAATAAGAAAGGTGCCTCTAATTAATTAAAGATTATTTAATTAAATAGAAAAATTAATTATGAGAGCATATCTCATTTTATTAAATTAAATATCTCAACAAAATCTCCCTTTAGTTGAAAAAGGAAAATTTCCAATTCACTATTAATAAAAAATGAGTTTATGACTGAACTTCACCTTTAATCATGACCGTTGATTGAAATCGATCTCAACCGTTGATGAATTTTAGAAAATTCTATTTAAGAGACCTTCATCACTTCATTTTGAAAGGTTGAATGAGAATTTGTATCAAATTGTTGCTGGAATTCATACTCACATTTGCTAATATTCACATACGCAAAGATCAAGTTTGACCAAAAGTTGACCAGATTTAACCACGGTTGACTTGAGTTGACTAGTTTCGAAAAGAGTTTTGAAATAATTAAATGAAATTATTTAATTAAATGGAGTACTTCCTTCTAATTAATTAAAAAAAGTTATTTAATTAAATGAGAAGCCATTCCTAATTAATTATATGAAGTTATTTAATTAAATAAGAAAAGTGTCTCTAATTAATTAAAGATTGTTTAATTAAATAGAAAAAGTAATTATGAGAGCATATCTCATTTTATTAAACTAAATATCTGAACAAAATCTCTCTTCTGTTCAAAAAAGAAAATTTTCAGTTCACTATTGATCAAAAATGAGTTAAATCAGTCAACTCCTTTTTTTACTGAAATTCTATCAGTTAACTCTTTATTTTACTCAAATTAAATCTGTTAACTCCTTTTAATTTGGAAATCTCCCTTTATTACTGAAGTTCACTTTTAATCTTGATTGTTGATTGAAATTGATTTCAACCGTTGATGAATTCCAAGAAAGTCTATTTAAGAGATCCTCACCTATTCATTTTGAAAGGTTGAATGAGAATTTGCATTGAATTGTTGCTAGAATTCATACTCACATTTGCTCATATTCACATATGCGAAGGTCAAGTTTCACAAAAAGTTGACCAGATTTAACCATGGTTGACTTGATATGACTAGTTTCAAAAAGAATTTTAAAATAATTAAAAGAAATTACTTAATTAAATAGAGTACTTACTTATAACTAATTAAAAAAATTTATTTAATTAAATGAGAAACCATTCCTAATTAATTAAATGAAGTTATTTAATTAAATAAAAAAAGTGTCTCTAATTAATTAAAGATTGTTTAATTAAATAGAAAAAGTAATTATGAGACCATATCTCATTTTATGAAATTAAATATCTGAACAAAATCTCTCTTCAGTTCAATAAGGGAAATTTCCATTTCACTATTGATAAAAAAAGAGTTAAATTAGTTACCTCTTTTTTCTACACAAATTGAATCGGTTAACTCCTTATTTTGCTCAAATTAAATTTGTTAACTCCCTTTAATTTGGAAATGTCCTTTTATGACTGAACTTCACCTTTAATCATGACCGTTGATTGAAATCGATCTCAACCGTTGATGAATTTCAGGAAATTCTATTTAAGAGACCCTCATCTCTTCATTTTGAAAGGTTGAATGAAAATTTACATCGAATTTTTGCTGAAATTCTTACTCACATTTGCTTATATTCACATACGCAAAGATCAAGTTTGACCAAAAGTTGAACAGATTTATCCATAGTTGACTTGAGTTGACTAGTTTTGAATTTTTTTTTGAAATAATTAAATGAAATTATTTAATTAAATGGGGTACTTACTTCTAATTAATTAAAAAAAGTTATTTAATTAAATGAGAAGCCATTCCTAATTAATTAAATTAAGTTATTTAATTAAATAAGAAAAGTGCCTCTAATTAATTAAAGATTATTTAATTAAATAGAAAAATTAATTATGAGAGCATATCTCATTTTATTAAATTAAATATCTCAACAAAATCTCCCTTCAGTTGAAAAAGGAAAATTTCCAATTCACTATTAATAAAAAATGAGTTTATGACTGAACTTCACCTTTAATCATGACCGTTGATTGAAATCGATCTCAACCGTTGATGAATTTTAGAAAATTCTATTTAAGAGACCTTCATCACTTCATTTTGAAAGGTTGAATGAGAATTTGTATCAAATTGTTGCTGGAATTCATACTCACATTTGCTAATATTCACATACGCAAAGATCAAGTTTGACCAAAAGTTGACCAGATTTAACCACGGTTGACTTGAGTTGACTAGTTTCGAAAAGAGTTTTGAAATAATTAAATGAAATTATTTAATTAAATGGAGTACTTCCTTCTAATTAATTAAAAAAAGTTATTTAATTAAATGAGAAGCCAATCCTAATTAATTAAATGAAGTTATTTAATTAAATAAGTAAAGTGTCTCTAATTAATTAAACATTGTTTAATTAAATAGAAAAAGTAATTATGAGAGCATATCTCATTTTATTAAACTAAATATCTGAACCAAATCTGTCTTCAGTTCAAAAAAGGAAATTTCCAGTTCACTATTGATCAAAAATGAGCTAAATAAGTTAACTCCTTTTTCTACTGAAATTGAATCAGTTAACTCCTTATTTTACTCAAATTAAATCTTTTAACTCCCTTTAATTTGTAAATCTACCTTTATGACTGAACTTCACTTTTAACCATGGTTGACTTGAGTTGACTAGTTTCAAATTTTTTTTTGAAATAATTAAAAGAAATTATTTAATTAAATGGAGTACTTACTTATAATTAATTTTAAAAAGTTATTTAATTAAATGAGAAGCCATTCGTAATTAATTAAATGAAGTTATTTAATTAAATAAGTAAAGTGTCTCTAAATAATTAAAGATTGTTTAATTAAATACAAAAAGTAATTATGAGAGCATATCTCATTTTATTAAATTAAATATTTCAGCAAAATCTCTCTTCAGTTCAAAAGGGGAAATTTCTAGTTCACTATTGATCAAAAATGAGTTAAATCAGCTAACTCTTTTTTCTACTCAAATTGAATCAGTTAACTCTTTATTTTTTTTTCAAATTAAATCAGTTAACTCCCTTTAATTTAGAAATCCCCCTTTATGACTAAACTTCACCTTTAATCCTAACCGTTGACTGTAATCGATCTCAACCGTTGATAAGTTCTAGGAAAGTCTATTTAAGAGACCATCATCTCTTCATTTTGAAAAGTTGAATGAGAATTTACATTGAATTTTTGCTGGAATTCATACTCACATTTGCTCATATTGACATATGCAAAGATCAAGTTTGACCAAAAGATGACCAGATTTAACCACGGTTGACTTGAGTTGACTAGTTTTCAAAAAGAATTTAAAAATATTTAAATGAAATTATTTAATTAAATGGAGTACTTACTTCTAATTAATTAAACAAAGCTATTTAATTAAATGAGAAGTCATTCCTAATTAATTAAATGAATATATTTAATTAAATAAGAAAAGTGTCTTTAATTAATTAAAGGTTGTTGAATTAAATAGAAAAAGTAATTATGAGAGCATATCTCATTTTATTAAATTAAACATCTCAACAAAATCTCTCTTCAATTGAAAAAGGGAAATTTTCAGTTCACTATTAATAAAAAATGAGGTAAATCAGTTAACTCCAGTTTCTACTCAAATTTAATCAACTACCTCTTTATTTTACTCAAATTAAATCTGTTAATTCCTTTTAATTTGAAAATCTCCCTTTGTGAATGAACTTCGCCTTTAATCCTGACCGTTGATTGAAATCGATCTCAACCGTTGATGAATTCCAGGAAAGTCTATTTAAGAGACCCTCATCTCTTCATTTTGAAAGGTTGAATGAGAATTTGCATCGAATTTTTGCTGGAATTCATACTCACATTTACTCATATTCACATTCAGAAAGATCAAGTTTGACAAAAAATTGACCAGATTTAACCACGGTTGACTTGAGTTAACTAGTTTCAAAAAGAATTTTGAAATAATTAAACGAAATTATTTAATTAAATGGAGTACTTCTAATTATTTAAATAAAGTTATTTAATTAAATGAGAACCCATTCCTAATTAATTAAATGAAGTTATTTAATTAAATAAGAAAAGTGTCTCTAATTAATTAAAGATTATTTAATTAAATAGAAAAAGTAATTATGAGAGCATATCACATTTTATTAAATTAAATATCTCAACAAAATCTCTCTTCAGTTCAAAAAGGAAAATTTTCTGTTCGCTATTGATAAAAAATGAGTTAAATCAGTTAACTACTTTTTCTACTCAAATTGAATTAGTTAACTCCTTATTTTACTCAAATTAAATCTATTAACTCCCTTTAATTTGGAAATCTCCTTTTATGATTGAACTTCACCTTTAACCCTAAACATTGATTGAAATCGATCTCAACTATTGATGAATTTCAGGAAAGTCTATTTAAGAGACCCTCATCTCTTCATTTTGAAAGATTGAATGATAATTAGAATCAAATTGTTGCTAGAATTCATACTCACATTTGCTCATATTCACATACGCAAAGATCAAGTTTGAACAAAAGATGACCAGATTTAACCACGATTGACTTGAGTTGACTAGTTTCAAAAAAAATTTGAAATAATTAAATGAAATTATTTAATTAAATGGAGTACTTACTTCTAATTAATTAAAAAAATTTATTTAATTAAATGAGAATCCATTACTAATTAATTAAATGAATTTATTTAATTAAATAAGAAAAGTGTTTTTAAATAATTAAAGATTGTTTAATTAAATAGAAAAAGTAATTATGAGAGCATATCTAATTTTATTAAATTAAATATCTCAACAAAATCTCTCTTCAATTCAAAAATGGAAATTTCCAGTGCACTACTGATAAAAAATGAGTTGAATCAGTTAACTCCTTTTTCTACTCAAATTGACTCAGTTAACTCCTTATTTTACTCAAATTAAATCTATTAACTCCCTTTAATTTTGAAATTTCCTTTATGATTGAACTTCACCTTTAATCCTAACCGTTGATTGAAATCGATCTCAATCGTTGATGAATTTCAGGAAAGTCTATTTAAGAGACTTCTTCTCTTCATTTTGAAATGTTCAATGGGAATTTGCATCAAATTGTTGTTGGAATT
This sequence comes from Cupressus sempervirens, assembly GCA_028749045.1. Classification (NCBI taxonomy): domain Eukaryota; kingdom Viridiplantae; phylum Streptophyta; class Pinopsida; order Cupressales; family Cupressaceae; genus Cupressus; species Cupressus sempervirens. The sequence continues at coordinate 100,313,741 of CM053791.1, forward strand.
CATACTCACATTTGCTCACATTCACATACGCAAAGATTAAGTTTGACCAAAAGTTGACCACATTTAACCACAGTTGACTTGAGTTGACTAGTTTCGATATATTTTTTTAAATAATTAAACAAAATCAATTAATTAAATGGAGTACTTACTTCTAATTAATTAAACAAAGTTATTTAATTAAATGAGAAGCCTTTCATAATTAATTAAATGAAGTTATTTAATTAAATAAGAAAATTGTCCCTAATTAATTAAAGATTATTTAATTAAATAGAAAAAGTAATTATGAGAGCATATCTCATTTTATTAAATTAAATATCTGAACAAAATCTCTCTTCAGTTCAAAAAGGGAAATTTTCAGTTCACTATTGATAAAAAATGAGTTAAATGAGTTAACTCTTTTCTCTACTCAAATTGAATCGGTTAACTCCTTATTTTACTCAAATTAAATCTGTTAACTCCTTTTAATTTGGAAATCTCCCTTTATGACTGAACTTCATCATTAATCCTGACCGTTGATTGAAATCGATCTCAACCGTTGATGAATTCCAGGAAAGTCTATTTAAGAGACCCTCATCTCTTCATTTTGAAAGGCTGAATGAGAATTTGCATCGAATTGTTGCTGAAATTCATACTCACATTTGCTCATATTCACATACGCAAAGATCAAGTTTGACCAAAAGTTGATCAGATTTAACCACGGTTGACCTGAGTTTACTAGGTTCGAATATAATTTTGAAATAATTAAACAAAATTATTTAATAAAATGGAGTACTTACTTCTAATTAATTAAACAAAGTTATTTAATTAAATGAGAAGCCATTCCTAATTAATTAAATGAACTTATTTAATTAAATAAGAAAAGTGTCTCTAATTAATTAAAGATTATTTAATTAAATAGAAAAAGTAATTATGAGAGCATATCTCATTTTATTAAATTAACTATCTCAACAAAATCTCTCTTCAGTTCAAAAAGGGAAATTTCCAGTTCACTAGTTATCAAAAATGAGTTAAATCAGTTAACTCCTTTTTCTACTCAAATTGAATTAGTTAACTTCTTATTTTACTCAAATTAAATCTGTTAACTCTTTTTAATTTGGAAATCTCCCTTTATGACTAAACTTCACCTTTAATCCTGACCGTTGATTGAAATCGATCTCAACCGTTGATGAATTCCAGAAAAATCTATTTAAGAGACCCTCATCTTTTCATTTTGAAAGGTTGAATGAGAATTAACATCGAATTGTTACTGGAATTCCTACTCACATTTGCCCATATTCACATATGCAAAGCTCAAGTTTGACCAAAAGTTGACCAGCTTTAACCACAGTTGACTTGAGTTGACTAGTTTCGAAAAGAATTTTGAAATAATCAAACGAAATTATTTAATTAAATGGAGTACTTACTTATAATTAATTAAACAATGTTATTTAATTAAATGAGAAGCCATTCCTAATTAATTAAATGAAGTTATTTAATTAAATAAGAAAAGTGTCCCCAATTGATTAAAGATTACTTAATTAAATAGAAAAAGTAATTATGATAGCATATCTTATTTTATTAAATTAAATATGTCAACGGAATCTCTCTTCAGTTCAAAAAGGGAAATTTCTAGTTTCCTATTAATATAAAATGAGTTAAATCAGTTAACTCATTTTTCTACTCAAAATGAATCAGTTAACTCTTTATTTTACTCAAATTAAATCTGTTAACTCCCTTAGATTTGGAAATCTCCCTTTGTGACTAAACTTCACCTTTAATCCTGACTGTTGATTGAAATCGATCTCAACCGTTGATGAATTCTAGGAAATTTTATTTAAGAGACCCTTATCTCTTCATTTTGAAAGGTTGAATGATAATTTTCATCGAATTGTTACTGGAATTCATACTCACATTTGCTCATATTCACATACACAAATATCAAGTTTGACCCAAAAGTTGACTAGATTTAACCACGGTTGACTTGAGTTGACTAGTTTTGAAAAGAATTTTGAAATAATCAAATGAAATTATTTAATTAAATGGGGTACTTATTTCTAATTAATTAAACAAAGTTATTTAATTAAATGAGAAGCCATTCTTAATTGATTAAATGAAGTTATTTAATTAAATAAGAAAAGCGTCTCTAATTAATTAAAGATTATTTAATTAAATAAAAAAAGTAATTACGAGAGCATATCTCATTTTATTAAATTAAATATCTCAACAAAATCTCTCTTCAGTTCAAAAAGGAAAATTTCCAGTTCACTATTGATAAAAAATGAGTTAAATTAGTTAACTCCTTTTTCTACTCAAATTGAATCAGTGAACTCCTTATTTTAGTCAAATTAAATTTTTTAACTCACTTTAATTTGAAAATCTTCCTTTATGACTAAACTTCACATTTAATCTTGACCTTTGATTGAAATCGATCTCAACCGTTGATGAATTCCAGGAAAGTCTATTTAAGAGACCCTCATCTCTTCATTTTGAAAGGTTGAATGAGAATTTGCAACGAATTGTTGCTGGAATTTAGACTCACATTTGCTCATATTCACATACGCAAAGATCAAGTTTGACCAAAAGTTGACCAGATTTAACCACGGTTGAATTGAGTTGACTAGTTTCGATAAATTTTTTGAAATAATTAAATGAAATTATTTAATTAAATGGAGTACTTATTTCTAATAAATTAAACAAATTTATTTAATTAAATGACAAGCCATTCGTAATTAATTAAATGAAGTTATTTAATTAAATAAGAAAAGTGTCTCTATATAATTAAAGATTATTTAATTAAATAGAAAAAGTAATTATGAGAGCATATCTCATTTTATTAAATTAAATATCTCAACAAAATCTCTCTTCAGTTCAAAAAGGGAAATTTCCAGTTCACTATTGATAAAAAATGAGTTAAATCAGTTAACTCATTTTTCTACTCAAATTGAATCAGTTAACTCCTTATTTTACTCAAATTAAATCTGTTAACTCCCTTTAAGTTGGAAATCTTCCTTTATGACTGAACTGCACCTTTAATCCTGATCGCTAATTGAAATCGATCTCAACTATTGATGAATTTCATGAAAGTCTATTTAAGAGACCCTCATCTCTTCATTTTGGAAGGTTGAATGAGAATTTGCATCGAATTGTTGCTAGAATTCATACTTCCATTTGCTCATATTTACATATGCAAAGATCAAGTTTGACCAAAAGTTGACCAGATTTAACCACAGTTGACAAGAGTTGACTAGTTTGGAAAAGAATTTATAAATAATTAAATGAAATTATTTAATTAAATGGAGTACTTAATTTTAATTAATTAAACAAAGTTATTTAATTAAATGAGAAGCCATTCCTAATTAATTAAATGAAGTTAATTAAATAAATATGAAGTGTCTCTAATTAATTAAAGATTATTTAATTAAATAGAAAAAGTAATTATGAGAGCATATCTCATTTTATTAAATTAAATATCTCAACAAAATCTCTCTTCAGTTCAGAAAGGGAAATTTTCAGTTCACTATAGATCAAAAATGAGTTAAAACATTTAACTCCTTTTTCTACTCGAATTGAATTAGTTAACTCCTTATTTTACTCAAATTAAATCTATTAACTCCCTTTAATTTGGAAATCTCCCTTTATGACTGAACTTCACTTTTAATCCTGACTGTTGATTGAAATCGATCTCAACCGTTGATGAATTTCAAAAAAGTCTATTTAAGAGACCCTCATCTCTTCATTTTGAAAGGTTGAATGAGAATTTGCATCGAATTGTTATTGGAATTTATACTCACATTTGCTCATATTCACATACGTAAAGATCAAGTCTGACTAAAATTTGATCAGATTTAACCACGGTTGAGTTGAGTTAACTAGTTTCTAAGAGAATTTTAAAATAATTAAATAAAATTATTTAATTAAATGGAGTACTTACTTCTAATTAATTAAACAAATTTATTTAATTAAATGAGAAGTCATTCCTAATTAATTAAATGAAGTTATTTAATTCAATAAGAAAAGTGTCTCTAATTAATTAAAGATTACTTAATTAAATAGAAAAAGTAATTATGAGAGCATATCTCATTTTATTAAATTAAATATCTCAACAAAATCTCTCTTCAGTTCAAAAAGGAAAATTTTCATTTCACTATTGATCAAAAATGAGTTAAATGAGTTAACTCCTTTTTCTACTTAAATTGAATTAGTTAACTCTTTATTTTACTCAAATTAAATGTGTTAACTCCCTCTAATTTAGAAATCTCCCTTTATGACTGAACTTCACCTTTAATCCTGACCGTTGATTGAAATCGATCTCAACCGTTGATGAATTCCAAGAAAGTCTATTTAAGGGACCCTCATCTCTTCATTTTGAAAGTTTGATTGAGAATTTGCATCGAATTGTTGATAGAATTCATACTCACATTTGCTCATATTCACATACGCATAGATCAATTTTGACCAAAATTTGAACAGATTTAACCACGATTCACTTGAGTTGACTAGTTTTGAAAAGAATTTTGAAATAATTAAATGGAATTATTTAATTAAATTGAGTACTTCTAATTAATTAAACAAAGTTATTTAATTAAATGAGAAGCCATTCCTAATTAATTAAAGTAAGTTATTTAATTAACTAAGAAAAGTGTCTCTAATTAATTAAAGATTATTTAATTAAATAGAAAAAGTAATTACGAGAGCATATCTTATTTTATTAAGTTAAATATCTCAACAAAATCTTTCTTCAGTTCAAAAAAGGAAATTTCCAGTTCACTATTGATAAAAAATGAGTTAAATTAGTGAACTCCTTTTTCTAGTCAAATTTAATTAGTTAAATCTTTATTTTACTCAAATTAAATCTGTTAATTCCCTTTAATTTGAAAATCTCCCTTTATGACTGAACTTCACCTTTAATCCTGACTGTTGATTGAAATCGATCTCCACTATTAATGAATTCCAGGAAAGTCTATTTAAGAGACCCTCATCTCTTCATTTTGAAAGGTTGAATGAGAATTTTCATCGAATTGTTGTTGAAATTCATACTCACATTTGCTCATATTCACATACGCAAAGATCAACTTTGACCAAGAGTTGATCAGATTTAACCACGGTTGACTTGAGTTGACTAGTTTTTTTTAAAAAATTTGAAATAATTAAATGAAATTATTTAATTAAATGGAGTACTTACTTCTAATTAATTAAACAAAGTTATTTAATTAAATGAGAAGCCATTCCTAATTAATTAAATGAAGTTATTTAATTAAATAAAAAAATTGTCTCTAATTAATTAAAGATTACTTAATTAAATAGAAAAATTTATTATGAGAGCATATTTCATTTTATTAAATTAAATATCTCAGAAAAATCTCTCTTCAGTTCAAAAATAGAAATTTCCAGTTCACTATTGATAAAAAATGAGTTAAATCAGTTAACTCCTTTTTCTACTCAAATTGAATCTGTTAACTCCTTATTTTACTCAAATTAAATCTGTTAACTCTCTTTAATTTTGAAAATCTCCCTTTATGACTGAACTTCACCTTTAATCCTGACCGCTGATTGAAATCAATCTCAACCATTGATGAATTCTAGGAAAGTCTATTTAAGAGACCCTCATCTCTTCATTTTGAAAGGTTGAATGAGAATTTGCATCGAATTGTTGCTGGAATTCATACTCACATTTGCTCATATTCACATATGCAAAGATCAAGTTTGACAAAAAGTTGACTAGATTTAACCACGGTTGAGTTGAGTTGACTAGTTTCGAAAAAAATTTAAAATAATTAAACAAAATTATTTAATTAAATCGAGTACTTACTGTAGACACCTAAATTTGATTACACCACTTTCGTAATCCTATTTAGTCATCTCTAAAGACATCATTAATTAAATTTTTATTTAATTAATCCTTTGCCATCCCCTAGCTGATTAATTTAATTATTTATCTATAGTCCTAATTGATAAATCAAATAACCTATTATTTATCAATTAAATCCTATTCTTCTATCTAATTCAAAAAATCCTCATTTATTAAATAAATCTATTTGATAAATAAAATCCTCAAATCCAAAAACCCCTAACTTATCCCTAATCCTCCATTTTAGCCTAATCCACCCCATCCACCCATACTAACCTAGCTTAGCCACTAACTCACCCACCCTCATTAATGCCATCCACTTGCACATCTCTAACATTCCTAATCTAATCCTAAACCCAAGCCTAATCCACTCCTTAATGTTGTCACATTCTCTAAACAAGTTTAAGACTTTCCTAAACTAAACCAATGTCCCCCCTCAAAAATTCCAACCAGCAAGTCATGAGTGCTCTTACAAACCATAAAAGACTTACAAACTCACTGATAACTCTTACATCCATCTTCCACACTCTTCCCTCTTCCACACTCATTCCTCTTACATCTCTCTTACATACTCAACCCCACTCATCATGCCTCTCACCAACCCTTTACCCTACCCTCTCACACTCATCCTCCTTGTGACAAGTGTCACCTTCCAATTGGTGCTAAACAAGCACAATCCATGTGCTCCCCTTTGAGTGCATCTTAGCCCTCCTTAACCATCTCCCCATCCTTGCATCTAAACCCTCCATCCTTCTACCCCTTGGCCTATAAATTGAATCCCCTCCCAAGCCATTTGAACAACAATCTTTGAGCTAAAGTTACCATGCTATTTTGAGAACCAAAGCCATCAATCTTATCCTTATAATGCCAAATTGAGAGCTCACAAATCTACCAATTTTCCATTACCCACCTCCATTGAAGTAGCTTTGAGCATCTTGAGCATACATCCACATCAAAGGACACATCTACAAAATCAAGAAAGCATGGAGTATTTTCTCTTTTGAAGTTTGCATTTCTTATTTATTTTTCTTTGTCTAAACATATATGTGAATTTAGTTTTAGTTTGTGAATGTTTACTTTATTGTTAATGTTCTTTGCATACTAAATCTTGTTCTACATTTTGGCACGCCCGGTGAGACCCCACTATGGGTCATTTAATCATCAATTTCTATCTATATGTTGTTTTTCTAACAATCTAATGTTTCTTGTTGTTTGAGTGAGTTGTAGGGTGTTTTTCTTATTTTTGTAGGTTAAAGAACGCACTTAGGAAGAAGACATACCTTAAAAAAAATTTAAAAATAATGAAAAATTAAAAAAATTTGGAAAAAAATTTGCATTTTTCCAACTTTTTTCGCGCAGTGTCGTCTTCGCAGTTTGGAATCTGCGCCTACAAACTGTCGTCTCCACCTGCTACTCTGTCGTCTCTGCAACCAAATTGTCATCTTCGCAGATCAGCTTTTTTGCTTGTCTCCTATTTTTTTTGCACTGTAAAACAGACTTGTCGTCTCCACTTCTTTGTTTGTCATCTCTGTAGATTGGTGTCTCCGCAGATCAGCATCTCCGCAGTTTGGCATCTACGCCTGATGAACTGTCGTCTTCGCCTATCTCTGTTGCACTTCTATTTTAAAATATTTATTTTTGCACTTTGTTTTAGGATTTAGACTATTTTAAGCATTTTTCCGCATAAGAAAAATAACAAAAAAAGTTAATTTTTTTTTTCCCATAGTTAAGCTTTCATTTTTGAAGATTTTGGGTAACTAACTAAATTACTTTTTTTGTCTCATTGCAGGTTGGAGCACATATGGAATCACTAACCATGTTTCTTGTAGGTTCTCATGTTGCTAAAAAATGAACTTGAATGTTTAACCATTTTTCTTTGAATGCATGTTGCTAAAATGAACTTGAATGGTTAAACACATTTTTCATTGAATGAATGTTGCTCAAAACACACTCTTGAATGTCATTACAAGAAAAATTGATTTTAAAACATGCAATTTAGGTAAAGTTTGATTTTTGGACATTTAAGAAACTTTGTTAAGTTAAATAAAAATTTGCAAAAATCAATTTGAGTAGTTCTTTGGACTCACCTCTTTTTTAATCACCCATCAATTCAACCATTGGTTGCAATATCAATGCCATTTATGGGGATGGGTCTACTTGAAAAAGGTGTTAAATGTTCCACAATCTAACTCACTCACTTGGTCTTTGAACGTTTGCTTTAACTTTATCAAAATTTTTAAATGACCAAAACTCTAGATTAAATTGATCACACTTCAAGTTTGGGCACTAAAATTGAACAACAATTGACTTGGAGAGCCTCCAGGGGCGTGCTTGAAATTGAATCTCACACACTTTTGTTTTGGGCTTAAAACAAACTCACACTCAATCTTGAATGCCTTAAAGAAAATTAATCGATACTTGACATGGAGGGCCTCCAGGCGCGTGAGTTTTCTTTTGTTGACCTTAACTCTTCTTATTGTTTGCATTCTTCAATCGATTTACTTTTGTTGGCACTTCAAGTTGGAATTGAACATTGTCTCTTAAACATGAGTGCTTGCAAAGTCTAGATTAGCACACATAAGAGTCAGTTGGTAAAAGAACAAGCATGTTTGTTAGCCCAAGGTCATCCAAGTCTTCTCTCCCCTTGTCGTCTTTCGAGGCCATCTTGGGTGCATAAGATTAGGATTCAAAACCTTGTTTCTTTTTAGGAGGCCTACTTGGAGATTTCATCACCCCTTGGACGACCTCAACTCCAGCGTTCCGGCGGAGTATAAGAATCGAGAGGTGAATCGAAAGACACCTCTCTTGGGATCAAGATTTTGTCACTCAAGCTAAGCCTCAAGGAATTTTATACCTTTGTGAAGTGAAAGAGGAGAAGTGGGTTACCGCTCCTCTCGGATGTGTGACATCTTTTTGGTCTCATCTATGGATTTGGGCCTCACGTACCTTACGTATATCGAGGACTCCCTAGCTAAACCAACTGTCAGCCTTGTAGAAAACCATCTAGGATGTTAATGTGTTTGAAGTGAGTGATCAAAACATTTGTAGAACATACACACTCCTCGGTGCAAGTATCACATTCTGAGAACCACAAACTTCTATCTGGGTGTTCCTATCTATTGCTTGATTTTATTTTACTTATTGAATGAATGTTTGCCAAACTTTCTCAATTATAGCTTAGGGCACACTTAGCATAGTCACTACCTATTTTAGAAGTTGAACAAGTTGAAGCAAAACAACTGAGATCTCTCAAATCCAAGCAAATTCAAGAATTTATGTCAGAACAACCCAAACCCAAACAAAAGTTTCACAAAGTCAAAATCAAGCCATCTCTGGCATACCAAGAACTTTCAGCCAAGAGAAAATAAATAACACCAAGCCCATGAATTTCCAAACTCCACAAAGCAAAGGACGAAGCTACCAACGAAGCACTTCAAGAGGCCTGGCTAGAGCACACCATCAATTTAGCCAACATCCAGGAGTTAATCCTGCTTATGCCTTACCAACTAGGCATGATTTCTATGATTAGACACCCTTGTTTCTCCACATCTTCTTGGATAAGCTTCACCTTAGAGTCATATTTGTAGAAAAGCTATCCATCTTAGGTTATCCCCTTATTAGCTCATCCATCTCATTTAGAACCAAACCATCTAGCCAGCAATCCAAAATCTTCACATCCAAGCCTTCAAAATTTGTTGTCACCTTGCTAAAAGTTTGCCATTCCTAAAATCTTCCAAATCCACCAATCTCATCAAGGTTATCCCTTTGACAGAGCTTTGTCTAGGGTAATCTAGCTTTGTCACTTGTTATCCCTCATCACCTTGAGCTAAAGGTTGGGATCCACAAGTGGTCAATCTCGTGTTCTTCCTAAAGGATCATCAGTCTATCCTTAAGTTGACACAATCACCAGCAAGCTTGCACATAGGAAAGCAGACCTTTTGTGCTTTGGCAAAATATCTTTGAAGTTAGAATCCCCAACCCAATCCTCCTTAGGTTTTGTCATATAGCTTTGCCTCAACCTAGGAAATCATTTGCAAAGAAAAGCCTTCCCCCCTTTTGCATCCACTAGCATTTGTTGCATCTCATCCCTAGGAGCATTTTTCATGCCACCCGTCACTCGCTTAGCCAAGAAGAAAGAAACAATGGAGCCCTATCATTTGGATCGAACAGCCTCAACCCCCTTGAGCACTCAACCATCCTTCAGCCTAGAGAAAGCTATGCCATCACCTACTGACATTGAGGCTTTCATGAACCAACCAGGAAATGCAGTATTGGTAAATGCCATTATAGACAAGAACAAAGAGACAATAATGGCTAATTTTCGAAGGGACAATGTAGGAACCTTTGACTTTGGAAGACCCCCTCCATTATCATATCCATCTCACCCATTGTTTGGGCAGCTGCCGCCACCCATCGGCTCTTATGATCCAAATTATCCTCAATATATGCCAAAAGAAGAGCCTCCAGCCAATCCATATGATCCAATAGACTCAAATATACCATCATCCACCCAAGTTGAAATCTCCATGCCGCAAGCCAACCTAGCCACCACCACTCCATCCTTGGTTCATACCTCTCTGCTCCAAACCCCCTTTACCTAAAACAACTCACTGTTCACCCCCTTCACTATTGCTGCTGCTGCTCCCCAACCCAGCCTTCCAAATCCACCCATCTCCCAAATCTGTGCTAGCATCTTTGCCCAACCTCAACAATATACAATAGGGATACCACCCATGGGGCCAAGTAATCAACCTTTCATCACCCCCAACTTGTTCACCACAGCCCAAAGCACAATCCCATCATTTCCATTAGGTCTTGGGAGCTCAATACCATCAGCCACAAATCCACAAGTTACTACCTTCACTCCACAAAGCTATCAAATCCCACAAGCTACTGCCAATTTTTTGCCAAGCTCCCAAGTGACCCCAGCTCCTGCCACCACTCTACGAAGCTTCCAAATCTAGCCACAAAGCTATCAAACCCCATCAGTTCCATTCCCAAGCTTTCATTTCCCACCACCTCCACCACCAACTAATCCATTACCTCCTATTACCAACTACTTTTCAATGCCACTCCTAGGACGTAATCCACCACCCCAAACAACCACCAATTATTTGTAGATACCATCTCAAATGGGGGCACAACCCACATATATTGGTCAAACCCCACAAGCCCTTGATCCTTTCCCCAAGCCTCACAACCATCTTATACCTTACCTCCACAAAGCAATCCATTTATCCCACAGCCAGCTTATGTTCCTCAATCCCAACCTCAAATCCCATATCAATAGCAAGCCTCACAGAACATGTAACAATATGCGCCACCTCCCCCTTAGCAACTCGTTATCCACCATGCAGCTGCCCAAACAATGTACAATCCCTATCAGCAAATCCCTCACAGCCATCCATACTCAGTGGCCCCATCTAGTGCATACCTACCTCAAGACACTCCTACATTGGGGGCACCCCAGTCATCACCTATCAATTCAGAATGGGAGCAAATGAAGACAGCTCTGGAAGCCATCCAAGACTGGAATGATCCAAAGACATTCAAGTTTAAGAATGTGTGTCCTTACCCATTTGACAAAGCCATTACCATGACACCATTTTCCAAACACTTTGAGGTACCCAAATTTGACAAATTCAGAGGAAAAGGAGACCCTGTCACACATATCAAAGAATTTTACATGCACTGCCAGGACGTGACATACAATGATGTCTTCCTCTTGCACCTTTTTCCCAAAAGATTGGCTGGACTAGCTCTTGAATGGTTTTACAGAATCCCCTATGGCACAATTAAAAACTTTTCTGAATTATCTGAGGTATTTGTAGCCCAATATGCCCATCTTGTTGAAATAGAGCTATCAATAGTTGATCTTGTCCACACCAAGCAAAAAAGTGGAGAAAGCCTTGCCGAATACTTGCAAAGATGGCAAACCCTTACCACTTGCATATCTTGCACCTTGCCAGAATGCCATGTGGTGAAAATGTTTATTGATAATGCACATCCCAGCTTGGCTCACCACATGACCATGAACTATTTGCAGACCTATAAGGATATCAAAGAGAAAGGAATGATCCTTGAGCAAGGACTCATCAAAGATGGTGTGGTGAAGATTTCCAAAGAGGCCAACCAAAATCAATCACATTCCAATGACAAGTCTAGGTATTGGAACAAAAACAAGCATGTTGCAACAGATGGGATTACTAACACCAGACATGTGAATATTGTTGGTCCTTCTCAAAACTAGTCTAACCCACCATATCAACCAAACAACCAACAAGCTATCAATTACCAATAGTAGAATAACCAAAGCTATCAAAACCACAATACAAGACCCAACTTTCAAGGGTCTAACAATCAAGCTAATGCCATCAATGTAGCTGCAAGGCAAAAACCCAGATTCCAACCCGCACCTAGAAACTATACACCCCTTGGTGAGCCCTTGGATGTCATTTTTGAGAAATTGGCTAAGGAAAACCTCATCAAATTCCCTCCTAGCCAGCAAATTGATCCAAGCCAATCCAAAGCTGCATGGTACAAAGATAATGAGTATTGCAAGTTCCATAGGGTAAATGGTCACACCACCCTTAGATGCATGAAACTGAAAGATTATGTGCAGGACCTCATTGATCAGAAATAAATCATAGTTGGAGCCCAAACCTCTCCCAATGCAGGCTTCCAGATTTATCAAAATGCTTTTGCTCCACACAACAACCAAAATCCTGGAAAAGCACCCATCCAAAACAGCACCAACAACCGCTAGCCAAACCAACAGCATGGGAAGAAAAATGACCACACTTCATCCTATATAGACTATGGTAGCCTTATAGGTTGTATATCTGAGAAAGAGCCTTTTGTCAATGTTATTAATATTCGAGGACCAGACAATGAGTGTGCAGTTACCACTCGAAGAGTATGATTTAACATCACAGGCCCACCAGTTTCATCAGCACCATCAGCTCCATCAAAAATTTGGTACAATATCTTGGAACACCTTGGGAACATGCCAGCCCAAATCTCCATTTTAGACCTTCTCTGCACTAGTCCTATGTACAAAGACATCCTTGACAGTGCTCTCATAGAATCTCATGTCCCTTCAGATATCAATGCTACTGATTTTCGTAATCTTGTCAGACACCTATCCTCCTCATGTTCCCTATCATTCAAACCCACCGACATACCCGCGGTCCAGCCAGATCACACCCTTCCACTTAACATAGCCATCATGGTATCCAATTTCGCCATGAAAAGAGTAATGATAGATAATGGATCAGCCTTGAACATTTGCACAATAAAATTCATAAAACAAGTTGGGTATACTGAGGCAGATATGATCAGTGAAGTTATCACCATCAAAGCTTATGACAACTTGGAAAGAACCACAGAAGGAACTATTTTGCTACCAATCAAGGTTGGGCTAGTCATCCAAGAGACAGAGTGCCATGTTGTTGATCTAAACCTACCATTTAACATCATCCTTGGCTGCCCATAGATTCACTCTATGAAGGCCATTCCATCCACCTACCATCAGACCATCAAATTTTTGCACCCTATCTACCGTAAAGGTCAACAAAAAAGGCTGTGGAGAATATAGTCTATCAGATGCATTTGCTGTCGGAGAAATCCCACTTGATCCACATACCCATGGACGGCCAACATATCACAAAGCTAAGGAGATTCCACCTCCTCGATACAAATAGTTTGGCCCAACAACCTTTGTATCCTCAAACACCCCTCTTCATGAGGAGCTCACTCCAGATATCAACAATTGGTTACATAAGGATGCACCTCCAAGAAATCAAGCACGCCTTGATCACTTTAGCAAAAAGTATCCCCAAGAACATAAGCTCATCACTAAAAAATGGAACTATCAAGGAGGTGGACTAGGACCAAAAGAAAGGGGCATGCAATGTCCCATCGAAGCACATAAGTGGGAAACAAAGTCAGGTCTTGGCTTTGGCATACCCACAAGTGGGGGCACCAACGAGAATGGTCACACTTTTTTGAACATCCATCGAGACCTTATCGAAATCGAAGACATTCCTGAGGAAGTTGAAAAGAGAGCCTACGACGATATCCCAGACCAAATCTCCCTAGGAGACTCTGTTCTCCAAGAACTATCCATCCATCTCATTGACCTACCACTCGCTCATCCACAACTCATAGATTGGGACCAACCAAGTGTCATACACATTGATGAGTTCAAATCAGAGGAAGCACTTCTAAGATTCATGGGAGCTGAAACACCTCACAAGCAGACAAAGCCAGATTCTGCCTATATCTATAAGCTAGATCCCAAGGGGTATTTTGGAGAAAATCCCCAACCTAGTTCCGATACACCCAAAACTAGAACTGAGGTGAATCCGAGACTAGCTAAGGTAGTGAAGAAAGCCCCTCAGCAAGAAAATCTAGAGCCACAAGTAGAACATGAGGATTTAGTATTGCCTCCTCAAGATAATCGACCAGAGGTGTCATCTATTCTAATAGAAGATACTAGAGAAGTCAACATCGGTTCTTTAGAGATCCCCAGACTTGTTCACATTGCTGCATCCCTATCACAAGACCAAGATGATCTCCTCTTTGAGGTCTGAAGAGAGAACATTGGCTAATTTGCATGGTCATATCAGGACATGCCATGGTTGGATCCAAAGCTTGTAGTTCACCATCTTGCAGTCGATCCAAAGATCAAGCTCGTCAGAAAAAAGCTTAGAAAAATGCACCCCAAGGTGGCATTACTGGTCAAAGTTGAATTAGAAAGAATGTTAGCTGCTAAGGTTATCCGACCTATCGACTACTCAGAGTGGATCTCCAACATGGTCCCTATCACTAAGCCTTCTGGTGACATCAGAATTTGCACTAATTTCAGAGATCTTAACTAAGCTTATCCAAAGGATGATTTTCCCTTGCCCAACATAGATATGATTGTAGATCTTACAGGTGGACATGAAATTCTGTCCCTTATGGATGGATTTTCTAGGTATAATCAGATCAAGATTGCAGAAGAGGATCAACATAAGACAACATTCACTACCCCTTGGGGAACCTTTTGCTACACCATGATGCCTTTTGGCCTAAAGAATGCTGGGGCTACCTATGAAAGAGCTATGACAGCCATTTTCCATGATCTTATCCATAGAATTTTGGAAGATTATGTGGACGATATCCTAGTCAAATCTCACACCTTCATGGATCATCTCGCTAACCTAGAGAAAGTCATTGATAGGTTAGCCCAATATCATCTCATGCTAAATCCCAAGAAGTGTGTCTTTGGAGTCACATCTGGCAAGCTTCTAGGCTTCATAGTTTCTAAATGAGGTATAGAGATCGACCCCAAGAAGGTCAAGGCTATCTTAGACATGCCTCCTCCCCAGACACTGCGATAGCTTCGCTCTCTTCAGGGAAAGCTTCAATCCATCCGACGCTTCATCTCTCAGCTTGCAGATAAGTGTACACCATTTTCACATTTACTAAAGAAGGATGAGAACTTCAAGTGGGATCCTTTATGTCAGCGCAGCTTCGACCAGCTCAAGTAGTATCTCACAAATCCCCCTATCTTGGTTCCACCAGTTCCTGGTCGTCCCCTGATTTTGTACATATCAGCAAAGCCTACTGCTCTAGGGGCACTTCTAGCATAGCTTGATGATTATAGCAGAGAAAGAGCCATCTACTATATCAATAGAACCCTAGTTGGTTATGAAGTCAATTACACTCCTATGGAAAAAGCTTGTTTGGTAGTTGTTTTCTCAACTCAAAAGCTTCGCCACTACATGCTAAGTCATACCATCCAACTAGTATCCAAAATTGATCCTCTCAAGTATATGCTCTCTAGAACAACACTCATAGCTCAGGTAGCAAAATGGGTTATGCTACTAAGTGAGTTTGACATCCAGTATGTGGACAGAAAGGCAATCAAAGGGCAAGCTATAGCAGATCACCTAACTGATGCACCTCTAATAGATGCATATCCTTTGATCATAGAATTTTCAGATGAGCATATCTATCTAATTGAAGAACAACCCCCATAAAAACTCTATTTTGATGGCTCATTCACATCTTATGGATCAGGGGCAGGAATATTGTTGGTTACACCTCAAGGAGATTACATTCCAAAAGCCTTCAAGCTACAATTTCCTAGCACCAACAATATAGCAGAATATGAAGCTCTTATAGTAGGATTAAAGATAGCTGCAGAATGGAATATCACTAAGTTACAAATCTTTGGCGATTCTCAGCTCATCATCAAGCAAGTCCTAAATGAATATCAAACCAAAGATGAAAAGCTATTACCCTACAAAGAGATAGTTGATCAGCTGACCCAGCATTTTACAAAGCTTCACTTTACACAAGTGCCACGAATGCAGAATAAGGTAGCAGATGCCATGGCCACTATCAGCTCGCTCTTGGAAATTCTCCAAGAAGCTTCTCAGTATGAGTTTTTAGTCGAACAGCTCCTCACACCTACCTATGTGAATGAGGATTCAAACCGTGTTTGTATCTTGGTTGGTCCCCAATCCCCTTGGTACCATGAAATTCACACTTACCTTAACGATGGTATCATATCCCCTCACCTCACATGTACCCAATGCCAGAACCTCATTCAAAAATCATCCTGCTATGTTATCATAGCCAATACCCTATATCGTCAGGGTTATCACGATACTCTCTCTTGATGTTTAGATGAAAATGAGGTCGCAATGGCGTTAAAAGAAGTACACTCCAGACTTTACAGTGCCCACACGAGTGGTATTGTCCTGGCCTGACAAATCCTTAGAGTAGGCTACTATTGGCTCACCATTGAAGAAGACTCCTGTGACTTTGTCAAAAAGTGTCTCCCATGTCAGCAACACGCAAATCTTGTGTACGCTCCAGCATAGGATCTCCAGCCTATTGCACCACCTTGGCCTTTTGCTTGTTGGGGCCTTGATCTAGTTGGAACTATCACCCCTCTCTCATCTGATGGACATAAATGGATAATAATAGCTACAAACTATTTCACTAAATGGGTGGAAGCAGTCCCCCTAGTCTTGAGGCTACAGGAGTTCAGGTCTCCAAGTTCATCTTGTACCACATTGTTTTCCGCTTCGGCATCCCATCCACCATCTTCACCGACCATGGAGGTAACTTTGAAAATCTCAACATGGAAGAATTATGCACTTCCCTCCGCATCCATCACCGCTTTTCTAGTCCCACAAGGTAATGGCCAGGCAGAGGCAACTAACAAAACCCTCCTCAAAATCCTAAAGAAAGTTGTCAATGATTCCGGCTGTGATTGGCACCTACAAATAAATCCATCCCTATGGGCCTATTGAACTTCCTTCCATACATCCACAGGAACAACTCCATACTCCTTAGTCTATGGTGCTGAAGCAGTATTACCTATAGAAATTGAACTTCCCTCACTACGCATATCTTTGCAAGGGAAAATCTCAGATGAAGAATACAGAGTAGCTCGGCTCACCCAGCTAGATCTCTTAGACAAGAAGCGACAACAAACCTATGATCATCTTATAGTCTATCAAACTCATCTCAAAATGAATTTCAATAAGAAGGTGCTCCCACGAAACTTTCAACCAGGTGACATGGTCCTCAAAGAAAACATGAAAGTCCAAGTAGATCGAGAAAACAAAGGCAAGTTTGAACCTACATGGCTTGGTCCTTATGTTGTCACTGCATCCTTTGGGTCCGAAGCCTATCAGTTATCTACACCAGAAGGAGAACTCTTGAATGATCCCACTAACATCATTCATCTCAAGAAGTTCTATGCTTGAAGATCCTTGGTATACCCAGCTTTTGAAAAAATACAAAAAAATAGTAAAGAGAAATAGGCGTCCAACAGTGAAAACTTGGCAATTCAAGCGCCTTGGATAGGTACCTTGGTGAAAACTTGGTAATTCAGGCACCTTGTGTACTAAGACTAATCCATTATCTATCACTATCCTATCCCTCATCCATCCACCCACCATCCCATAAACAACCTGCTTGCTCCCTTGGTGTTCCAACCAAATATCCAAAATCTGATGAAGCTTATAAATACCTCCTGTACAACTTGTAAATCTTGTACCTCAGCTTGTAAAATCTTATACCAAAGCTTGTATTATACCTTGTAAATCTTGTACCATACCTTGTATATTCGAATCTTGTCCAAAGCTTGTACCATTTTCCAGCTTGTAAATAATCTTGTATCCTAGCTTGTATCCTATCACATGCACACAAAGAACCCCATTTTCACTTAAGCCTTTCGCAAACCATCTACCTATCCACCTATCACCTATTTTTAGACATCCCATCCTTCACAAACATTTCCATCTCACAAAAACCAAAACATGAACAAACTTGTACATTTGTAACATATCTTGGTCTGTTAGCTTGTACATCCTCTTTAGCTTAGTACCATTGTATCTATCCAGCTTTTGTGTCAGTTCATCCTTGATCAACATCTTGCACACATCGCACAACCCTTGCTTAGCTATTCCAATGCATCCTTTAGCTAGATTTCCTGTCACCAAAGTGTTATCCTTCTTAGTTCAGCTTGCCAGACGCATCACTCATCCCAATCCACCAACTTAGGTGCTCTCTGATAGGTCCTTGCAGGATATATCTTTCCTCATGTCTGATCTTGGTCCGTTAGTACCTTGTCCTACCCATCTCGTTGGCAAACGGTTCTCTTTTAGATTTTTGCTTTCTTTTGATTTGGGATCTTCCCTTTTGGGTCTTGAAGTATCTTTTCCAAGCAATCTCCTTGTTCCCTCCTCAAGGTTGCCACGATCTTCCATATCATGGTATGCTATGAATTGGGCAATCAGAGTGTAAGGTCTTAATCATGTCTTTTTCTTGTTTTCTTTTTCTACTTGTGGGTTACCTAGTGTTGTTTCCATGCTGCTTCCTCTGGGATTCATGTGTGATATTGGGGCAATCCTTGCGTATTTGTTTGGAGTTAGTTCGTCAGTCCTCTAGATGGTTGGTGAAAAGGCCTTGATGTTCTTGGTAACCTCTGTAATTAACCAACAGTCCTATAGAAAATCTAGTGCTCAACTACATGGTGGTACTTCTCTTTGAAGTATCCCCCTGCTCAAAAAGCTTCAATGGATTCCCTTCATCTCCATTATCCCCCATCCATATCTAGCACCTATCCTAGCTTATGCATCAGTACCTGTTTGAATCACTCCTCACACTTAGCTTTAGGGATCCACAATCCTAGTCTTAGGGATCCACCAATAAAATCAATCCACCAAGCCTCATCTTTCGAGATCCACAATCCTAGTCCTAAGGATCTCCGAAACCCATCTTCCACCAATCTGCCTCTTTAAAATCCTATTGCATCAGCTTTAATCATTCCCATCATCCATCCACCTATCCTGGATTCCTTTTTTATAGTGCTTCACTCCTTCATCCCCCTCCAATCTTGGAAAGTCTTAAGCTTGCTTTACTCTTGTGCCTCTGATTCTCTTTTATCATTCTCTCATAGTGAGAGTTTGAGTTAATTCAGCCCCTTCACTTTTCCAACCTGTATCTCAGCTCGTCTCAATTTCTTGTACTTTTCAAGAAGTCGTTGAGCCTCATTTCTGTCCCCACTGCCTTCTTGAGGGGGCATCATTTGAGTCTAGTCTCTACTCTTCTTATTCGAGACTGGGGCAACCTTGTTGCTAAAACATCTTCCTCATGTTGTCTTCATTCGAACTTCTTTGAAATAGTGTTGTCTCAACACTATGTCAAAGAGGGGAAAAATGTAGACACCTAAATTTGATTACACCGCTTTGGTAATCCTATTTAGTTATCTCTAAAGGCATCATTAATTAAATTTCTATTTAATTAATCTTTTTCCATCCCCTAGCTAATTAATTTAATTAATCATCTATAGTCCTAATTGATAAATCAAATAACCTATTATTTATCAATTAAATCATATTCTTCTATCTAATTCAAAAAATCCCCATTTATTAAATAAATCTATTTGATAAATAAAATCTTCAAATCCAAAAACCCCTAACTTATCCCTAATCCTCCATTTGAGCCTAATCAACCCCATCCACCCATACAAACCTAGCTTAGCCACTAACTCACCCACCCTCATTAATGCCATCCACTTGCACATCTCTAAAATTCCTAATCTAATCCTAAACCCAAGCCTAATCCACTCCTTAATCTTGTCACATTCTCTAAATAAGTTTAAGACTTTCCTAAACCAAACCAAAGTCTCCCCTCAAAAATCTCAACCACCAAGTCATGAGTGTTCTTACAAATCATAAAAGACTCTTACAAACCCACTCATGACTCTTACGTCCATCTTCCACACTTTTCCCTCTTCCACACTCATTCCTCTTACATCTCTCTTACATACTCAACCCCACTCATCATGCCTTTAACCAACCATTTATTCTACCCTCTCACACTCATCCTCCTTCTAACAAGTGTCACCTTCCCATTGGTGCTAAACAAGCACAATCCATGTGCTCCCCTTTAAGTGCATCTTAGCCCTCCTTAACCATCTCCCAATCCTTGCATCTAAACACTCCATCCCTCTACCCCTTGGCCTATAAATTGAATCCCCTCCCAAGCCATTTTAACAACAATCTTTGAGCTAAAGTTACCATGCTATTTTGAGAACCAAAGCCATCAATCTTACCCTTATAGTGCAAAATTGAGAACTCACAAAGCTACCAATTTTCCATTACCCACCTCCATTGAATCAGCTTTGAGCATCTTGAGCATACATCCACATCAAAAGACACATCTACAAAATCAAGAAACCATGGAGTGTTTTCTCTTTTGAGGTTTGAATTTTTTGATTGCTTTTCTTTGTCTAAACATATATGTGAATTTAGTTTTAGTTTAAGAATGTTTACTTTATTGTTAATGTTCTTTGCATACTAAATCTTGTTCAACACTTACTTCTAATTAATTAAACAAAGTTATTTAATTAAATGAGAAGCCATTTGTAATTAATTAAATGAAGTTATTTAATTAAATAAGAAAAGTATCTCTAATTAATTAAAGATTATTTAATTAAATAGAAAAAGTAATTATGAGAGCATATTTTATTTTATTAAATTAAATATCTCAACAAAATCTCTCTTCAGTTCAAAAAGGAAAATTTTCAGTTCACTATTGATCAAAAATTAGTTAAATCAATTAACTCCTTTTTCTACTCAAATTGAATCAGTTAACTCCTTATTTTACTCAAATTAAATCTGGTAACTCCCTTTAATTTGGAAATCTCCCTTTATGACTGAACTTGAACTTTAATCCTGACCGCTGATTGAAATCGATCTCAACCGTTGATGAATTCCAGTAAAGTCTATTTAAGAGACCCTCATCTATTCATTTTAAAAAGTCGAATGAGAATTTGCATTGAATTGTTGCTAGAATTCATACTCACATTGGCTCATATTCACCTACGCAAAGATAAAGTTTGACCAAAAGTTGACCAGATTTAACCTCGGTTGACTTGAGTTGACTAGTTTTGAAAAGAATTTTGAAATAATTAAATGAAATTATTTAATTAAATTGAGTACTTACTTCTAATTAATTAAACAAAGTTATTTAATTAAATGAGAACCCATTCCTAATTAATTAAATGAAGTTATTTAATTAAATAAGAAAAGTGTCTCTAATTAATTAAACATTATTTAATTAAATAGAAAAAGTAATGATGAGAGCATATCTCATTTTATTAAATTAAATATCTGAACAAAATCTCTCTTCAATTCAAAAAGGGAAATTTTTAGTTCACTATTGATCAAAAATGAGTTAAATTAGTTAACTCCTTTTTCTACTCAAATTGAATCTGTTAACTCCTTATTTTACTCAATTTAAATCTGTTAACTCCCTTTAATTTGGAAATCTCCCTTTATGACTGAACTTCACCTTTAATCCTGACCGCTGATTGAAATCGATCTCAACCGTTGATGAATTTCAGGAAAGTCTATGTAAGAGACCCTCATCTCTTTATTTTGAAAGGTTGAATGAGAATTTGCATCGAATTGTTGCTGGAATTCATACTCACATTTACTCATATTCACATACGCAAAGATCAAGTTTGACCAAAAGTTGACCAGATTTAACCACAGTTGAATTGAGTTGACTAGTTTCGAAAAAAATTTGAAATAATTAAATGAAATTATTTAATTAAATGGAGTAATTACTTCTAATTAATTAAAAAAAGTTATTTAATTAAATGAGAAGCCATTCCTAATTAATTAAATGAAGTTATTAAACTAAATAAGAAATGTGTCTCTAATTAATTAAAGATTATTTAATTAAATAGAAAAAGTAATTATGAGAGCATATCTTATTTTATTAAATTAAATATCTCAACAAAATCTCTCTTCTGTTCAGAAAGGGAAATTTGAAGTTCACTATTGATAAAAAATGAGTTAAATCAGTTAACTCCTTTTTCTACTCAAATTGAATCAGTTAACTCCTTATTTTACTCAAATTAAATGTGTTAACTCCTTTTAATTTGGAAATCTCCCTTTATGACTGAACGTCACCTTTAATCCTGACCACTGATTGAAATCGATCTCATCCATTGATGAATTCAAGGAAAGTCTATTTAAGAGACCCTCATCACTTCTTTTTGAAAGGTTGAATGAGAATTTGCATCGAATTGTTGTTGGAATTCATACTCACATTTGGTCATATTCACATACGCAAAGATCAAGTTTGACCAAAAGTTGACTAGATTTAACCACGGTTGACTTGAGTTGACTAGTTTGAATTTTTTTTTAAAATTATTTAATTAAATGAAGTACTTACTTCTAATTAATTAAATAAAGTAATTTAATTAAATGAGAAGCCATTCCTAATTAATTAAATAAAGTTATTTAATTAAATAAGAAAAGTGTCTCTAATTAATTAAAGACTATTTAATTAAATAAAAAAAGTAATTATGAGAGAAAATCTCATTTTATTAAATTAAATATCTCAGCAAAATCTCTCTTCAGTTCAAAAAGGGAAATTTCTAGTTAACTATTGATAAAAAATGAGTTAAATTAGTTAACTCCTTTTTCTACTCAAACTGAATCCGTTAACTCCTGATTTTACTCAAATTAAATCTGTTAACTCCCTTTAATTTGAAAATCTCCCTTTATGACTGAACTTCACCTTTAATCCTGACCGCTGATTGAAATCGATCTCAATCTTTGATGAATACCAAGAAAGTCTATTTAAGAGACCCTCATCTCTTCATTTTGAAAGGCTGAATGAGAATTTGCATCGAATTGTTGCAAGAATTCATACTCACATTTACTCATATTCACATACGCAAAGATCAAGTTTGACAAAAAGTTGAGCAGATTTAACCACGGTTAACTTGAGTTGACTAGTTTCAAAAAGAATTTTGAAATAATTAAATGAAATTATTTAATTAAATCGAGTACTTACTTCTAATTAATTAAACAAAGTTATTTACTTAAATGAGAAGCCATTCCTAATCAATTAAATGAAGTTATTTAATTAAATAAGAAAAGTGTCTCTAATTAATTAAAGATTGCTTAATTAAATAGAAAAAGTAATTATGAGAGCATATCTCATTTTATTAAATTAAATATCTCAACAAAATCTCTCTTCAGTTCAAAAAAGGAAATTTCCAATTCACTATTGATAAAAAATGAGTTAAATTAATTAACTCTTTTTCCTACTCAAATTGAATTAGTTAAGTCCTTATTTTATTCAAATTAAATCTGTTAACTCCCTTTAATTTGAAAATCTCCCTTTATGACTGAACTTCACCTTTAATCCTGACCGCTGACTGAAATCGATCTCAACCGTTGATGAAATACAAAAAAGTCTCTTTAAGAGACCCTCATCTCTTCATTTTGAAAGGTTGAATGAGAATTTGCATCGAATTGTTGCTGGAATTCATACCCAAATTTGCTCATATTCACATATGCAAAGATTAAGTTTGACCATAAGTTGACCAGATATAACCACGGTTGACTTGACTTGACTAGTTTTGAAAAGAATTTTGAAATAATCAAATGAAATTATTTAATTAAATGGAGTACTTACTTTTAATTAATTAAACAAAGTTATTTAATTAAATGAGAAGCCATTCCTAATTAATAAAATAAAATTATTTAATTAAATAAGAAAAGTGTCTATAATTAATTAAAGATTACTTAATTAAATAGAAAAAGTAATTATGAGAGCGTATCTCATTTTATTAAATTAAATATCTCAACAAAATCTCTCTTCAGTTCAAAAAGGGGAATTTCCAGGTCACTGTTGATAAAAAATGAGTTAAATCAGTTAACTCTTTTTTCTACTCAAATTGAATCAGTTAACTCCTTATGTTACTCAAATTAAATTTGTTAACTCCCTTTAATTTAAAAATCTCCCTTTATGACTGAACTTCACCTTTAATCTTGACCGCTGATTGAAATCGATATCAACCGTTGATGAATTCAAGGAAAGTCTATTTAAGAGACCCTCATCTCTTCAATTTGAAAGGTTGAACGAGAATTTGCATCGAATTGTTGCTCGAATTCATACTCACATTTGCTCATATTCACATATGCAAAGATCAAGTTTGACCAAAAGTTGACCAGATTTAACCATGGTTGACATGAGTTGACTAGTTTGGAAAAGAATTTTGAAGTAATTAAATGAAATTATTTAATTAAATGGAGTACTTACTTATAATTAATTAAACAAAGTTATTTAATTAAATGAGAAGCCTTTCTTAATTAAATAAATGAAGTTATTTAATTAAATAAGAAAAGTGTCTCTAATTAATTAAAGATTACTTAATTAAATAGAAAACGTTATTATGAGAGCATATCTCATTTTATTAAAATAAATATCTCAACAAAATCTCTCTTCGGTTCAAAAAGGGAAATTTCCAGTTCACTATTGATAAAAAATGATTCAAATTAGTTAACTCCTTTTTCTACTCAAATTGAATCCGTTAACTCCTTATTTTACTCAAATTAAATCTGTTAACTCTGTTTAATTTGAAGATCTCCCTTTATGACTGAACTTCACCTTTAATCCTGACCGCTGATTGAAAACGATCTCAACTGTTGATGAATTCGAGGGAAGTCTATTTAAGAGACCCTCATCTCTTCATTTTGAAAGGTTGAAGGATAATTTGCATCGAATTGTTTTTGGAATTCATACTCACATTTGCTCATATTCACCTATGCAAAGATCAAGTTTGACCAAAAGTTGATCAGATTTAACCACGGTTGACTTGAGTTGACTAGTTTCGAAAAGAATTTTGAAATAATTAAATAAAATTATTTAATTAAATGGAGTACATACTTATAATTAAGTAAACAAAGTTATTTAATTAAATGAGAAGCCATTCCTAATTAATTAAATGAAGTTATTTAATTAAATAAGAAAAGTGTCTCTAATTAATTAAAGATTACTTAATTAAACAAAAAAAGTAATTATGAGAGCATATCTCATTTTATTAAATGAAATATCTCAACAAAATCTCTCTTCAGTTCAAAAAGGCAAATTTCCAATTCACTATTGATAAAAAATGAGTTAAATCAGTTAACTATTTTTCTACTCAAATTGATTCAGTTAACTCCTTATTTTACTCAAATTAAATCTGTTAACTCCCTTTAATTTGGAAATCTCATTTTATGGCTAAACTTCACCTTTAATCCTGACCGTTGATTGAAATTGATCTCAACCATTGATGAATTCCAAGAAAGTTCTAGTTCACTATTGATCAAAAATGAAAATCAGTTAACTCATTTTTTTACTCAAATTTAATCAGTTAACTCCTTATTTTAATCAAAATTAAATCTGTTAAGTCCCTTTAATTTGGAAATCTCCCTTTATGATTGAACTTCACCTTTAATCCTGACCGCTGATTGAAATCAATCTCAACCGTTGATGAATTCCAAGAAAGTCTATTTAAAAGACCCTAATCTCTTCATTTTGAAAGGTTGAATGAGAATTTGTATCGAATTTTTCTTGGAATTCATACTCACATTTGCTCATATTCACGTACGCAAAGATCAATTTTTACCAAAAGTTGACGAGATTTAACCACAATTGACTTGAGTTGACTAGTTTCAAAAAGAATTTTGAAACAATTAAATGAAATTATTTAATTAAATGGAGTACTTACTTCTAATTAATTAAAAAAAGTTATTTAATTAAATGAGAAGCCATTCCTAATTAATTAAATGAAGTTATTTAATTAAATAACAAAAGTTTCTCCAATTAATTAATGATTATTTAATTAAATATAAAAAATAATTATGAGAGCATATCTCATTTTATTAAATTAAATATCTCAACAAAATCTCTCTTTAGTTAAAAAAGGAAAATTTCCAGTTCACTATTGATCAAAAATGAGTTAAATGAGTTAACTAATTTTTCTACTCAAATTGAATCAGTTAACTCAGTATTTTACTCAAATTAAATCTGTTAACTCCCTTTAATTTGGAAATCTCATTTTATGACTGAACTTCACCTTTAATCCTGACCGTTGATTGAAATCGATCTGAACCGTTGATGAATTCTAGGAAAGTCTATTTAAGAGACCCTCATCTCTTCATTTTGAAAGGTTGAATGAAAATTTGCATCGAGTTATTGCTGGAATTCATACTCACATTTGCTCATATTCACATACGTAAAGATCAAGTTTGACCAAAAATTGACCAGATTTAACTGCGGTTGACTTGAGTTGACTAGTATCGAAAAGAATTTAGAAATAATTAAACAAATTTTTTTAATTAAATGAAGTTATTTAATTAAATAAGAAAAATGTCTCTAATAAATTGAAGATTATTTGATTAAATAGAAAAAGTAATTAGGAGAGCATATCTCATTTTATTAAATTAAATATCTGAACAAAATATCTCTTCAGTTCAAAAAGGGAAATTTTCAAGTCACTATTGATCAAAAATGAGTTAAATCAATCAACTCCTTTTTCTACTCAAATTGAATTAGTTAACTCCTTATTTTACTCAAATTAAATCTGTTAACCCTCTTTATTTTGGAAATCTCCCTTTATGACTGAACTTCACCTTTAATCCTGACCGCTGATCGAAATCGATCTCAACCGTTGATGAAATACAAAAAACTCTATTTAAGAGACCCTCATCTCTTCATTTTGAAAGGTTGAATTAGAATTTGCATCGAATTGTTGCTGGAATTCATACTCACATTTTCTCTTATTCACATACGCAAAGATTAAGTTTGACCAAAAGTTGACCAGATTTAACCACAGTTGACTTGAGTTGACTAGTTTCGAAAAGAATTTTTAAATAATTAAACGAAATTATTTAATTAAATCGAGTACTTACTTCTAATTAATTAAACAAACTTATTTAATTAAATGAGAAGCCATTCCTAATTAATTAAATAAAATTATTTAATTAAATAAAAAAAGTGTCTGTAATTAATTAAAGATTACTTAATTAAATAGAAAGAGTAATTATGAGAGCATATGCCATTTTATTAAATTAAATATCTCAACAAAATCTCTCGTCAGTTGAAAAAGGGAAAATTTCAGTTCACTATTGATAAAAAATGGTTTAAATCAATTAACTCTTTTTTCTACTCAAAATGAATCCGTTAACTCTTTATTTTACTCAAATTAAATTTGTTAACTCCCTTTAATTTGAAAATCTTCCTTTATGACTGAACCTCACCTTTAATCCTGACCGCGGATTGAAATCGATCTCAATCATTGATGAATTCCAAGAAAGTCTATTTAAGAGACCCTCATCTCTTCATTTTAAAAGGTTGAAGGAGAATTTGCATCGAATTGTTGCTGGAATTCATACTCACATTTTCTCATATTCACATACGCAAAGATCAAGTTTGACCAAAAGTTGATCAGATTTAACGACGTTTGACTTGAGTTGACTAGTGTCGAATTTTTTTTTGAAATAATTAAACAAAATAATTTAATTAAATGGAGTACTTACTTCTAATTAAGTAAAAAAAGTTATTTAATTAAATGAGAAGCCATTCCTAATTAATTAAATGAAGTTATTTAATTAAATAAGAAAAGTGTCTCTAATTAATTATAAATTACTTAATTAAATAGAAAAAGTAATTATGAGAGCATATCTCATTTTATTAAATTAAATATCTCAACAAAATCTCTCTTTAGTTCAAAAAGGGAAATTTTCAGTTCACTATTGATCAAAAATGAGATAAATCAGTTAACTCTTTTTTCTACTTAAAACTAATCAGTTAACTCCTTATTTTACTCAAATTAAATCTATTAACTCCTTTTAATTTGGAAATCTCATTTTATGACTGAACTTCACCTTTAATCCTGACCGTTGATTGAAATCGATCTCAACCGTTGATGAATTCCAGGAAAGTTCTAGTTCACTATTGATAAAAAATGAGTTAAATCAGTTAACTCATTTTTCTACTCAAATTGAATCAGTTAACTCCTTATTTTACTCAAATTAAATCTGTTAAGTCCTTTTAATTTGGAAATCTCCCTTTATGAATGAACTTCACCTTTAATCCTGACCGCTGATTGAAATTGATCTCAACCATTCATGAATTCCAAGAAAGTTTATTTAAAAGACCCTCATCTCTTCATTTTGAAAGGTTGAATGAGAATTTGCATCGAATTGTTCTTGGAATTCATACTCACATTTTCTCATATTCACGTACGTAGAGATCAAGTTTAACCAAAAGTTGAGCAAATTTAACCACGGTTGACTTGAGTTGACTAGTTTCGAAAAGAATTTTGAAATAATTAAATGAAACTATTTAATTAAATGGAGTACTTACTTCTAATTAATTAAACAAAGTTATTTAATTAAATGAGAAGCCATCCCTAATTAATTAAATGAAGTTATTTAATTAAATAAGAAAATTTTTTCTAATTAATTAATAATTATTTAATTAAATAAAAAAAGTAATTATGAGAGCATATCTCATTTTATTAAATTAAATATCTCAATAAAATCTCTCTTTAGTTGAAAAAGGGAAATTTCCAGTTCACTATTGATCAAAAATGAGTTAAATCAGTTAACTCCTTTTTCTATTCAAATTGAATCAGTTAACTCATTATTTTACTCAAATTAAATCTGTTAACTCCCTTTAATTTAGAAATCTCATTTTATGACTGAACTTCACATTTAATCTTGACCGTTGATTGAAATCGATCTCAACCGTTGATGAATTTCAGGAAAGTCTATTTAAGAGACCCTCATCTCTTCATTTTGAAAGGTTGAATGAGAATTTGCATCGAGTTATTGCTGGAATTCATACTCACATTTGCTCATATTCACATACGCATAGATCAAGTTTGACCAAAAGTTGACCAGATTTAACCACGGTTGACTTGAGTTGACTGCTTTCGAAAAGAATTTATAAATAATAAAACAATTTTTTTTAATTAAATGGAGTACTTACTTCTAATTAATTAAACAAAGTTATTTAATTAAATGAGAAACCATTCCTAATTAATTAAATGAAGTTATTTAATCAAATAAGAAAAATGTCTGTAATTAATTAAAGATTATTTAATTAAATAGAAAATATAATTATGAGAGAATATCTCATTTTATTAAATTAAATATCTCGACAAAATCTCTCTTCAGTTCAAAAATAGAAATTTCTAGTTCACTATTGATAAAAATTGAGTTAAATCATTTAACTCCTTTTTCTACTCAAATTGAATCAGTTAACTCCTTATTTTACTCAAACTAAATCTGTTTACTCCCTTTAATTTGGAAATCTCCCTTTGTGACTGAACTTCACCTTTAATCCTGACCGTTGATTGAAATCGATCTCAACCATTGATGAATTTCAGGAGAGTCTATTTAGGAGACCCTCATCTCTTCATTTTGAAAGGTTGAATGAGAATTTGCATCGAGTTGTTGCTGGAATTCATACTCATACTTGCTCATATTCACATACGCAAAGATCAAGTTTGACCAAAAGTTGAGCAGATTTAACCACGGTAGACTAGTTTCAAATTTTTTTTTGAAATAATTAAATGAAATTATTTAATTAAATGGAGTACTTACTTCTAATTAATTAAACAAAGTTATTTAATTAAATGAGAAGCCATTCCTAATTAATTAAATGAAGTTATTTAATTAAATAAGAAAAGTGTCTCTAATTAATTAAAGATTATTTAATTAAATAGAAAAAGTAATTACGAGAGCATATCTCATTTTATTAAATTAAATATTTTAACAAAATCTCTCTTCAGTTCAAAAAGAATTTTTTTTAGTTCACTATTGATAAAAAATGAGTTAAATCAGTTAACTCCTTCTTTTACTCAAATTGAATCATTTAACTCCTTATTTTACTCAAATTAAATCTGTTAACTCCCTTTAATTTGGAAATCTTCCTTTATGACTGAACTTCACCTTTAATCCTGACCATTGATTGAAATCGATCTCAACCGTTGACGAATTCCAGGAAAGTCTATTTAAGAGACCCTCATCTCTTCATCTTTAAAGGTTGAATGAGAATTTGCATTGAATTGTTGCTAGAATTCATACTCACATTTGCTCATATTCACATACGCAAAGATCATGTTTGACCAAAAGTTGACCAGATTTAACCACGGTTAACTTCAGTTGACTAATTTTGAAATTTTTTTTGAAATAATTAAACGAAATTATTTAATTAAATGGAGTACTTACTTATAATTAATTAAACAAAGTTATTCAATTAAATGAGAAGCCATTCCTAATTAATTAAATGAAGTTATTTAATTAAATAAAAAAAGTGTCTCTAATTAATTAAAGATTATTTAATTAAATAGAAAAAGTAATTACGAGAGCATATCTCATTTTATTAAATTAAATATCTCAACAAAATCTCGCTTCAGTTCAAAAAGGGAAATTTTCAGTTCACTATTGATAAAAAATGAGTTAAATCAGTTAACTCCTTATTTTACTCAAATTAAGTCTATTAACTCCCTTTAATTTGGAAATCTCCCTTTATGACTTAACTTCACCTTTAATCTTGACCGTTGATTGAAATCGATCTCAACCGTTGATGAATTCTAAGAAAGTCTATTTAAGAGACCCTCATCTCTTCATTTTGAAATGTTGAATGAGAATTTGCATCGAATTGTTGTTGAAATTCATACTCACATTTGCTCATATTCACATATGCAAAGATCAAGTTTGACCAAAAGTTAACTCCTTTTTCTACTAAAATTGAATAAGTTAACTCTTTATTTTACTCAAATTAAATCTGTTAACTCTCTTTAATTTGTAAATCTCCCTTTATGACTGAACTTCACCTTTAATCCTAACCGTTGATTGAAATCGATCTCAATCGTTGATGAATTTCAGGAAAGTCTATTTAAGAGACCCTGATCTCTTCATTTTGAAAGGTTGAATGAAAATTTGCATTGAATTCTTGTCGGAATTCATACCCACATTTTCTCATATTCACATATGCAAAGATTAAGGTTGACCAAAAGTTGATCAGATTTAACCACGGTTGTCTTGAGTTGACTAGTTTTGAAAAGAATTTTAAATTAATTAAACATAATTATTTAATTAAATGGAGTACTTACTTCTAATTAATTAAACAAAGTCATTTAATTAAATGAGAAGCCATTCCTAATTAATTAAATGAAGTTATTTAATTAAATAAGAAAAGTGTCTTTAATAAATTAAAGCTTATTTAATTAAATAGAAAAAGTAATTATGAGAGCATATCTCATTTTATTAAATTAAATATCTCAACAAAATCTCAGTTCAGTTCAAAAAGAGAAATTTCCAATTCACTATTGATGAAAAATGAGGTAAATCAATTAACTTCTTTTTCTACTCAAATTGAATCAGTTTGTAGTGCCTGCCCCTAGTTCGCATTTTGCTAACATTGTTGAACTCTTTTAGAGCTAGTTTAATGTTGTTGGTTAGCAACATTCTTTTAATATTATCAGGTATTGTGCTATGGATTCAGTTTATTATGTGATGAGATTACTTAGATTCTACATTCCATGTATGTATGATTATTATTTCTAGTTTTCACAATTATTGATGATGATTATTACATTGCTTTCAGTTATTAATAATGATTAATAAGATGATTTATTATCATATGTGCTTTCTTATGGATACTTACCCCATACTTGCATGTGTATGGTGTGCATGTTTGCTTTTGTATGGCGTGTCTGATGTGGTTAAGGAAGGGAGTGGTAGTCACCTGCTAGTCGAGATCTACATGATGCACCACTTCCTACCATTGCCTATTTAATTTAGTATATATTGTGTTTGTACATGCATGATTTTTATGTAGGATGCAGGTACCGGGTATCAACTTCTCTGAATTGTCAGGATGAGCGTACCCTATCACATTATCTCAATGATAAGAGAGGGGAGATAAATTCTCAAGTCCAAATCCCAACCCTTTAAGCCATTTGTCCTAATTGAAAAATTAGGATAAATATCTGAGTTGAGTACCCTTCGAATACGTTGCATGACGTAATTCGTGATATAAACCCTTGGTTTGATTTTGTATGTATTTTGGTTGTGATGAATTTTCATGTTTTTACCTTATGAGTCTTTGATGTATTTTCTATTAATTAAGCCTAATTAAAAGATTTAATTAATGGCTTAGTTAAATAAAAAATTAATATGATATTTTAATATTTATTTTACTTAATTAATTGAGAAATTAATTAAATAAAATAATTAAATTTGAAAATAAAAAGTTTAAAGTTTATATTTGGAATGTGACAATATTTATTTTAATAATAATATATTTGGAGTTCATTTTTAAATAAATGACTAAATAATATTATTATTAAAGCTAATATATATTTTAGCAATTAAGTTTTGGGAAATGAAATTTAAAAGTGAAAAATATATTTAAAATTATTAAAAGATTCTAGATTTCATATGATTAAAATATAAATATATTAAGATTGAAAAGTGGAATTATTAAAGTTAGTGCATGAGATTTAATAAATAATTAAATAAAATTGGAAAGGGTTAAGTAAATATTATATTAATGATTGTGTATTATTTTAATATTGAGGAGTTTGCAAATTCTCGAGAGTTGTCATGTAGACAACACAGAAGTTTGCACTCTAAGAATGCACTAGTTGTCTATACTTAGGAGTTAGCATTTTATTTGAGCACATGGTGTCTACAACCTTAAGACTCATCTAGAAGGTTAGAGAAGACCCATGCTTGGTTGTCATGCTTATCTTCTAGTTGTTTCTAGAGACACTCTAGATGCATCTTAGAGGCCTTTAAATAGAAGCTCTCCTGGTGTGTTTGGACAAGCTTAATGGAAGCTACAAGCTTCAAGCTTAAATGGAAGCTACAAGCTACAAGCTAAATTGGAAGCTTCAAATCTTACATGCATTGGAGAAGCTCATATGCTCATATGTTTCTACATGCTACTATGCTCCTTCTAGCACTTCTAGTCACGTGGAGGTTTTCAATTGGCTTGGATCTTGGAGGAATTGCGAATGATAGAGAAGGAAGAGATTTTCTATGGACTTCTGAAGCATGGAAAAATTAGCATCAGTGTCTAGGTGCACTCGTGATATTCGCATATTCTCTTTGCACTATTTCTCTTCTTGTCTTCATCGTGTCTATTATATGTGTCTGATTACGTTCCATGAATGAATTTGCAATTTAAATTGGAACCTAGATATTTTATTTGGTTGAAAAGAAAACAATAGAAAACACTAGATCCAATTAAGGAAGAAATTAGATCTTAAATGGGTTTGGGTTTGAATTTATATTAATTTAGAAAGACAAGATTTGGAATTAAAATAAAAATCTTATTGTGAAAATTTGAATGGTTAGATATAATATTTCTATCAAATTATATTTTTAGATGCGTATGAACAAACCCTTTTATTTAATGATTAAATTTAGAGAACAATTATTTTAAGAAGAAATTCTTAATTCATCACAAACTGCCCTATCGCTGCCCCTTGGATAGACCCAAATTTAGTCATTCATAACTTTTTATTATGATCGAATTTATTCAATCGCTCTAGTTAGAATTTGTGCAACTTGACCCTCTCCAACATATTTCAATTTCAGCTCGATCTAATAGTCCATTAGGGAGATATGGCCATCGTACTAAGACTATTTTATTCAAGGACAGATATTTCTCCATTTCTCATAATCAATAGTTCTTTATACTTAAACTTCACAAAAATAATATATCAAAGCATGGAATGAATTAAAGATATTATTGTAATCTTCCCTTATTAGAATCTTATTAATATGCATTAGTTTTATATGATTTATTATCTAATCTAATTAAATCAAATTTAATTAAGATTAGTTAATAGTAGAAGAAGTGTAATTAATTATTACTCAATCTAAGGAAATAGATTTTTAAATGAGAGAAAATTTTAAAAAAAAGATATTTTAATATAGTTTATATAGTGGACTTTTTATAATGTATATTAAATACTATTTAATATATATTAAATAGTTAAGAGGTGATAATTATAAAGATGTTTAATGATGATTATTAAGAGACACAAATTTTAATGATATTGGACAATGGGTCATTGTTACATTTTGACCTTGTTATAACATAGCTATGATTTGAATTATTGTTATGATTAATAGATTATGTATTATTGATATACCTTAATGGTATTAAGAGTTAGCTAATGAAGTTTATGTAAAGGTTCTCTAGATCGATTATTTATAGTTTTGATGAGTTTATTATTTATTAATGTTTGTTGGGTCTAACAAATTATTAATAAATAATAATATAAATGGTTTAAATAGCTATCAATTAATCCGATTAGAGTAATCTAGTGGAGATTATTTATTGATTGAAATTTGTAAAAGATAATAATTTTTTGATTTGAATTATAATTGATTTTAATCAATTAATTTTCATTGAGTTGACAATATGATTATATGCGTGTAGTGCCTATAAGAATGGTATAATTTATAAGGGTAAACTATGGGTTCTATTTGTTTAAAACATACGTTCAACTGGAAATGAAAACCTCACATTAACTCAATAGTATATTATCAATCAAATTAAACTATGAGACTATTACTTGAACACGAACACTGGAAAATTTAAACCTTATTGTTTAACTCAACCGTATATTTCAAATAAAAAACCAATTGTGAGACTTTGATGTTTTCTTTGTGCTTTGAGTGTTATGGGGTTGGTTTAGCATTGACCAGTTTAGGTTGTTACCAGAGGCTCGGGGTTGTGAATGTGATGTCATGATGATTTGGTCTCGATCTTTCTTAACCCAACCATGGTAATGTGACGAAGTGCTCTATGACATGATTGTATTTACTGTTTGTTATTGCTTTCCAGTTTCCTTGTGTGAAGCTGAGATGTATGTATTTAAGATACCTGACTTAACCATTTTTGAGTGTTGATCAGTTATACTTGGATTGCTTTTGGTTGCTTGAGAGGACTGAAGTGGTGGTTATGTTCTTGATGATGTCATGTTTTGACTTGACCATTTTGGAGTCTTCGATCAGTATTGTAATTTATTATTGGGATACTTTCTGGTTGCTCATTGGAGAACCATTGAATTTTTGTGATTTATCATTGATGCCTTTAGTTGCTGATAGAGAACTGTCGTGGTCATATGATTATTATTTGGTGATTATCTGTTGCTCATGAAGAACTGATGTAGTTTTGTGGCTTATCTTTTATGATGTCTTTTCAGTTACTTGTATAGGACTGAGGTGGTTTTATTATGATTCTTTGATTTATGATTTCATGAGCCTAGGGTAGGTTATCTATGTGTAGAGTTGGGAAGTGGCTTGCAATAGGGATCGGGGCCCTAAGAGGCTGCTTGGAGTAACCCATTGTAAGTTGTTCTAATAAGTGAAAACATTTACACTAAATGAGGGAAAATGAACCTAATAAGATAATTGTATGTTCTCTCCCATGCCTTGAGTGCTAGTACAGACTAGGATGGGGTAGAGAGAATGCTTGGTTACGACCTTGCATTTCATAGTATGCCTCGTCAGTATGAGAGGATACTAGTGGCCGCAGGGATCAGTAGGGACTTGGGATTCCTAAAGGATTGCTCGGGTAACTTCTACGTGACTTTTGCGATAACACTTTTCTGCTTGCATATTAGGTTTCCTACGTGTCTTTGTTGTACCTCTGGGTCTAGATGTCTATCTATGTTAGAACCCTTGAGTTAGTATACTTTTAGGATTTCCAGACTTAGAGAGTACTTGTGTTTTGTGTTTTGATGCCTTGTTTGGGACTTGAGACTATCTCCTCAGCGCGGTGGGAGTGGACCATTTAGGTTCCATGCAGTCGGGTGGTAGTGCTTTTTACTCTTACTATTGAGATCCGTTTCGTGGTCACCGTGGCTGGATTTTTTTTGGTTGGCATTTACCTTCACTATGTTCTTGGATTATTATGATGGATAGTTAGATTTTATGATAGATGTTTTATCATTATGGATGTATGGATGTATCATGTATGGTGAATAGTTTCATATATTTTTATTGTACTTTGTATCATGGATTTGAGGATGTTGTATCTTTATCTTTGCATATGTATATTCTTTTAAGCCTTTCATACTCTGTGACTTGTATAGTGGATGATTGAGCATTCTGAATTGATTTTCCAAGAGGCATTCAGAATAAATGTATTATATGGACATGGGACTTCTGATATGTATGTGATAGTTGTTAGACTTAGAATTAATTAAATTTAAATGTGACTCAACGTCTTGAGATCCTTAAGAAATGTAACTTACAAAGTATGATTATCGATGATTACATGTTATTGCTTCCGTTACTATGTGTTTGATGTGTATGTTATACATTCTTACTTTAAAAAAAAAAAAAATGTTTAGCAAACTTAGTGAAACTTTAGGTTAATTCTTTTGGGTCCCTTTGCGGGGCGTTACAATGCGATAGAGTTTTAACTTGAAACGATTATCATGATGAATGTGATCTATTAATAATATTCTCAATATAGCTTGTTATTAATATTAACAAGTTATTATTATTGAATTATTAATATGATCATTTGAGTATTGAATTATAGTTGACTTTTAACTTACAAAATTTTAGTTAATTATTAGTCAACTGATGTTAATTGGAACATTGCTATGGTAATGAAATTATTAATTAAATCAATTAATCAGAGTTCATTAGATTTAATTAATAATTAAGTTATGTAATGGAGATTTAATTGATATAATTCTGTTAATGAAATACTGATATAAAAAATGATAGGTCTTATTTCGATGACTTGAATAATGACTTTAGATATTTTAATGGTGAGGACTTAATAATATATAATTGAGAATTATTAGGATGATAAAAGGTCAAAGATTGTGAACCGATATTAATTGATCATTCTAATAAAGTTATGATCTCTTATTCGAAGAATGATAAATGGTCCTCTTATAATATAACTAATAATGATCCTAGAAAAGTTGAAAGGTTAATCAATTAGAATATGCATCATGGTTAATATAGAGGAAAATTTAATTAAAGGTCAGTGATGATCAATTTAGTGAATATTTATACTTAAGTTATTCTTAGAATGTAATTCTTAATAATGGAAGGATAACGCTATCGGAGAACAATTTGGTTGACTTGTAGGTCAAATGATGAAACTTAAGAAATTTAAAAGTATACTTGCAAATAGAAAACTGGAAACCCCTACACATTATTCAACTATGTGAATTTAGTAAACCAAAACATGTGTTTGTATTGTGTATTCTATATGCTTCTTGTTTTGGGTTTTTGGGTTGACTAGTGCTGACCAGTCTTAGGTTGTTACCAAAGGCTCGGGGGTTATGAGATGTGATGGCATGTTGGTTTTATTTGGTCTCGATCTTTATAAACCCAACCATGGTAATGTGATCATGTGCTCTATGAAATATTTGTATTTACTGATTGTTATTGTTCATCAGTCTTCATGTGTGAAGCTGAGATGTATATGTATCTAAGACACTTGAGCTAATCATTTTTGAGTCATCGATCAGTTATCCCTGGATTACTTTTTAGTCGCCATGATGGGACTGAAATGTTGGCTTATTTTTTGATGATGTCATGTTGTGACATGTTTGACTCAACCATTTTGGATTCTTCGATCAGTATGATTTTGAGATATTCTTGGTTGCTTGTTGAGAACCAATGGATATTGTGATTTATTTTGAGATATATTTCGGTTATTGAGAACCAATGGATACTTATGATTGTCAGTGATGCCTTCAGTTGCCAATAGAGAACTATTGTGGTCATGATTTTTTATGGATGCTTTTCCAGATGCTTATGGAGATTTGATGATTCTTATCTTGGAGATTTGATGATTCTTATTATGGATATTTGATGCTTTTATCATAGATATTTGATGATTCTTTTTTATGGATTATCTTTTGGATTTTCTTTACAGTCTCTTGTATAGGACTGTGGTGATTTATGATTCCATGAGCTTAGGATAGGTAATCTACTTATGGTGTCAGAAAGTGGCTTGCAATGGGGGTCGGGGCCCTAACTGGCTGCCAGGGTAACTCATTGTAAGTTTTGTTAATAAGTGATAACATTTACACACTAAATGGGGATTAAATAAACTTAAATAGATAATTTTTTTTATGTTCTCGCCCATGTCTTGAGTGCTTGTATAGGCTAGGATAGGAGTAGTGAGAACACATGGTTACGACCGTGCATTCCGTAGTATGCCTCGTAAGTATGAGAGGATACTAGTGGCTGCATGAGATCAGTATGGACCCGTGGAGTTTAGCTAACTGCCAGGGTAACTTGTACGTGATAAATGCAATGACACTTTTTCACTTGCAGAGTAGGTTTCCTACATGTCATTATGTGCCTCTGGGAATTAGATGTTGATTTTGTGTTATTGGAACCTTTGAGTTAGTATACTTTTAGGATTTTTGGACATATAGAGATTTATGCTTTGTGATTTTGATAGCCTATTTAGGACTTGAGATTATCTCCTCAGCACGGTGGGAGTGGACCACTTAGGTTCCACGCGGTCGGGTGGTAGTGTATTTTCCACTCTTATCATTTGAGATCTGTCTGAGACACCATGGTTGGAGTATTCTTGGTTGGTATTTATCTTCATCATTATGATAGATGATATACCCTATGATGAATATATTTACTGGTATGTTTCTTATATTGATGATTTGCATATGTTAGATGATGGTATCCTATGCTTTACTTTGCATGTTAGTAGGATATTTTTAGGAGTGACATTCCTACTATGATAATACCGATGATCTCTTCGGTGCTTTGGAATGTTATGCACGGAGGGATGGCTAGGATCCACGATGGTCTAATGATGCTATTTACGGTTGGGAGGAACCGTGCACTTAGTATTTATGTTTGTGATATATAGTTATCTTTTATGATGGATGTTTACATATTTTGTGATGTTTTATCATGTATGACATGTGGTTTCATTTATGTTATTGTATCATGAATTAATATTGGATGATGATGTTCTTTATTTACACAGATGTATCTTCTTTTAAGCTTTTCATACCATGTGTCATGTACAGCGGATGATTGAGCAATTGAAATATAATTTATGAATATTGGATGTATCATTGTTATTTCATAAAGATGTGATGTTAGATGAATGGTTGATTTATATGTAATTCAACATTAAGGGATCTTTAAAGAATGTAATCTATTATGTATATTATGTTTTACATTCAATTGGATGTTCTATTGCTTCCGCGAATGTTACGAATGGTTTATCTTTCATGTTTAAAAAAAAAAATTTATTTAGCAAACTTAGTGAAATTGTTTGGATCCCTTGGTGGGGAATTACACAGTTAACTCCTTATTTTACTCAAATTAAATCTGTTAACTCCCTTTAATTTGAAAACCTCCCTTTATAACTAAACTTCACATTTAATCTTGACCGTTGATTGAAATCGATCTCACCCATTGATGAATTCCAGGCAAGTCTATTTAAGAGACCCTCATCTCTTCATTTTG
This sequence comes from Cupressus sempervirens, assembly GCA_028749045.1. Lineage (NCBI taxonomy): Eukaryota > Viridiplantae > Streptophyta > Pinopsida > Cupressales > Cupressaceae > Cupressus > Cupressus sempervirens. The sequence goes on from CM053791.1 coordinate 100,353,446, forward strand.
ATAGGTTGAATGAGAATTTGAATCGAATTGTTGCTGGAATTCCTACTCACATTTGCTCATATTCACATACGCAAAGATCAAGTTTGACTAAAAGTTTACCAGATTTAACCACGATTGACTTGAGTTGACAAGTTTTGAAAATAATTTTGAAATAATTAAATGAAATTATTTAATTAAATGCAGTACTTACTTCTAATTAATTAAAAAAAGTTATTTAATTAAATGAGAAGCCATTCCTAATTAATTAAATGAAGTTATTTAATTAAATAAGAAAAGTGTCTCTAATTAATTAAAGATTATTTAAATAAATAGAAAAAGTAATTATCAGAGCATATCTCATTTTATTAAATTAAATATCTCAACAAAATCTCTCTTCAGTTCAAAAAAAGAAATTTCCAGTTCACTATTGATCAAAAATGAGTTAAATCAGTTAACTCCATTTTCTACGAAAATTGAATCAATTAACTCCTTATTTTACTCAAATTAAATTTGTTAACTCCCTTTAATTTGGAAATCTCCCTTTATGACTGAACTTCACCTTTAATCTTGACCGTTGATTAAAATCGATCTCAACCGTAGATGAATTTCAGGAAAGTCTATTTAAGAGACCCTCATCTCTTCATTTTGAAAGGTTGAATCAGAATTTGCATCAAATTGTTACTGGAATTCATACTTACATTTGCTCATATTCACATACGCAAAGATCAAGTTTGATCAAAAGTTGACCAGATTTAACCAAGATTGACTTGAGTTGACTAGTTTCGAAAAGAATATGGAAATAATTAAACGAAATTATTTAATTAAATGGAGTACTTACTTCTAATTAATAAAACAAAGTTATTTAATTAAACGAGAAGCCATTCCTAATTAATTAAATGAAGTTATTTAATTAAATAAGAAAAGTGTCTCTAATTAATTAAAGATTATTTAATTAAATAGAAAAAGTAATTACGAGAGCATATCTCATTTTATTAAATTAAATATCTCAACAAAATCTCTCTTCAATTCAAAAAGAGAAATTTCCAGTTGACTATTGATCGAAAATGAGTTAAATCAGTTAACTCCTTTTTCTACTCAAATTGAATCAGGTAACACCTTATTTTACTCAAATTAAATCTGTTAACTCCCTTTAATTTGAAAATCTCTCTTTATGACTGAACTTCACCTTTAATCTTGACCGTTGATTGAAATCGATCTCAATCGTTGATGAATTCCAAGAAAGTCTATTTAAGAGACCCTCATTTCTTCGTTTTGAAAAGTTGAATGAGAATTTGCACCGAATTGTTGCTGGAATTCATACTCACATTTGCTCATATTCAGATACGCAACGATCAAGTTTGACACAAAGTTGACCAGATTTAACCACGGTTGACTTGAGTTGACTAGTTTCGAAAAGAATTTTAAAATAATTAAACAAAATTATTTAATTAAATAGAGTACTTACTTCTAATTAATTAAACAAATTTATTTAATTAAATAAGAAGCCATTCCTAATTAATTAATTGAAGTTATTTAATTAAATAAGAAAAGTGTCTCTTATTAATTAAAGATTATTTAATTAAATAGAAAAATAATTATGAGAGCATATCTAATTTTATTGAATTAAATATCTCAACAAAATCTCTCTTCAGTTCAAACAGGGAAATTTTCAGTTCACTATTGATAAAAAATGAGTTAAATCAGTTAACTCCTTTTTCTACTCAAATTGAATTAGTTAACTACTTATTTTACTCAAATTAAATCTGTTAACTCCCTTTAATTTGAAAATCTCCCTTTATGACTGAACTTCACCTTTAACCCTGAGCGTTGATTGAAATCGATCTCAACCATTGATGAATTCCAGGAAAGTCTATTTAACAGACCCTCATCTCTTCATTTTGAAAGGTTGAATGAGAATTTGCATCGTATTGTTGCTGAAATTCATACTCACATTTGCTCATATTCACATACGCAAAGATCAAGTTTGACCAAAAGTTGACCAGATTTAACCACGATTGACTTGAGTTGACTAGTTTCCAAAAGAATTTTCAAATAATTAAATGAAATTATTTAATTAAATGGTGTACTTACTTCTAATTAATTAAATAAAACTATTTAATTAAATGAGAAGCCGTTCCTAATTAATTAAATGAAGTTATTTAATTAAATAAGAAAAGTGTCTCTAATTAATAAAAAATTATTTAATTAAATAGAAAAAGTAATTACGAGAGCATATCTCATTTTATTAAATTAAATATCTCAACAAAATCTCTATTCAATTCAAAAAGAGAAATTTTTAGTTGATTATTGATCAAAAATGAGTTAAATCAGTTAACTTCTTTTGCTAGTCAAATTGAATCAGTTAACTCCTTATTTTACTCAAATTAAATCTGTTAACTCCCTTTAATTTGAAAATCTCCCTTTATGACTAACCTTCACCTTTAATCTCGACCGTTGATTGAAATCGATCTCAACCGTTGATGAATTCCAAGAAAGTCTATTTAAGAGACCCTCATTTCTTCGTTTTGAACTGTTGAATAAGAATTTGCATCGAATTGTTGCTAGAATTCATACTCACATTTTCTCATATTCACATACGCAAAGATCAAGTTTGACCAAAAATTGACCAAATTTAACCATGGTTGACTTGAGTTGACTAGTTTTCAAAAGAATTTTGAAATAATTAAACAAAATTATTTAATTAAATAGAGTACTTACTTCTAATTAATTAAACAAAGTTATTTAATTAAATGAGAAGCCATTCCTAATTAATTAAATGAAATTATTTAATTAAATAAGAAAGTGTCTCAAATTAATGAAAGATTATTTAATTAAATAGAAAAAGTAATTATGAGAGCATATCTCATTTTATTAAATTAAATATCTCAACAAAATCTCTCTTCAATTCAAAAAGAGAAATTTTCAGTTCACTATTGATCAAAAATGAGTTAAATCAGTTAACTCCTTTTTCTACTCAAATTGAATCAGTGAAATCCTTATTTTACTCAAATTAAAACTGTTAACTCCCTTTAATTTGGAAATATTCCTTATGACTGAACTTCACGTTTAATCCTGACCGTTGATTGAAATTGATCTCAACCGTTGATGAATTCCAAGAAAGTCTATTTAAGACACCCTCATCTTTCCGTTTTGAAAGGTTGAATGATAATTTGGATCAAATTGTTGCTAGAATTCATACTCACATTTCTCATTTTCACATACCCAAAAATCAAGTTTGACCAAAATTTGACAAGATTTAACCACGGTTGACTTGAGTTGACTAGTTTCGAAAAGAATTTTGAAATAATTAAACGAAATTATTTAATTAAATGAAGTGCTTACTTTTAATTAAATAAATAAAGTTATTTAATTAAATAAGAAGCCATTCCTAATTTATTAAATGAAGTTATTTAATTAAATAAGAAAAGTGTCTTTAATTAATTAAAGATTATTTAATTAAATAGAAAAAGTAACTATGAGAGCATATCTCATTTTATTAAATTAAATATCTCAACAAAATCTCTCTTTAGTTCAAAAAGGGAAATTTCCAGTTCACTATTGATAAAAAATGAGTTAAATGAGTTAACTATTTTTTCTACTCAAATTGAATCAGTTAACTCCTTATTTTACTCAAATTAAATGTGTTAACTCCCTTTAATTTGGAAATCTCCTTTTATGATTGAACTTCACCTTTAATCCTGACCGTTGATTGAAATCGATCTCAACCGTTGATGAATTCCAAGAAAGTCTATTTAAGAGACCCTCATCTCTTCATTTTGAAAGGTTGAATGAGAATTTGCATCGAATTGTTGCTGGAATTCATACTCACATTTTCTCATATTCACATACGCAAAGATCAAGTTTGAGCAAAAGTTGACCAAATTTAACCACAGTTGACTTTAGTTGACTAGTTTCGAAAAGAATTTTAAAATAATTGAACAAAATTGTTTAATTAAATGGAGTACTTACTTCTACTCGAATTGAATAAGTTAACTCCTTATTTTACTCAAATTAAATTTGTTAACTCCCTTTAATTGTGCAATCTCACTTTATGACTGATCTTCACCTTTAATATTGACCGTTGATTGAAATCGATCTCAACCGTTGATGAAATACAGGAAATTCTATTTAAGAGACCCTCATCTCTTCATTTTGAAAGGTTGAATGAGAATTTGCATCAAATTGTTGCTGGAATTCATACTCACATTTGCTCATATTGACATACACAAAGATCAAATTTGACCAAAAGTTGACCAGATTTAACCACAGTTGACTTGAGTTGACTAGTTTCAATTTTTTTTTGAATTAATTAAACAAAATTATTTAATTAAATGGAGTACTTACTTCTAATTAATTAAACAAAGTTATTTAATTAAATGAGAAGCCATTCCTAATTAATTAAGTGAAGTTATTTAATTAAATAAGAAAAGTGTCTCTAATTAATTAAATATTATTTAATTAAATAGAAAAAGAAATTATGATAGCATATTTCATTTTATTAAATTAAATATCTTAACAAAATCTCTCTTCAGTTCAAAAAGAGAAATTTCCAGTTCACTATTGATCAAAAATGAGCTAAATAAGTTAACTCCTTTTTCTACTCAAATTGAATCAGTTAGCTCTTTATTTTACTCAAATTAAATCTGTTAACTCCCTTTAATTTTGAAATCTCCCTTTATGACTGAACTTCACCTTTAATCCTGACCGTTGATTGAAATCGATCTCAACCATTGATGAATTCCATGAAAGTCTATTTAAGAGACCCTCATCTCTTCATTTTGAAAAGTTGAATGAGAATTTGCATTTAATTGTTGCTGAAATTTATACTCACATTTGCTCATATTCACATACGCAAAGATCACTTTTGACCAAAAGTTAACCAAATTTAACCAGGGTTGACTTGTGTTGACTAGTTTCAGAAAGAATTTTGAAATAATTAAATGAAATTATTTAATTAAATGGAGTACTTACTTCTAATATATTAAAAAAAGTTATTTAACTAAATCAGAAGCCATTCCTAATTAATTAAATGAAGTTATTTAATGAAATAAGAAAAGTGCCTCTTATTAATTAAAGATTTTTTAATTAAATAGAAAAATTAATGATGAGAGCATATCTCATTTTATTAAATAAAATATCTTAACAAAATCTCTCTTCAGTTCAAAAAATAAAATTTCCAGTTCACTATTGATCAAAAATGAGTTAAATAAGTTAACTCCTTTTTCTACCCAAATTGAACCAGTTAACTCTTTATTTTACTCAAATTAAATCGGTTAACTCCTTTTAATTTCGAAATCTCCCTTTATGACTGAACTTCACCTTTAATCCTGACCGTGGATTTAAATCGATCTCAACCATTGATGAATTTCAGAAAAGTCTATTTAAGAGACCCTCATCTCTTCATTTTCAAAGGTTGAATGAGAATTTTTATCGAATTGTTGCTGGAATTCATACTCATATTTGCTCATATTCACATACGCAAAGATCAAGTTTGACCAAAAGTTGACCAGATTTAACTACAGTTGACTTGAGTTGACTAGTTTGAAAAAAAATTTGAAATAATTAAACAAAATTATTTAATTAAATAGAGTACTTTCTTCTAATTAATTAAATAAAGTTATTTAATTAAATGAGAAGCCATTGATAATTAATTAAATGAAGTTATTTAATTAAATAAGAAAAGTGTCTCTAATTAATTATAGATTATTTAATTAAATACAAAAAGTAATTATGAGAGCATATCTCATTTTATTAAATTAAATATCTTAAAAAAATCTCTCTTCAGTTCAAAAAGGGAAATTTTCAGTTCACTATTGATCAAAAATGAGTTAAATTAGTTAACTCCTTTTTTTAGTCAAATTAAATTAGTTAACTCCTTATTTTACTCAAATTAAATCTGTTAATTCCCTTTAATTTGGAAATCTCCCTTTCTGACTGAACTTCACTTTTAATCCTGACCGTTGATTGAAATCGATCTCAATCGTTGATGAATTCCAGGGAAGTCTATTTAACAGACCCTCATCTCTTCATTTTGAAAGTTTGAATGGGAATTAGCATCGAATTGTTGCTGGAATTCATACTCACATTTGCTCGTATTCACATACGCAAAGATCAAGTTTAACGAAAAGTTAACCAGATTTAACCACGATTGACTTGAGTTGACTACTTTCAAAAAGAATTTTGAAATAATAAAATGAAATTATTTCATTAAATGGAGTACTTACTTCTAATTAATTAAACAAAGTTTTTTAATTAAATGAGAAGCCATTCTTAATTAATTAAATGAAGTTATTTAATTAAATAAGAAAAGTGCCTCTAATTAATTAAAGATTATTTAATTAAATAGAAAAAGTAATTATGAGAGCATATCTCATTTTATTAAATTAAATATCTCAACAAAATCTCTCTTCAGTTCAAAAAGGGAAATTTCCAGTTCACTATTGATAAAAAAATTGAGTTAAATCAGTTAACTCCTTCTTCTACTCAAATTGAATAAGTTAACTCTTTATTTTACTTAAATAAAATATGTTAACTCCCTTTAATTTGAAAATCTCCCTTTATGACTGAACTTCACCTTTAATCCTGACCGTTGTTTGAAATCGATTTCAACCGTTGATGAATTCTAGGAAAGTCTATTTAAGAGACCATCATGTCTTCATTTTGAAAGGTTGAATGAAAATTTGCATCGAATTGTTGCTAGAATTCATACTCATATTTGCTCATATTCACATACGCAAAGATCAAGTTTGACCAAAATTTGACCAAATTTAACCACGGTTGACTTGAGTTGACTAGTTTCGAAAAGAATTTTGAAATAATTAAAAAAATTTTTTAATTAAATGGAGTACTTACTTCTAATTAATTAAACAAAGTTATTTAATTAAATGAGAAGTCTTTCCTAATTAATTAAATGAAGTTATTTAATTAAATAAGAAAAGTGCCTCTAATTAATTAAAGATTATTTAATTAAATAGAAAAAGTAATTATGAAAACATATCTCATTTTATTAAATTAAATATCTCAACAAAATATCTCTTCAGTTCAAAAAGAAAAATTTTCAGTTCACTATTGATAAAAAATGAGTTAAATCAGTTAACTCCTTTTTCTACTCAAATTGAATCGGTTAACTCTTTATTTTACTCAAATGAAATCTGTTAACTCCCTTTAATTTCGAAATCTCTCTTTATCACTTAGCTTCACCTTTAATCCTGACCGTTGACTGAAATCGATCTCAACCATTGATGAATTTCAGGAAAGTCTATTTAAGAGACTCTCATCTCTTCATTTTGAAAAGGTTGAATGAGAATTTGCATCAAATTTTTGCTGGAATTCATACTCACATTTGCTCATATTCACATATGCAAAGATCAAGTTTGACCAAAAGTTGACCAGATTTAACTACGATTGACTTGAGTTGACTAGTTTCGAAAAGAATTTTGAATTAATTAAATGAAATTATTTAATTAAATGGAGTACTTACTTCTAATTAATTAAATAAAGTTATTTGATTAAATGAGAAGCCAATCTTAATTAATTAAATAAAGTTATTTAATTAAATAAGAAAATTGCTTCTAATTCATTAAAGATTAGTTAATTAAATAGAAAAAGTAATTATGAGAGCATATCTCATTTTATTAAATTAAATATCTCAACAAAATCTCTCTTCAGTTCAAAAAGGGAAATTTTCTGTTCACTATTGATAAAAAATAAGTTAAATCAGTTAACTCCTTTTTCTACTCAAATTGAATCAGTTAACTCCTTATTTTATTGAAATTAAATCTGTTAACTCCCTTTAATTTGGAAATCTCCCTTTATGACTGAACTTCACCTTTAATCCCGACCGTTGATTGAAATCGTTCTCAATCGTTGATGAATTCCAGTATAGTCTATTTAAGAGACCCTCTTCTCTTCATTTTGAAAGGTTGAATGAGAATTTGCATCGAATTGTTGCTAGAATTCATACTTACATTTGCTCATATTCACATACGCAAAGATCATGTTTGACCAAAAGTTGACCAGATTTAACCACGGTTGACTTGTGTTGACTAGTTTCAAAAAGAATTTTGAAATAATTAAATGAAATTATTTAATTAAATGACGTACTTACTTCTAATTAAAAAAAATTATTTAATTAAATGAGAAGCCATTCCTAATTAATTAAATGAAGTTATTTAATTAAATAAGAAAAGTGCCTCTAATTAATTAAAGATTATTTAATTAAATAGAAAAAGTAATTATGAGAGTATATCTCATTTTATTAAATTAAACATCTCAAAAAATCTCTCTTCAGTTCAAAAAAGGAAATTTTCAGCTCACTATTTATAAAAAATGAGTTAAATCTGTTAACTCCTTTTTGTACTCAAATTGAATCAGTTACCTCCTTATTTTACTCAAATTAAATCTGTTAACTCTTTTTAATTTGGAAATCTCCTTTTTTGATTGAACTTCACTTTTAATCCTGAACATTGATTGAAATCGATCTCAACCGTTGATGAATTCCAAAAAAGTCTATTTAAGATACCCCCATCTCTTCATTTTGAAAGGTTGAATGAGAATTTGCATTGAATTGTTGTTGGAATTCATACTCACATTTGCTCATATTCACATACGCAAAGATCAAGTTTGACAAAATGTTGACCAGATTTAACCACGATTGACTTGAGTTGACTAGTTTCGAAAAAAAAAATTAAATAATTAAACGAAATTATATAATTAAATGGAGTACTTACTTCTAATTAATTAAACAAAGTTTTTTAATTAAATGAGAAGCCATTCCTAGTTAATTAAATAAAAATATTTAATTAAATAAGAAAAGTGTCTCTTATCAATTAAAGATTTTTTAATTAAATACAAAAAGTAATTATGAGAGCATATCTCATTTTATTAAATTAAATATCTCAACAAAATCTCTCTTCAGTTCAAAAAGAGAAATTTCTAGTTCACTATTGATAAAAAATGAGTTAAATTAGTTAACTCCTTTTTCTACTCAAATTGAATGAGCTAACTCCTTATTATACTCAAATTAAATCTGTTAACTCCATTTAATTTGGAAATCTCCCTTTATGACTGAACTTCACCTTTAGTCCTGATCGTTGATTTAAATCGATCTCAACCGTTGATGAATTTCAGGAAAGTCTATTTAAGAGACTCTCATTTGTTCATTTTGAAAGGTTGAATGAGAATTTGTATCGGTTTTTTTCGGGATTCATACTCTAATTTGCTCATATTCACATTCACAAAGATCAAGTTTGACCAAAAGTTGACCAGATTTAACCATGGTTGACTTGAGTTGACTAGTTTCGAAAAGAATTTTGAAATAATTAAACGAAATTATTTAATTAAATGGAGTACTTACTTCTAATTAATTAAACAAAGTTATTTAATAAAATTAGAAAACATTCCTAATTAATTAAATAAAGTTATTTAATTAAATAAGAAAAGTGCATTTATTTCATTAAAGATTATTTAATTAAATAGAAAAAGTAATTATGAGAGCATATCTCATTTTATTAAATTAAATATCTCAACAAAATCTCTCTTCAGTTCAAAAAGGGAAATTTTCTGTTCATTATTGATCAAAAATGAGTTAAATCAGTTAACTCCTTTTTCTACTCAAATTCAATCAGTTAGCTCTTTATTTTACTTAAATTAAATCTATTAACTCCCTTTAATTGGGAAATCTCCCTTTATAACTGAACTTCACCTTTAATCCTAACCGTTGATTGAAATCGTTCTCAATCGTTGATGAATTTCAGGAAAGTCTATTTCAGAGACCCTCTTCTCTTCATTTTGAAAGGTTGAATGAGAATTTGCATCGAATTGTTGCTGGAATTCATACTCACATTTGCTCATATTCACATACGCAAAGATCATGTTTGACCAAAAGTTGACCAGATTTAACCATGGTTGACTTGAGTTGACTAGTTTCAAAAAGAATTCTGAAATAATTAAATGAAATTATTTAATTAAATGGAGTACTTACTTCTAATTAAATAAAGTTATTTAATTAAATGAGAATCCATTCCCAATTAATTAAATGAAGTTATTTAATTAAATAAGAAAAGTGTCTCTAATTAATTAAAGATTATTTAATTAAATAGAAAAAGTAATTATGAGAGTATATCTCATTTTATTTAATTAAACATCTTAACAAAATCTCTCTTCAGTTCAAAAAGGGAAATTTTCAGTTCACTATTGATAAAAAATGAGTTAAATCAATTAACTCCTTTTTCAACTCAAATTGAATCAGTTAACTCCTTATTTTACTCAAATTAAATCTATTAACTTCTTTTAATTTGGAAATCTCCCTTTATGACTGAACTTCACCTTTAATCTTGGCCGTTGATTGAAATCGATCTCAACCGTTGATGAATTCCAAGAAAGTCTATTTAAGAGACCCTTATCTCTTCATTTTGAAAGGTTGAATGAGAATTTGCATCGAATTGTTACTGGAATTCATACTCACATTTGCTCATATTCACATACGCAAAGATCAAGTTTGACCAAAAGTTGACCAGATTTAACCACGGTTGACTTGAGTTGACTAGTTTCCAAATTTTTTTTGAAATAATTAAATGAAATTTTTTTATTAAATGGAGTACTTGCTTCTAATTAATTAAACAAAGTTATTTAATTAAATGAGAAATCATTCCTAATTAGTGAAATGAAGTTATTTAATTAAATAAGAAAAGTGCTTCTAATTAATTAAAGATTATTTAATGAAATAGCAAAAGTACTTATGAGAGTATATCTCATTTTATTAAATTAAATATCTCAACAAAATCTCTCTTCAATTCAAAAAGCGAAATTTTCAGTTCACTATTGATAAAAAATGAGTTAAATCAGTTAACTCATTTTTCTACTCAAATTGAATCAGTTAACTATTATTTTACTCAAATTAAATCTGTTAACTCCCTTTAATTTGGAAATCTGCCTTTATGACTGAGCTTCACCTTTAATCCTGACCGTTGATTGAAATCGATCTCAACCATTGATGAATTCTAGAAAAGTCTATTTAAGAGACCCTCATCTCTTCATTTTGAAAGGTTGAATGAGAATTTGCATCAAATTGTTGCTGAAATTCGTACTCACATTTGCTCATATTGACATACGAAAGGATCAAGTTTGACAAAAAGTTGACGAGATTTAACCACGGTGTACTTGAGTTGACTAGTCTCGAAAATAATTTTGAAATAAGTAAACGAAATTATTTAATTAAATGGAGTACTTACTTCTAATTAATTAAACAAAGTTATTTAATTAAATGAGAAGCCATTCCTAATTAATTAAATGAAGTTATTTAATTAAATAAGAAAACTGCCTGTAATTAATTAAATATTATTTAATTAAATAGAAAAAGTAATTATGAGAGCATTTCTCATTTTATTAAATTAAATATCTCAACAAAATCTCTCTTCAGTTCAAAAAGGGAAATTTTCAGTTCACTATTGATAAAAAATGAGTTAAATCAATTAACTCCTTTTTTTACTCAAATTGAATAAGTTAACTCCTTATTTTACTCAAATTAAATATGTTAACTCCCTTTAATTTGAAAATCTCCCTTTATGACTGAACTTCACCTTTAATCCTGACTGTTGATAGAAATCAATCTCAACCGTTGATAAATTCTAGGAAAGTCTATTTAAGAGACCCTCATCTCTTTATTTTGAAAGGTTGAATGAGAATTTGCATCGAATTGTTGCTGGAATTCATACTCACATTTGCTCATATTCACATACGCAAAGATCAAGTTTGACCAAAAGTTGACCAGATTTAACCACGATTGACTTGAGTTGACTAGTTTCGAAAAGAATTTTGAAATACTTAAACGAAATTATTTAATTTAATGGAGTACTTTCTTCTAATTAATTAAACAAAGTTATTTAGTTAAATGAAAAGCCATTCCTAATTAATTAAATGAAGTTATTTAATTAAATAAGAAAAGTGTCTCTAATTAATTAAAGATTATTTAATTAAATAGAAAAAGTAATTATGAGAGCATATCTCATTTTATTAAATTAAATATCTCAACAAAATCTCTCTTTAGTTCAAAAAGGGAAATTTTCAGTTCACTATTGATCAAAAATGAGTGAAACCAGTTAACTCCTTTTTCTACTCAAATTGAATCAGTTAACTCCTTATTTTACTCAAATTAAATTTGTTAACTCCCTTTAATTTGGAAATCTCCCTTTATGACTGAACTTCACCTTTAAACCTGACTGTTGATTGAAATCGATCTCAACCGTTGATGAATTTTAGGAAAGACTATTTAAGAGACCCTCATCTCTTCATTTTGAAAGGTTGAATGAGAATTTGCTTCAAATTGTTGCTGGAATTAATACTCATATTTGCTGATATTCACATACGCAAAGATCAAGTTTGACCAAAAGTTGACTAGATTTAACCACGGTTGACTTGAGTTGACTAGTTTCAAAAAGAATTTTGAAATAATTAAATGAAATTATTTAATTAAATGGAGTACTTACTTCTAATTAATTAAACAAAGTTATTTAATTAAATGAGAAGTCATTCCTAATTAATTAAATTTAGTTATTTAATTAAATAAAAAAAGTGTCTCTAATTAATTAAAGATTATTTAATTAAAGAGAAAAATTAATTATGAGAGCATATCTCATTTTATTAAATTAAATATCTCAACAAAATCTCTCTTCAGTTCAAAAAGGAAAATTTTCAATTCACTATTGATCAAAAATGAGTTAAATCCGTTAACTCCTTTTCTACTCAAATTGAATCAGTTAACTCTTTATTTTATTCAAATTAAATCTATTAACTCCCTTTAATTTGGAAATGTCCCTTTATGAATGAACTTCACCTTTAATCCTGACTGTTGATTGAAATCGATCTCAACCGTTGATGAATTCTAGAAAAGTCTATTTAAGAGACCCTCATCTCTTCATTTTGAAATGTTGAATGAGAATTTGCATTGAATTGTTGCTGGAATTCATACTCACATTTGCTCATATTCACATACGCAAAGATCAAGTTTGACCAAATGTTGACAAGATTTAACCACGGTTGACTTGGTTTGACTGGTTTCGAAAAGAATTTTGAAATAATTAAACAAAATTTCTTAATTAAATAGAGTATGACAAGGATGTCCATATAATGCTTGAAATGGTGCCATACCAATAGAACTATGATACCCGTTGTTGTAAGAAAACTGCACTAAGTAGAGATAATCCTCCCAATGTGTCTGCCTATCCATCACATACATCCGTAACATATCCTCCAAAACCTGATTCACCTTCTCTATCTGACCATTAGTCTATGGATGATATGCCGAGCTGAAGTTTAACTGTGTTCCAAACTCATGCTGCAACGATGTCCAGAATGTAGATGTGAATACAGGATCCCTGTCAGAAATGATCTTTCTAGGAATACCATGTAACCTCACAATATCACGCATAAAGACATTAGCTATAGAAGTTGCTGTGTAGGAAAACCTAATCGATGAAAAATGCGCTACCTTAGTCAATCGATTAACGGTGACCATGATAGCATCGTGACGTCGAACTATCATAGGTAATCCCAGAATAAAATCCATGGAGATGATATCCCACTTCCAAGAAGGAACGAGATTAGGCTACAAAAGTCCAGTCGGGTGCTGATGTTCTGCCTTAACTCTTTGACAATCAAGGCACCTAGGCACAAAATTAGTAATATCTCACTTCATCCTAGACCAAAAGAACAAACGTCTCAAATCAACATGCATCTTCTTAACACCTGGATGGGTTGAGTAAGGTGTACGATGGGCTTCTGCCAGTATCAAGGTGCGAAGCTCATTCGAAAATGGCACATAAATCCTTCCCAAATTTCTCAAAAAACCATCTAACTCTCGAACGTAACCTGCAAACTTACCTTCCAAAGATCTTCCTGAATCAATCTCTCTGCACACTTCCTGATACTAGGAATCCATAATAAGTGCCTAAAGAATCCGACTCCTCAAATCCACACTTAGAGTCATCGATGATAACACATGTCTCCTGCGACTCAAAGCATCCGCCACCACATTCTCCTTACCCTGAATGTACTTATCTTCAAAATCATACTCGCATAGAAACTCCATCCATCGCCTCTGGCGAGCATTCAAATTAGGCTGAGTAAAAATGTACTTAAGACTACGATGATCGCTATGTAGCTCAAATCTATGCCCCAAAAAGAAATGTCTCCACCTTATCAAAGCATGAACTACTGCTGCTAACTCAAGGTCATGCGTAGGATAATTTAACTCATGATCTTTGAGCTTGCGTGATTCATACGCAATCATCTGTCCATTCTACATTAACACTTCCCCAATCTCTTCAAGAGAAGCATCTGTACATACCATGAAATCACCTTCTAGATCCGGTACAACTAGTATCATTGCACTGGTCAAAAGCTCCTTGAGCTTCTGAAAAGCTTCCTCACATTTCTCTGTCCATAAGAACTTCTTTCCTTTCCTTTGAAGAGAAGTGATAGGATGTGCTATCTTAGAGAAGTTCTAGACAAATCTACGATAATAACCAACTAACCCCATGAAACTACAAATCTTTGACACATTAGTCAGTGTCGGCCAATCTATTATCGCCTAAATCTTTGTAGGATCCACTGAAATACCATCACCTGAAATAACATGCCCTAAATACTGAATCTCTGATTTGAAGAATTCACACTTAGCTGCATTAGCATAAAGCTGATTGTCCCTTAAACACTGCAAAACCAATCGTAGGTGTTCTTCATGCTCCTTCTGAGTCTTAGAATATATCAATATGTCATCAAGAAACACGAGTACAAAATTTTCTAGATAAGATCGGAACACACCATTCATCAAACTCATGAAAATCGATGGAGCATTAGTCAATCCAAAAGCTACCACTATGAACTCATAATGCCCATAACGAGTTTGAAAAGAAATCTTGTGAATATCTGCTTCCTTAATGCGAAGCTAGTGGTATCTTGACTTAAGGTCAATCTTGGAGAATACTGTAGCTCCCTTGATCTGATCAAATAAGTCATCAATCCTAGGTAAAGGATACCTGTTCTTAATAGTCACCTTATTCAACTATTTATAGTCAATACAAAGGCGCAAAGAATCGTCTTTCTTCTTCACAAAGAGCACTGGAGCTCTCCATGGTGATACACTAGGTTGAATGCTCCCTTTGGCCAGAAGTTCCTTTAGCTAAAGATGTAGCTCACCCAATTCCTGAGTAGTCATGCGATAAGGAGATTTTAAAATAGGCTCCACTCCAGGAATCAGATCAATACTAAAATCAATGTCCCTCTTTGGAGGCATGCCTGGAATCTCACTTGGAAAAACATCTGCATACTACTGCAAAATTGGGTGATCTAAAGTCTCCCTCATGGAATCTTCCTCATCAAGATCATTTACCATAATAGCAAATATCTGACATCCCTTATGGAAACTTCACTTCAATTGCATAGTAGAAATCATCTGCAGAGATATAGGCCTCGGTATCCCAACTATCTGCACATCATTCCCTTGGTCATCTTGGCACCTAATAATCTTTTTCCTGCAATCTATACTAGCTCTATGAGATCCAAGCCAGTCCATGCCTAAAACCACATCATAGGAACCAAGGGGTATGACTCGAAGATCCACTTCCGTATCGAAGCTTCCTAAACTAAGCCCACACTTATGAACTACAAAATCTGTGGAGACCTTAATACTTGAGGCTAGTTCCACTTGCCAACCATGATCTTGCTTCACTGCATCTAGCTTACACTTAAAAACTATAGATGGTAAAATAAATGAATCTGTAGCTCCTGAATCAAACAATACTAAAAGAGATATACCTCTAATAGCACCTATGGTCTCAACCACTATTCCTTGATGATCTCCCTGACGCTGATCAACTGCTGCAAAAACTCTATGAGCTCTACCTGCATCACCCACTGTAGGCTTTGAAACTGTAGGTCTAGGTCTTGAAAACTGAGGTGCTCGTTGAGGACACTGAGCTACATAATTTCCAATCTAACCACATGTAAAGAATTCTATATTTTATCCAAAACCTCTTCCCATAGGTGGTACATTAGATTGCTGGCAACTATTCCTGCTCACAAAAGACTGGCTACTCTGAGCTGGCTGATTGGTCCGATTCTATTTATTGCGTTGAGCATTCCAGTTGTTCTTGGTGTTAGAACCTTTGCCACTGCCTTGAGCTTGAGAATTTGAGCCCTTCTGTTGCCGTGTCTGTTGAGACTGCTATTGATACTATTTCCCCTCAGAGAAAGAAAACTTCTTGTTACCACCTGAATTGTAGTTGCATTTAGATCTTGATGTCACTGGCACTCCTACAAAACCACCTTGACCAAGGTTGACACTTTGCTCAACAAGGATATCTCAATGCACCACATCCTTGAGGGATTTTGGTTCAAATACCTCAACTCCCCCAATATTACGGTTATTCAAACCCCTAATAAAATGTTGTGTCATCTAAGCTAAATTTTCACTGAACCTTGAAAAAGGCATAAGCTCATAAAACTTACGCTCATACTTGGTCACTGAAAAAGTGTATTGTCTGAGATTATGAAATTCATCAACCCTCTGTTGTTTCCATTCCTCTGGTAGGAATCGTTCACAAAAAATTTCTAAGAATAACTCCCATGTAACACTGCTCATATCAATTCCCAACTTCTTCTCCTCTATCGTCCACCAAGTGGCCCAAAAATTCTCTAGATTAGTGATCGCAAACCTTGCCTTAACATTGTTATCGAACTCCTGCATGGCAAAAATCTTGTCGAGAGAAATAAGCCACTGCTCAACCACATAACCAAAACCTTGCCCATTGAAAGGCTTGACCTTGGATCTTGAAAGATCCTTCATCTGAGTGGACACAATGGACCTCTGACGTTCCTTCTGAGGACTTCTAGATCTGGGTCTATGCTCTTGTTCTGTCTGATGCACTTTAGGCTATTCTTGAACAGGAGGTAGATGTTCTAGAATAGTCTTCATCATTTGTCTCAAACCAACCTCTTCAGACTCAGCTTGGTCCTCTCTACGACTCTCTTCCTGCTGCCTACTAGAGTGCTCTTCCTTGCTCTCTACATGAGCTGATCCCTCATGGGCAGACTCATGGACACTAATAGTTCTGCCATGTCCACGACCTCTAACAAAAGACCTAGTCCCAGATACCATCCTACAACAATACAAGGTACTAAGTTCAGTTCTATGTCTAGGTTTAAGTAAAATTTTCAGTTTTGAAACTAAGTGTTGAAGTATAAAAAATATTCAAGTAATAGTTCAAGTCTTGTTTCAGTTCAGCTAGATCAAGTTTGGAAAGTTACACTTAATAGTTCAAAGTTCTAATTGTTTCAAAATACCTAGAGCTCCCAATGTAGAAACTCGAGCTCTGATACCAGATGTAATGCACTGCCAAGGGATCCAAAGAATTAACCTAGAATTTCACTAAGTTTAGTAGCATTTTTTTCTTTCTTTCATGAAATTAAACATCACATATAACTTATGCACAATAATAGAAGCAATAGCAATGTCCATCTGAAAATAAACATAACATAAATACCATATCACATTCTTTAAGATCCCTTAACGTTGAATTACATACATGAATCCATCTAGCATAACATCCACATGAAATAATAATGATAAATCCAATGTTTATACATTACATTTCAAATGCTCATTCATCCATTTTACATGTCACAGGGTGTGACAAGCTCAAAAATATACATACATAGAATAAGGTACATCATCCTATTCTAATCCATGATACATCAGAGTAGAGATAATCACATGATACAACATCATAGAGAACATATACATCCATCATAAAGATCAAACATAATAAACTAAGTGCACAGTTCCTCCTAACCATCAATAACATCATTAGACCATCGTGGATCCTAGCCATCCCTCCGTGCGTAACATTCCAATCATCGAAGAGATCATCGGTATACATAGTAGGAATGTCATTCCTAATAAATACAAGATCATATGTAGAAGTAATCTAACATGTAAATAAAAGCATAAGATAACATCATCTAACATATGCTAATCATCAATGAAAAAGGATACATATCCACCACCATGAAAGATGCATCAGCCATGATGTCTCAATAAATCTCAAAATGATAAGAGTGGAAAAATAAACTACCACCCGACCGCGCGGTACCTAAGTGGTCCACTCCCACCGTACTAAGGAGATAATCTCAAGTCCCAAAAAAGCTATCAAAATCACATAGCACATATCTCTATAAGTCTAAGAATCCTAAAAGTATACTAACTCAAAGGTTCCAAACACAAAATCTAACATCTAATCCCAAAGGCACATAATGACATGTAGGAACCTACAATGCAAGCGAAAAAGTGTCATTGCAATTATCACGTACAAGTTATGCTGGCAGTTAGCTAAACTCCATGGGTCCATACTAATTTCATGCGGCCACTAGTATCCTCTCATACTGATGAGGCATACTACAGAATGCAAGGTCGCAACCATGTGTCTCACAACTCCCATCCTAGCCTATACAAGCACTCAAGGCATGGGCAAGAATAAAACGCTTATCTTTTTAGGTTAATTTAGTTAGTATTAGGTGTGAATGTTATCACTTATTAATCCAACTTACAATGAGTTACCCTAGCAGCCTCTTAGGGCTCCAGCCCCCATTGCAAGCCACTTCTCGTCACTACATGCAGATATCCTACCCTAATGCTCATGGACTCATAAATCTCAAAATTACAAAAGATAATCCATAAAATCATCAAATATGCATAAAAGCATCAAATCTCCATGAGCAAACATCCATAGAAAATCATGAACACAATAGCTCTCTATTGGCAACTAAAGTATCACTAATAATCAAATATCCAATGGTTCTCAATAACCAACATATATATATCTCAATCATACTGATCGAAGACTCCAAAAATGGTTGAGTCAAACATATCACATCATGAAATCATCAAAATAAATCCACATAACAGTCTCATCATGGCAACTAGAAAAATAACCAAGGATAACTGATCAATGACCAAAATAATGGTTAAGTCAAGTGTCTCATACATAAGAATCTCAACTATAACAATCAGTAATTACAACCAATACATAGAGCATTCTATCACATAACCATGGTTGGGTTTATAAAGATCAAGATTAAAACATCATCATGTCACCACAATCACATAACCCCCAAGCCTCTGGTAGACATCCTATACTGGTCAACACTAGTCAACCCAAAACCCAAAACAATAGCTTAAAGAATACACAATGTAGACACATGTTTTGGTTTTACAACTTGAATTTAAATGTAGAGATCTCAGTTTAAGTTTCCAAGTCTGAAGAATGAATGGAGGAACACATATATTGTTTTTGGATAAATAAAAGTTTTCCTTATTAGAACCAAAAATCCATTTTCCAATTAATAACATTTAAATTATTAAATAGTTGAAAATTATTAAAAAGTCACCTTATGAAAATAAACCTTCAATATAAATCATTGATCAAATAATAACTTAAATAACACACACACACACACACACACACACACACACACACACACACACACACACACACACACACACACACACACATATATATATATATACACACACACATATAAATATGTATTACGTTTTCATAAAATTGAATTAACAATTTCGATTGACACCATATGAGAATCGAATTGTATATAAACATTTTAACATAAACGTTAATTTTTTTTTTTTTTTCATATCGTTAACATCAATTAAACCCCCCCCCCCCCCCCCAACTCTTGTTGCAGTACACAGTACCTACGGTTGTAGGCACTATGTCGACAGCGGGTACGTAGTACCCCTGTTGTCACAAACCTGCAATGGCAGGTCTCTTCCTTCCGCCGGCATGGGGTACGAATCGTGCCCACAACATATAATGTATAAACTTTTGTTTCATGTGATATGAATCGCGATACAAATTAATAAATTTTCCACTGCGATTTTATTAATCGCTTAATTCAGTGCATTATATATAACTATACATAGATATATATATATATATATATATATATATATATATATATCTATATATATATATACATATGTATGTATATATATATAGATATGTATGTATATATATATATGTATGTATATATATATATATATGTATGTATATATATATATGTATGTATATATATATATATGTATGTATATATATATGTATGTATATATATATATATGTATCTATATATATATATTCAAATTTTATAATATATCTATAATAAATGTATACATATGCATATATATAAATATATATTTATATAAATGTATATGTATGCAGATCTGAATATATAACCATGTATTTTTTTTTTCCACAAAGATTATATCTACAATTAAGAATAAGATATTTGCATTATAGAATTCATATAAAATTCTCCAATTAAATTAATCTACCCACATTGAGAATGCATATAAATATGAAACTTCTCAGAAGACATATGGAAGACATGAAGAAGACAGAGAATGCGTGATGCGAAAATAGCATAAGTAAAATCACAAGAATCTATCCGGATTCTGATGCTAAATCACTCTTTTTCAGAAAATCCGCAGAGCAAGCTCCTCCCTTCTTCAGAATTCTCGAGTCCTCCAATGCTCCAATTGCACTCCAAATGCTATCTCTAAGCTTCTATGAATGTCTAAATATAAAGAGCTTTCAGAAAACATCTAGAATGCTTCTAGAAACAGCTGGAAGGTGTCACCAACTAAGCATGGGTCTTTTTCAACCTTCAAGATGAGCCTTAGGGTTGTAGACACCATGTGATTAATTGATGCACTAACCCCAGTGTTGTTGACACTTGAAAAATAGAGAAGTGCGTTAATTCCCATGCAAGCTTATAACTCCAATTCACTTTTTATATAATTTTTATTTAAATATTTCTAACTTTCATTTTAAATTTTATAACTTTTATTATTATTATTTATTTATTACTTTATTATTATTTTATTATTATTAATTTTAATTTGTAATGCCCCACCAAGGGATCCAAAGAATTTTGCTAAGTTTGCCAAACAATTTTTTTTAATTTTTTTTAAACATGAAAAATAAAACTATTCATAACATTTGCGGAAGCAATAGCAACAATTCAAATGAAAATAAACATAATATATATACATAACAGGCTACATTTTTTAAACATCCCTTAACGTTGTATCACATCTAAATTAACTAACATAAATGAATCCATCTAGTACAACATCCACATGAATAATAATGATAAGTCCAATGTTCCTACATTACATTTCCAAATGCTCAATCATCCACTGTACATGTCACAGGGTATGAAAGCTTAAAAGAATATACATATGTGAAATAAGGTAAATCATCCTATTCCAATCCATGATACATCAAAGTAGAGATAATCACATGATACATCATCATAAAAGACATATACATCTATCATAAAGATCAAACAAAATAAACTAAGTGCACGGTTCCTCCCAATCGTTAATAGCATCATTAGACCATCGTGGATCCTAGCCATCCCTCTGTGCGTAACATCCCAAAGCACCGAAGAGATCATCGACTATAATATCGTAGGAATTTCACTCCTAAAACATCCTACTAACATGCAAAGTAAAGCATAGGATACCATCGTCTAACATATGCAAATCATCAATATAAGAACATACCAGTAAATACATCCATCATAAGGTATATCATCTATCATAATTCTCCAAGAACATAATGAAGATAAATACCAACCAAGAATGCTCCAGCCACAGTGTCTCTGATGGATCTCAAATGATAAGAGTGGAAAAATTACTACCACTCGACCGCGTGGAACCTAAGTGGTCCACTCCCACCATGTTGAGGAGATAGTCTCAAGTCCCAAACAGGCTAACAAAATCACATAGCACAAATATCTAAAGTCCAGGAATCCTATAAGTATACTAACTCAAAAGTTCCAATCACAAAATAGATATCTACTTCCCAAAGGCACAACAATGACATGTAGGAAACCTACTCTACAAGCGGGAAAGTGTCATCGCATTTATCACCTGGGTTGTTAGCTAAACTCCATGGGTCCATATAGATCTCATGCGGCCACTAGTATCCTCTCATACTGATGAGGCATACTATGGAATGCAAAGTTGCAACCATGCGTTCTCACTACTCCCATCCTAGCCTATACAAGTGCTCAAGGCATGGGCGAGAACATCAAAACAATTATCTTTTTAGGTTCATTTAATCCCCATTTAGTGTGTAAATGTTATCACTTATTAAACAAACTTACAATGAGTTACCCTCGCAGCCACTTAAGGCCCCGACCCCCATTGCAAGTCACTTTCCAACACTACAAGTAGATTACCTACCCTAATGCTCATGGAATCATAAATCACCACAGTCCTGTACAAGCAACTGTAAAGAAAATCCATAAAAATAAATCATCAAATATCCATGATAAAAGCATCAAATATCCATAATAAGAATCATCAAATCTCCAAGATAAGAATCATCAAATCTCCATGAGCATCCAAAAAGCATCCATAGAAAATCATGATCACAACAGTTCTCTATTGGCAACTGAAGGCATCACTGATAAACATAAGTATCCATTGGTTCTCAATAACCAAAATATATCATCACAATCCATTGGTTCTCAATAAGCAACCAATAATATCTCAAAATCATACTGATCGAAGACTCTAAAATGGTTGAGTCAAACATGTCACAATATGACATCATCAAGAAATAAATCAACACTTTAGTCCCATCATGGCGACTACAAAGCAATCCAAGGATAACTGATTGATGACTCAAAAATGATTAGCTCAAGTGCCTCATACACATACTTCTCAGCTTCACACATGAAGACTGCTGAACAATAACAAACATTTCATAGAGCATACGATCACATAACCATGGTTAGGTTTATAAAGATCGAGACCAAATAAGATCAACATGCCATCATATCTCATAACCCCTGAGCCTCTGGTCACAACCTAGGACTGGTCAATGCTAGTCAACCCAAAATCCAAAACAAAAAGCATATAGAATACACGATGCAAACACATGTTTTGGTTTTGCTATCTGACATAGTTGAATCAGTGTAGAGGTTTCCAGTTTTCTGTTTGCCAGTATATTTTCAAGTGTCTATCATTTGACCTACAAGTAAACCCATTTGTTCCCCGATAGCATTATCCTTCCATTATTAAGAATTACATTCTAAGAATAACTTAAGGATAAGTATTTACTTATTGGTCGTTAATTAAATTGTTCTCTTTATTTAATTATGATCCACATTCTAATTAATTAACCTTTCAACTTTTCTAGGATCATTATTCGTTATATTATAAGAGGGCCAATTATCATTCTTCGAATAAGAGATTATAACTTTATTAGAATGATCAATTAATATCGGTTCACAATCTTTGACCTTTAATCGTTCTAATAATTCTCAATTATATATTACTAAGTCTTCGCCATTAAAATATCTTAAGTCGTTATTCAAGTCATCGGAATAAGACCTATCAACTTGATATTAATATTTCTACAATCTCATTAAAAGAATTGTATCAATTATATCTCTATTACATAACTTAATTATTAACTAAATCCTATTAACTCTAGTTAATTTATTTAATTAATACAACCAAACCATCAACCCAATGAATATTAGTTGACTAATAACTAAAGGTCAGCCACACACAAATATTCAGGTTCATAGTTCAATAATAATAATAGCTTGCTAATATTTAATGACAAGCTATATTGAGAATCTTATTAATAGATCACATTCATCATTCTGCAACAATGTTTTCATTTATATTTTAATAATAACAAGTTATAATAAATCCTCAATACCAAGTATTATTATCTCAAATAAGTTTTACCTATGTACGTTGATTCAGTTAACTAATAATCTTCCAAATTATTAACCAATTCAATTTGATTAATATCTTTTACAGTACTTCAATCATTAACTAATCTCCTTTAGAGTAACTCTATGTGTATTAGTTGATAACTATTTAAACTATTTATACTATTATTTATTAATAGTTTGTTAGACCCAACAAACATTAATAAATAATAAACTTATCACAACTATAAATAATCAATTTAGAAAATTTTTACATAGAACTTCATTAGCTAACTCTTAATACCATTAAGGTATTCAAACGTATTAACCAATAACATAATAATTCAATCTTAATCCAATATCATTTAGAGTTTCTAAATTTAAATCAACATAATATAAATCATCATCTTACAATTATTTAATCAATATTAAAATCAACCATTAGACTCCATTTTCTGATTGTTCTAATAATGTTTTGTCTATATAAAAG
The DNA here is from genome assembly GCA_028749045.1 of Cupressus sempervirens. Lineage (NCBI taxonomy): Eukaryota > Viridiplantae > Streptophyta > Pinopsida > Cupressales > Cupressaceae > Cupressus > Cupressus sempervirens. The sequence continues at coordinate 100,377,726 of CM053791.1, forward strand.
TTATTTTGAAAAAGATCCCCATCAAACCAATAAGACTCATTGTAGATTTTAACATGAATAATTTTCAAATTCTTAACATTATCATCTTCATTAAACAACTCTAAAATTGTTTAATAGTATTCAATATACATTATAAAAAGTCCACTATATAAACTATATTAAAATCTCTTTTCTTTTAATCCATTTACTTAGATTGACTAATAATTAATTACACTTCTTATTAACTAATCTTAATTAAATTTAATTTAATTAGATTAGATAATAGACCATTTAAACTAATGCATATTAATAAGATTCTAATAAGGGAAGATTGTAATAATATCTTTAATTCATTAAATAATCTCTACTAGATTATCTCTAATAAAATTTGTTGATAACTATTTAAACTATTATTTATTAATAGTTTATTAGACCTAACAAACATTAATAAATAATAAACTCATCAAACTATATTTTCATAAGTCCCATTAGTTATTATTTAACTAACCTTTAAGGCATATCAATAATTTAAATCGTAGCTATGCTATAACAATGTTATAATGTAACTATGACTCCTTGTCAATATAATAATTCTTATTTAAATTTAAATTCAATATCATTAAAATTTGAGTCTCTTAATAATCATCATTAAACACTTTTATAAATTACCTCCTCTTAACTATATATATTAAATAGTATTTAATATTGAAAGTTATCTATTCTCTATTGAATTCAATACCTCTATCCATCAGCTCCATCCACAAACTTTCCATTAAAAATCTTTATTAATTCATTTAGAACATTTTTATTAGTCTTTAGACTAATTAAATAATTATTAAATTCTGATTATATTACTTTGATATATTATTTTTGTGAAGTTTAAGCATAAAGAACTCTTGGTTATGGAAGATGAAGAGACATCCGTTCTTGAATAAAATAGTCCTAATACGACAGCCATATCTCCTTAATGAACCATTGGATCGAACTGAAATTTAAATATGTTGGAGAGGGCCAAGTTGCGCCAATTCTAACTGAAGCGATCGAATAAATTCGATCTCGATAAAAAGTTATGAATGACTGAATTTGGGTCTATCCAAGAGGCAGCGACAGGACAATTTGTGATGAATTAAGAATTTTCTGTTAAAATAATTGTTCTCTAAATTTAACCATAAAAGGGTTTGTTCATATGTATCTTAAAATATAATTGATAGAAAGATTACATCTAATCATTCGAATTTTCAACTTAGAATTTCTATTTTAATTCCAAATCTTGTCTTTCTAATTTACAATATAAATTCGAACCCAAACCCGATTAAGATCTAATTTCTTTCTCATTTGGAACTAAGATTTTTCTATTGTTTTCTTCTCATCCAAATAAAATATCTAGATTCCAATTTTAAATAGTAGATTCAATCATAGAGAGTAGACACATAAAACAGATATGATGAAGATAGGAAGAGAAAGAGTGCAAAGGGAATATGAGAATATCACGAGTGCACCTGGACACTGATGCTAATTTGCCATGCTTCAGAAGTCCATATAAAATCCTTTCCTTCTTTATCATTCGCAATTCTTCCAAGAATCCAAGCCGATCAAATCCTCTAAGTGATTAGAAGTGCTAGAAGGAGCATAGAAACAAGTAGCAAATATATGAGCATATGAATTTTCTCCCATGCATGTAAGCTTTGAAGCTTCTATTTTTTTTTTGCCTGTAACTCGTGGCTTCCATTAAGCTTGTAGCTTTCATTAAACTTGTAGCTTCCATTCAGCTTTTCTTTTAAGCTTCTATGAACGCTTGAATATCAAGAGTTCTCGAAAAACTTTTGGAATTGAAACCGCTGAAAGGTGTCACCAACTAAGCATGGGTCTTTTCCAATTCTTTTTTTGATGAGTCATAAAATTGTAGACACCTTGTGCTTAATTGATGCACTAACCTCCGTGTTGTTGACACATGTTAATTCTCATGCAAGCTTATAACTCCAATTTACTTTAATCTTTTCAAATTTAATTAATTTATTTATTAAGTCTCATGTACTAACTTTAATATCTCCAATTTTTAATCTTAATATATTTATATTTTAATCATATGAGATTTAGATTCTTTTAATAATTTAAGATATATTTTCTACTTTTAAATTTCATTTTTCAAAACTTTATTGCTAAAATATTTATTAGCTTTAATAATAATATTATTTAGTCATTTATTTAAAAATGAGCTCCAAATATATTATTATTAAAATAAATATTGTCACATTCCAAATTTAAACCTTTAACTTTTATCTTCCAATTTAATTATTTTATTTAATTAATTAAATAAAATAAATATCAAAATACCATATTAATTTTCTATTAAATTAAATCTTTTAATTAAGCTTAATTAATAGAAAATACTCCAAAGACTCACAAAGGTAAAAATATGAAAAATCTATCATAGCTAAAATACATACAAATCAAACTAAGGGGTTTATATCATGAATTACATCATCTGACGCATTCGGAGGGTACTCAACTTAGATACTTGTCCTAATTTTTCAATTAGAACAAATGGCTTAAAGGGTTGGAATTTGGACTTGAGAATTTATCTCCCCTCTCTTATCATTGAGATAATGTGATAGGGTACGCTCATCCTAGAAATTCAGGGAAGTCGATACCCGATACCTGCAACCTACATAAAAACTATGCATGTATAAACACAATATATACTAAACTAAACAAGCAATGGAAGGAAGTGGTGCATCGTGTAGATCCTGACTAGCAGGTGACTACGACTCCCTTCCTTAACCACATCAAACACAAGCAAATATACAAAGTAAACATGCACACCATACACATGCAAGTATGGGGTAAGTATCTATAAGAAAACACATATGATAATAAATCATCTTATTAATCATCATTAACAACTGAAAGCAATGTAATAATCATCATCAATAATTGCGAATACTAAAAATAATCATCATACTTACATAAAATTTAGAGTCTAAGTAATCCCATCACATATCAACTGAATCCATAGCACAATATCTGATAATCTCAAAACAATACTGCTAACCAACAACATAAAACTAGCTCTAAAAGAGTTTAGCAATGATAATAAAATGCGAACTAGGAGCAAGCACTACATCCACCCCACCTGGAATTAGGCTTACTCCTAGAAGCCTACAAGTATGAAAAGCTAAGATACTCACTATGCAGGTCCCATTGAACCCTTTTTCTTTGTATGGAGGCATGATTCCACTGAAGATATTACAACACCTTTAGAGTATTATGATTCTGGTTTAATGGTAAACCGAAAGCCATATCAATCCAACATCATTCTTTTAACAACTACTGAAATATATCCCTTAATATATTCTAAACAAGAGCAACTTAATACTTGCAAAGATAAACAAAGGTATACTACCTTGAAAGTTAGATAAAAGATACATGTTTTGCGACTAGAATAAGTTTTCAATTTTCAGTTTTGTCTTCGTTTAAGTTTTCAGTAGAATTTATAATTTTGAACGCTAAGTGTTGAAGTATAAAAAATATGCAAGTAAGAGTTTCAAGTTTTTTTTCAGTTTACCTAGTTTTCATATTTTCAGTTTGAAAGAGATACACATGATAATTCAAAGTTTTCATTTTGTTTAACTAGTTACAACTAGTGACACTCTAATATACCCAGAGCTCCCAATGTTGAAACTCGAGCTCTGATACCAAATGTAATGCCCCGCCAAGGGATCCAAAGAATTTTGCTAATTTTGCCAAACAAATTTTTTATTTTTTATTTTTAAAACATGAAAGATAAAACCATTCATAACATTTGCGGAAGCAATAGCAACAATTCAAATGAAAATAAACATAACATATATACATAACAGGCTATATTTTTTAAACATCCCTTAACGTTGTATCACATCTAAATTAACTAACATAAATGAATCCATCTAGTACAACATCCACATAAATAATAATGATAAGTCCAATGTTCCTACATTACATTTCCAAAAGCTCAATCATCCACTGTACATGTCACAGGGTATGACGGCTTAAAAGAATATACATATGTGCAATAAGGTACATCATCCTATTCCAATCCATGATACATCAAAGTAAAGATAATCACATGATACATCATCATAAAAGACATATACATCTATCATAAAGATCAAATAAAATAAACTAAGTGCACGGTTCCTCTCAACCGTTAATAGCATCATCAGACCATCATGGATCCTAGCCATCCCTCCGTGCGTAACATCCCAAAGCACCGAAGAGATCATCGGCTATAACATAGTAGGAATGTCACTCCTAAAACATCCTACTAACATGAAAAGTAAAGCATAGGATACCATCATCTAACATATGCAAATCATCAATATAAGAACATACCAGTAAATACATCCACCATAAGGTATATCATCTATCATAATGTTCCAAGAACATAATGAAGATAAATACCAACCAAGAATGCTCCAGCCACGGTGTCTCTGACGGATCTCAAATGATAAGAGTGAATAAATTACTACCACCCGACCGCGTGGAACCTAAGTGGTCCACTCCCACTGTGTTGAGGAGATAGTCTCAAGTCTCAAACAGGCTAACAAAATCACATAGCACAAATCTCTAAAGTCCAGGAATCTTATAAGTATACTAACTCAAAGGTTCCAATCACAAAACAAACATCTACTTCCCAGTGGCACAACAATGACATGTAGGAAACCTACTCTGCAAGCAAGAAAGTGTCATCGCATTTATCTTGTACAAGTTACCTTGGTATTTAGCTAAACTCCACGGGTCCATATAGATCTCATGCGGCCACTAGTATCCTGTCATACTAACGAGGCATACTATAGAATGTAAAGTCGCAACTATGCATTCTCACTACTCCCATCCTAGCCTATACAAGTGCTCAAGGCATGGGCGAGAACATCAAAACAATTATCTTTTTAGGTTCATTTAATCCCCATTTAGTGTGTAAATGTTATCACTTATTAACCAAACTTACAATGAGTTACCCTGGCAGCCACTTAGGGCTCCGGCCCCCATTGCAAGCCACTTCCCGACACTACAAGTAGATTACCTACCCTAATGCTCATGGAATCATAAATCACCATAGTCATGTACAAGCGACTGTAAAGAAAATTCATAAAAATAAATCATCAAATATCCATGATAAAAGCATCAAATATCCATAATAAGAATCATCAAATCTCCAAGATAAGAATCATTAAATCTCCATGAGCATCCGAAAAGCATCCATAGAAAATCATGATCACAACAGTTCTCTATTGGCAACTAAAGGCATCACTGATAATCATAAATATCCATTGGTTCTCAATAACCAAAATATATCATCACAATCCATTGGTTCTCAATAAGCAAACAATAATATCTTAAAATCATACTGATCAAAGACTCCAAAACGGTTGAGTCAAACATGTCACAATATGACATCATCAAGAAATAAATCAACACTTTAGTCCCATCATGGTGACTACAAAGCAATCCAAGGATAATTGATCGATGACTCAAAAATGATTAGCTCAAGTGTCTCATACACATACATCTCAGCTTCACATATGAAGACTGATGAACAATAACAAACATTTTATAGAGCATACGATCACATAGCCATGGTTGGGTTTATAAAGATCGAGACCAAATAAGATCAACATGCCATCATATCTCATAACCCCCGAGCCTCTAGTCACAACCTAGGACTGGTCAACGCTAGTCAAACCAAAACTCAAAACAAGAAGCATATAGAATATACGATGGAAACACATGTTTTGGTTTTGCTATCTTACATAGTTGAATCAGTGTAGAGGTTTTCAGTTTTCTGGTTGCAAGTATATTTTCAAGTGTCTATCATTTGACCTACAAGTCAACCCATTTGTTCTCCGATAGCATTATCCTTCCATTATTAAGAATTACATTCTAAGAATAACTTAAGGATAAGTATTTACTTATTAGCCTTTAATTAAATTGTTCTCTTTATTTAACTATGATCCACATTCTAATTAATTAACCTTTCAACTTTTCTAGGATTATTATTCGTTATATTATAAGAGGACCAATTATCATTCTTCGAATAAGAGATTATAACTTTATTAGAATGATCAATTAATATCGGTTCACAATCTTTGACTTTTAATCGTTCTAATAATTTTCAATTATATATTACTAAGTCTTCTCCATTAAAATATCTAAAGTCGTTATTCAAGTCATCGGAATAAAACCTATCAACTTGATATTAATATTTCTACAATCTCATTAAAAGAATTATATCAATTAAATCTCTATTACATAACTTAATTATTAACTAAATTCTATTAACTCTAGTTAATTGATTTAATTAATACAACCAAACCATCAACCCAATGAATATTAGTTGATTAATAACTAAAGGTCAGCCACAGACAAATATTTAGGTTCATAGCTCAATAATAAGAATAGCTTGCTAATATTTAATGACAAGCTATATTGAGAATCTTATTAATAGATCACATTCATCATTCTGCAACAATGTTCTCATTTATATTTTAATAATAACAAGTTATCATAAATATTCAATACCAAGTATTATTATCTCAAATAAGTTTTTCCTATGTACGTTGATTCAGTTAACTGATAATCCTCCAAATTATTAACCAATTCAATTTGATTAATATCTTTTACAGTACTTCAATCATTAACTAATCTCCTTTAGAGTAACTCTGTTGGTATTAGTTGATAACTATTTAAACTATTTATACTATTATTTATTAATAGTTTGTTAGACTCAACAAACATTAATAAATAATAAACTTATCACAACTATAAATAATCAATCTAGAGAACTTTTACATAGAACTTCATTAGCTAACTCTTAATACCATTAAGGTACTCAAACGTATTAATGAATAACATAATAATTCAATCTTAATCCAATATTATTTAGAGTTTCTAAATTTAAATCAACATAATATAAATCATCATCTTACAATTATTTAATCAATATTAAAATTAACCATTAGACTCCATTTTTTGATTGTTCTAATAATGTTTTGTCTATATAAAAGTTGTTTTGAAAAAGATCTCTATCAAACCAATAAGACTCATTGTAGATTTTAACATGAATAATTTTCAAATTCTTAACATTATCATCTTCATTAAACAACTCTAAAATTGTTTAATAGTATTCAATATACATTATAAAAAGTTCACTATATAAACTATATTAAAATTGCTTTTCTTTTAATCCATTTACTTAGATTGACTAATAATTAATTACACTTCTTATTAACTAATCTTAATTAAACTAAATTTAATTACATTAGATGATAAACCATATAAAACTAATGCATATTAATAAGATTCTAATAAGGGAAGATTGCAATAATATCTTTAATTTATTAAATAATCTCCACTAGATTATCTCTAATCAGATTTGTTGATAACTATTTAAACCATTATTTATTAATAGTTTGTTAGACCTAACAAACATTAATAAATAATAAGCTCATCAAATTATATTTTCATAAGTCTCATTAGTTATTATTTAACTAACCTTTAAGGTATATCAATAATTCAAGTCATAGCTATGTTATAACGATGTTATAATGTAACTATTACTCCTTGTCAATATAATAATTCTTATTTAAATCTAAATTCAATATCATTAAAATTTGAGTCTCTTAATAATCATCATTAAACACTTTTATAAATTACCACTTCTTAACTATATATATTAAATAGTATTTAATATTGAAAGTCATCTATTCTCTATTGAATTCAATACCTCTATCCATCAGCTCCATCTACAAACTTTCTATTAAAAATCTCTATTAATTAATTTAGAACATTTTTATTAGTCTTTAGACTAATTAAATAATTATTAAATTCTGATTATATTACTTTGATATATTAGTTTTGTGAAGTTTAAGCATAAAGAACTCTTGGTTATGGAAGATGAAGAGACATCCGTTGTTGAATAAAACAGTCCCAGTACAACGGCCATATCTCCCTAATGAACTGTTGAATCGGGTTGAAATTTAAATATGTTGGAGAGGGCCAAGTTGCGCCAATTCTGACTGAGGCGATTGAATAAATTCGATCTCGATAAAAAGTTATGAATGACTGAATTTGGATCTATCCAAGAGGCAGCGACAGGACAATTTGTGATGAATTAAAAATTTCTTGTTAAAATAATTGTTCTCTAAATTTAACCATAAAAGGGTTTGTTCATATGTATCTAAAAATATAATTGGTAGAAAGATTACATCTAATCATTCGAATTTTCAACTTAGAATTTCTATTTTAATTCCAAATCTTGTCTTTCTAATTTACAATATAAATTCGAACCCAAACCCGATTAAGATTTAATTTCTTTCTCATTTGGAACTAAGGTTTTTCTATTGTTTTCTTTTCATCCAAATAAAATATCTAGATTCCAATTTCAAATAGTAGATTCAATCATAGAGAGTAGACACATAAAATAGATATGATGAAGACAGGAAGAGAAAGAGTGCAAAGGGAATATAAGAATATCACGAGTGCACCTGGACACTGATGCGAATTTGCCATGCCTCAGAAGTTCATAGAAAATCTCTTCTTTCTCCATCATTCGCAATTCTTCCAAGAATCCAAGCCGATCGAATCTTCCAAGTGATTAGATGTGCTAGAAGGAGCATAGAAACAAGTGGCAAATATATGAGCATATGAATTTTCTCCCATGCATATAAGCTTTGAAGCTTCTATTTTATTTTGCCTGTAGCTCGTGGCTTTCACTAAGCTTGTAGCTTCTATTAAACTTGTAGCTTCCATTCAACTTTTCTTTTAAGCTTCTATGAACGCTTGAATAGCAAGAGCTCTCAAGAAACTTTTGGAATGCTTCTTAAAACCGTTGAAAGGTGTCACCAATTAAGCATGGGTCTTTTCCAATTCTTTTTTTGATGAGTCATAAAATTGTAGACACCTTGTGCTTAATTGATGCACTAACCCCCATGTTGTTGACACATGTTAATTCTCATGCAAGCTTATAACTCCAATTTACTTTACTCTTTTCAAATTTAATTAATTAATTTATTAAGTCTCATGTACTAACTTTAATATCTCCACTTTTTAATCTTAATATATTTATATTTTAATCATATGAGATTTAGATTCTTTTAATAATTTAAGATATATTTTCCACTTTTAAATTTCATTTTTCAAAATTTTTTTGCTAAAATATTTATTATCTTTAATAATAATATTATTTAGTCATTTATTTAAAAATGAGCTCCAAATATATTATTATTAAAATAAATATTGTCACATTCCAAATTTAAACCTTTAACTTTTATCTTCCAATTTAATTATTTTATTTAATTAATTTCTCAATTAATTAAATAAAATAAATATCAAAATACCATATTAATTTTCTATTAAATTAATCCATTAATTAAATCTTTTAATTAGGCTTAATTAATAGAAAATACTCCAAAGACTCACAAAGGTAAAAATACGAAAAATCCATCATAGCTAAAATACATACAAATCAAACCAAGGGGTTTATATCATGAATTACATCATCTGACACATTCAGAGGGTACTCAACTTAGATACTTGTCCTAATTTTTCAATTTGAACAAATGGCTTAAAGGGTTGGGATTTGGACTTGAAAATTTATCTCCCCTCTCTTATCATTGAGATAATGTGATAGGGTATGCTCATCTTGGAAATTCAGGGAAGTAGATACTCGGTACCCGCAACCTGCATAAAAACTAGGCATGTACAAGCACAATATATACTAAACTAAACAGACAATTGCAGGAAGTGTTGTATCGTGTAGATCCCGACTAGCAGGTGACTACGACTCCCTTCCTTAACCACATCAGACACGCCATACAAAAGCAAACACACAAAGAAAACACGCACACCATACACATGCAAGTATGGGGTAAGTATCCATAAGAAAACACATGATAATAAATCATCTTATTAATCATCATTAGTAACTGAAAGCAATGTAATAATCATCATCAATAATTGTGAATACTAAAAATAATCATCATACATACATAAAATGTAGAGTCTAAGTAATCTCATCATATATCAACTGAATCCATAACACAATATCTGATAATCTCAAAACAATACTGCTAACCAACAACATAAAACTAGCTCTAAAAGAGTTTAGCAATGATAACAAAATCCGAACTAGGGGCAGGCACTACATAATTTCTAATTTTTTTTTATTTAATTCATTTTTCTCAATAATTCACATTTAATTAATTATAATAAAAAATATCAAATAACATGATATTTTATATTAATTTTCTCGAATAATAAATTTATCAATTAAATCCATTTATTAAGACTTAATTAATAGAAAATTCACCATAGACCTTCAAGATAAAATATGAAAACCCATCATAGAGCAAATCACTCAAAATCAGTCTAAAGGGTTAAAAATCATGAATCATGTCATCTGACACATTCGGTGGGTAAAATATCCAGATACTTGTCCTACCTCAGTAGGACAATTGGTTTAAAAGTTTGGGATTTGGACTTGAGAATTTATCTCCCTTCTCTTATCATTGAGATAGTATAATAGGGTATACTCATCCTAGCAATTCAGAGAAGTCGATACCCGGTACCTGTAACCTGTAGAAAAACCATGCATATACATACAATATATATAATACTAAGCTAAACAGACAATGGCAGGAAGTGGTGCATCGTGTAGATCTCGACTAAGCAGGTGACTACGACTCTCTTCCTTAACCACATTAGAAACGCCATACAATAAGAAAACACACACACCATACACATGCAAGTATGAGGTAAGTATCCATAATAAAACACATAAGATAATAAACCATCCATCTAATCATTAATAATAACTAAAAATAGTATAATGATCATCATGTATGCATGAAATGTAAAATCTAAATGATCTCATCATATAACCACTGAATCTATAACATAATGTCTGATAGTGTCAAAACAATACCACTAATCCATCAACATAAAACTAGTCTATCATAGTTTGATAATAACAACAATGTACAGAAAAGACGTGAACGAGGGTAGGCACTACATGAAGAGATGAAGGTCTCTTAAATAGACTTTCTTGGAATTCATCAACGGTTGAGATCGATTTCAATCAACGGTCAAGATTAAAGGTGAAGTTTAGTCATAAAGGGAGATTTCCAAATTAAAGGGAGTTAACAGATTTAATTTGAGTAAAATAAGGAGTTAACTTATTCGATTTGAGTAGAAAGAGGAGTTAACTGATTTAACTCATTTTTTATCAATAGTGAACTAGAAATTTCCCTTTTTGAACTGAAGAAAGATTTTGTTGATATATTTAATTTAATAAAATGAGATATGCTCTCATAATTACTTTTTGTATTTAATTAAATGATCTTTAATTAATTAGAGACAATTTTCTTATTTAATTATGTCATGCCCTAAATTTACCCTAAATGTACATTAAGCACAATTTTTTTTAAAAAATTATTATTATTATTATTATTATTCTTAATTAATTAATTTCATAAGCCTAAATAACCTCCAAAAGACATATGTGTGTTACAACTATATCATCACTGAGTTGGACATCCCTCTGACATCTACTGACCCAGGGTTTGGAAAGAGAATACTCATACCTACTACTTCAATCTATACTCCACATTTCAATGTCATCTTTACTAATTTGTCATATGAGCTAACATTTCTTCAATGCATGTAACCATCGATTAACCATCCATTAGAACTATCATTAACTTTGATGCCAACTATGCTACTCTAGGCAATCGATTCAAATAACAATATATACATAATTAACACTTTTCTAGAGTATTTAAAATGTTCCCAAAATCAATGGGTGTATATTTTTATTTTTTTCATATCCCAACTTACATCTTTCATTGACATAGTTATTAAGATCGAATTATCTATTTATTATTCATATTATATCTCTAATGCAAGAGACATCACATTTTAATATTAGGGTCAATACCTACTACAATTGAAATTGTAGTGAAAAGAATGATCAATTCATTTATATAAACATATATCATGAAAGAATGATTTTAAAAGATAATCTATCCTTACTAATACTAAGGTAACAAAATCAATGCATATGAACATATTAACTATCCATCTATCTAAAATACCCTATCAGTCATAGTCCATTAACTTGACCCCACTCACATTTCTTTTAGGAAGACGAAATACTTTTTCTCTAGCAAAGTTCCAAATCACCCTAGTACCCACATGCTACTACCCCATAATCTTCTTCACTTACCCATAGACCAAGTGAATTCCTTGGGTTTCTCTCCATGGTGTACTCACTTACCAAAGTTTTGGCCAAGACAAGCATAGGCACCTTTTCCATGAGTCAAATCCTATTAATTTTGAGCTAGAAGATATGCATTTCGAATTCCCATGTTAAATCGACTTGCTACTTGGTCCCATATTGTTGGCAGCATGGAGTTTATCCTAGTCTTAGTTAGGTGGGTGAAGAAAGACATATAAAATTCCAGAACTTCTTCCAAGGCAAATCAAGGCATCAAGCACAAAATGGAAGCCATTCCCTCTTGTCAGAATTATGTCATAAACTTGCATGGTATTCCAATATAATATTTGAAGGCACAAAGTGCCTAGGGAATAGGTGGATGAAATAAGTCTTGGTCATGTTAGAGAAATTAAATACCTTGGTCTCCATAGCATATTAAATTGTTTTCTCATTCACCAACCCATGCTAGCCTAGGGTAGATAATATAGTAGGTTGCTTGTCACGCTATGTCTTGTTTAAAATATTACTTGGTGCTAGTTTAGGTTTGTTTAACATGAGCATTGTATATTGTTTTTAAAAAAAGTTTCTTTTGATTTGATAGGGTGTTGACTCGAGTTATGTGTCTCATATGAGGTCCCTTCTAATGCAATTAATATGATGATTAGTTTATTATGTTGAAATATGCTTTATAGGTTATAGGGTCCTAGGAGTCTAAGGAATACTCTTGAATATTTTAATGTATGTATTAAGAGAAGAGATTTATTTTAATTTCTCATACATTTTCCAGAGGATAAAATGTGCACCTACAACAAGCTTATGTCTTAAGTCTTGTATATTTTATATCATCACTTGATTTTCTTCTTCTGTAATCTAGGATATTCAAGGTAAGTTATTGCAAGGATAATTAGGAGATAATTATAAACTAAGTATAGTTTTAAAATTGTGATTCATTTAGCATTCAAAACATTAAATTAATCCAATAACTCAACATTTCATGACAAGACTTTATATGAAGTTATCTGGATTATCCCTATATATGAATTATGAAATTTAGAAACCATTTTCTCAACATTATCTTCTTATGCAGATCTAGATTTGAATGTACATTCACAATTGGTAAACAATGGAACTAAAATGATAATAGCAATCCACCAGGATAATCCTTCCTATGAATATTATCTCTTCTATGATATCAAATTTCTTTTGCATTCCACTCAAGAGCATCAAGTAATTTGGATCTCTGATTGGTGTTACCATCCAATAAAACAACAATATTATTACAATGAATTATCTTCAGTGATACCCTCATGATACACAAAAAGGTGGTGAAGTCAACATATCATAATATACACAATGGAAAATACTTTTACTACACATGAGCACTCACAACCTTTCCATTAACAATCAAACCAAGACAGTAGGTTTCTCTTATAATACATTTAGGCTCACATAACAAAATGGAGTTTTTCTCTCTACCTCATCTCAATGCAATATTGTCTTCTCCTCCTATGCACATGGAAGATATCAAGGAATCCAAGTTTCCAAGATTTTTCTCTAAGAACTTGCAAATGCATCACAACAAAACAAGGACCATGGGTGCTTTCCACCCAACCATAGGGCTCAAAGACACCACCCCCACGCTAGGGGAACAAGGCTCAAACAAAATCCACATACACACTTGTAAGAGACATATACACCACATAAGAAAACTGCAACAAATCTCATCCCAAGGATATTTCACAAAGGCTCACCATTGGAACCTTGAACATAGGGTAAAGGTGGAAACAAAAGGGGGTTTACCATTTGCTATCATATTTTCCATAAAATTCATGCCGTTTTGGGGCTAAATCAACAAAATACAAGGCCCTTTCGGGGCTTCATAATATCATGCCCTTTCGGGGCTTCATAAACATCTTCCACCACACACACTACCAACACAACATCCTCCACCACACACAACCAACAGCTTTAGCTTCTTACAAACCCATACTTCAGTTACCTCCTTCCTCACCATTTTTTTAATTTTTTTTTCTTATCCTCCCTCAAGGAAAAATATGAATATGACAATGGCATACAATGGATCCCATACTCCAAGGTCCTCAACTATGTAATCCAACTGCTGCCCGTTCACCCTGGACTTCTCTTCCCTTCCCACAAGGGTGAGTGTAAGTCCCACACCCATAAGAACACTCAAGCACAACAAGAAAACAAAACCAAGTAGCAATAAAACAACAAATTTTCAAGAGCACATCACATTATCACAACACAACATCAACACCCATAATGCAACAAGGAAATAGAGGAAATCCAAACCTAATACTCACAATACTCCACACAATACAACAAGATGCACAATGGTGTCAAACTAATCTACATGGAATGAACACCATTCAAACACTCAAATGAATGCTACTCTACAATGCAATGCAATGCACACTCCATTGATAAACTCCACACTTGCAGATTCGCTTAACCATGCTAAAAGAAAGAAAAAGGAAAGGAAGCAAGCTTGAGATACCAACCTTGGTCCAAGCTAGGGTAAGGATAGTTGCAGTAGAGCTCCCCTCCTCTCCCTCCAAAACCTAACTGTCTCTAAAATTAGAGAGTGGCCAAGTCGATGACCTTGTCCTTTTACTGACTAAGGCAATAATCAAATGCCTCAATTGAGGCATTTATCACGGAATAAGGTGACCACATGATCCATTGACAAATAACATTTCATATCACATAACAAGCACAAGTGCCAAGTGACACACATAAAATATCACATTATATTAAAAAAAATGACTTGTTTTACAATAATACATGAACTAGGCTACTACGCACACATACAATTCACATATACGAAATAAAACACATTACAATTAGGTTTGAATCTTTTCCACTGATTCAACCTTGGTTATGTCATGTTTGTAGTAGTTTGAGCTTTAATTCCCCTTTAACCCATCGTCAAATTCCTGCACACTAAACTCGAGCGTCAGTAGTCCAAGAAAATCATATAAGCATATGTAAAATAAATCATTATCTCATTCAACATTAGACTTGCATATATTTCATCATCTCAAATTAACTTTCCCTTTCTTAATCATTTCAAATATAACCTTCAAAATATTAAAATATCAAAACTTACATATCACATTCGACATTTGAGTTCCATACTTCATTCCTTATAATTACATTACTTGTTCTAACAATTTCCATGTAAAATGTTTAAAATACTATAAAACTAAACTTTACTTATCAACATAACATAGTCAATTTTCTATTCTAAATAACTTCATATTCTACGACAAGATGCTGAATCCATAACTATTGAATCCCTAGGTATGCAGGTTAGGTCTCAATGCATAACAAAATTTATCTTTTAACTCTAATTTCCACTTCAACATTACCTTCTTATATTACAAGCATTTCTACCATTCAATTTCTATTAAAGCAATGTCAATAGCTTAAAACATGAAATAGAATCTTTAAATGCATCAATTAGGTCATAATATGCAGAGGTAATTGTGGATCATCAAAATGCAGATATTAAAATGACATAACCCTACAGTCTTAAAAGTGTATCAAACATAGGATTAAAATCACCGTAATGCAATTATCTCATTGGTACTATGAAGAATTGGGTGAGGCCTCAAAAATTAAATAACTTCATTTAATTAATTAGGAATGGCTTCTCATTTAATTAAATAACTTTGTTTAATTAATTAGAAGTAAGTACTCCATTTAATTAAATAATTTCATTTAATTATTTCAAAATTCTTTTCGAAACTAGTCAACTCAAGTCAACTGTGGTTAAATCTAGTCAACTTTTGGTCAAACTTGATCTTTGCGTATGTGAATATGAGAAAATGTGAGTATGAATTTCAGCAACAATTCGATGCAAATTCTCATTCAACCTTTCAAAATGAAGAGATGAGGGTCTCTTAAATAGACTTTCCTGGAATTCATCAACAGTTGAGATTGATTTCAATCAACGGTCAAGATTAAAGGTGAAGTTTAGTTACTCTCCTTGCCCTACAATTCTATGGGCTCCAATATGACCAGGGTTTTGCCATACCAAAAGGCATATCGATAGGTCGGGGGTGGAGATAGTTGGGTTCAGTTGGATAAGTTGGGTGGGGGTGCCTTGTAATGAAATCACTCTTAAGGCCCATTAGAATAGTAGGGTGTTTAATGAAGCTAGCTATTCACCGCTTTCATTGTCCTTTATTGGTTCATCGTCCCTCTCTGTCAGTTCAGTCCCACCTTCCTAGAATAATCTATTTAGGGTGGATGAGCTGGATATTGATGATTGCTCATTAGAATTGTAGGGCGATCTAGAATTGTGGATGGCCTGGCACTAAAGGAGAAAACCCATGGATGACCAACCAATGGCACCCAATATATAAAGGGCCTCAACTATGATAGTAGGGGCCCTCCCTTAGGCAACTATAGCTATCGAGGTGCCTCTCCACGCACCACCCCGGATCGGATATAGTTGGGTTGGGTGGGCCCTTACTATTATAAGGCTCCTTGAGCCCCGCCATAGAATAGAAGGGGCCTCCCACAATATTAGCGGGATGGGTGGGGTTTGATATTGCGGGTGGGACGATATAGTTGTGCTCGGGTGGGAGGGAATTATAGTTCCCAACCCGGATGAAGGTGCGATTGCCCCGGGGTGGGGTCACTTTTGCAATCATATTAGCAATCAAAATGATCCAACTAGACATCTTCTATTAGGGGAATGGGGTGGGGTCACTTTTGTAGTCATGTCTGCGAGCTCGCATATAATAGTAGGTGAGCCCTCTCTTTATTGTAGTAAAAGAATAATGAGCAGCCCTTTCCCTTAAATGTTGATCCAGTTCTAGAAGCAATAATAAACAAAGGCTACAGTACCTAAAGCAATGGGCCCCCGTATATCTATATCTCAGGAGCAAGAAATAAGGAAGCAAAGGTGGCTATAGCGTGGGCTTCCGTAGCACGTAGAGTAGCAAATCGAACAATAGTCGTTGATTAATTCACCCTACTATTCTAAAGGGGATTAACCTGTTGATTTAGCACACCCCACCAATGGCACCCTTATAAATAGTGGGCACCCATTACAGAGCTTCTCCAACCTTGACCCCTTCCATGGATGGCTTCAACACACATACCCACCCATGACAAAGCACCTTTGACCTTCATACCTGGCACAAAGCTTCTCCCACCATTCATGTTGGCAGGTCACTTCACCAGTCATGTCTGCGAGTGCCCTTTATAATAGTAGGCTCAATTGATCGATGGTCCCAAAGCGCCAATTATCATAGGGGCCATAGGGTCGGTTTACCAGTCTATGGAGCCATAGAATGTCAGTTCACTCATCTCAACTCCCTTTCCATCCTTCTTTTCTCACTTTATAATAGTAGGGCCATAGAATTGTAGGGCTTGGCAGACCATCCTTCTTTTCGCCCTTTATAATAGTAGGGCCATAGAATTGCCCTCCACTATTTTGATAGGTAGATAATTCGTCATTTCAGATAGAACAAGGTGTTATCCCGTAATCTGAACCCCAACCCTACCCATTAGAATAGTAGGGGTCAAAGAATTCTTCAAACGGCACTAACCTATTCTTTATTGATGTTGGATCAACCCCCAGGAAAATTGAGAGAAGGGGCGATTGAATAATATGCCCTACCCTAAGAATGAATGTTCAACATTTATCTTTCTCATTATTTAAGGAAGGGCCATCCTTCTCCTATAAAATTGTAGCCCATCTGTAGTTGAATAGAATAGTGGTTACTTCTACACGGTTGCCTGCACTTTCGATCCCCTCATCCCTTTCTCGTAGCAAGTGGAGGAGCATTCCCTTCATCTACAACACTATCCCCATCTCCTTCCTATACCCCTACCAGAATACTTTCTTTGATTACTGATCTTTTGCATCCTTCTCTAGCAAGGAAAAAGTTGGAAATAAAGAGAGTTAACAGATTTAATTTGAGTAAAATAAGGAGTTAATTGGTTCAATTTGAGTAGAAAAAGGAGTTAACTAATTTAACTCATTTTTGATCAATAGTAAACTGGAAATTTCCCTTTTTGAACTGAAGAGATATTTTTTTGAGATATTTAATTTAATAAAATGAGATATGCTCTCATAATTACCTTTTCTATTTAATTAAATAATCTTTAATTAATTAGAGACACTTTTCTTATTTAATTAAATAACTTCATTTAATTAATTGGGAATGGCTTCTCATTTAATTAAATAACTTTTTTTAATTAATTAGAAGTAAGTACTCCATTTAATTAAATAATTTCGTTTAATTATTTCAAAATTCTTTTCGAAACTAGTCAACTCAAGTCAACCGTGGTTAAATCTGGTCAACTTTTGATCAAACTTGATCTTTGCATATGTGAATATGAGCAAATGTGAGTATGAATTCTAGCAACAATTTGATGCAAATTTTCAATCCACCTTTAAAAATGAAGAGATGAGGGTCTCTTAAATAGACTTTCATGGAATTCATCAACGGTTGAGATCGATTTCAATCAACGGTCAAGATTAAAGGTGAAGTTCAGTCATAAAGGGAGATTTACAAATTAAAGGGAGTTAACAGATTTAATTTGAGTAAAATAAGGAGTTAACTGATTCAATTTCAGTAGAAAAAGGAGTTAACTGATTTAACTCATTTTTGATCAATAGTGAACTGAAAATTTCCCTTTTTGAAATGAAGAGAGATTTTGTTGAGATATTTAATTTAATAAAATGAGATATGCTCTCATAATTACTTTTTCTATTTAATTAACTAATCTTTAATTAATTAGAGACACTTTTCTTATTTAATTAAATAACTTCATTTAATTAATTAGGAATGGCTTCTCATTTAATTAAATAACTTTGTTTAATTAATTAGAAGTAAGTACTCCATTTAATTAAATAATATCATTTAATTATTTTAATATTTTTTTTGAAATTAGTCAACTCAAGTCAATCGTGGTTAAATCTGGTCAACTTTTGGTCAAACTTGATCTTTGCGTATATGAATATGAGCAAATGTGAGTATGAATTCTAGCAACAATTCGATGCAAATTCTCATTCAACCTTTCAAAATGAAGACACGAGGGTCTCTTAAATAGACTTTCCTAGAATTCATCAACGGTTGAGATCGATTTTAATCAACGGTCAGGATTAAAGGTGAAGTTCAGTCATAAAAGGAGATTTCCAAATTAAAGGGAGTTAACAGATTTAATTTGAGTAAAATAAGGAGTTAACTAATTCAATTTGAGTAGAAAAAGGTGTTAACTGATTCAACTCATTTTTGATCAATAGTGACCTGGAAATTTCCCTTTTTGAACTGAAGAGAGATTTTGTTGAGATATTTAATTTAATAAAATGAGATATGCTCTCATAATTACGTTTTTTATTTAATTAAATAATCTTTAATTAATTAGAGACACTTTTCTTATTTAATTAAATAACTTCATTTAATTAATTAGGAATGGCTTCTCATTTAATTAAATAACTTTGTTTAATTAATTAGAAGTAAGTACTCCATTTAATTAAATAATTTCATTTAATTATTTCAAAATTATTTTTGAAACTAGTCAACTCAAGTCAATCGTGGTTAAATTTGGTCAACTTTTGGTCAAACTTGATCTTTGCGTATGTGAATATGAGCAAATGTGAGTATAAATTTTAGCAACAATTCGATACAAATTCTCATTCAACCTTTCAAAATGAAGACACGAGGGTCTCTTAAATAGACTTTCCTAGAATTCATCAACGGTTGAGATCGATTTCAATCAACAGTCAGGATTAAAGGTGAAGTTCAATCATAAAGGGAGATTTTCAAATTAAAGGGAGTTAACAGATTTAATTTGAGTAAAATAAGGAGTTAACTGATTCAATTTGAGTAGAAAAAGGTGTTAACTGATTCAACTCATTTTTGATCAATAGTGACCTGGAAATTTCCCTTTTTGAACTGAAGAGAGATTTTGTTGAGATATTTAATTTAATAAAATGAGATATGCTCTCATATTTCCCTTTTTTATTTAATTAAATAATCTTTAATTAATTAGAGACACTTTTCTTATTTAATTAAATAACTTCATTTAATTAATTAGGAATGGCTTCTCATTTAATTAAATAACTTTGTTTAATTAATTAGAAGTAAGTACTCCATTTAATAAAATAATTTCGTTTAATTATTTCAAAATTCTTTTCAAAACTAGTCAACTCAAGTCAACCGTGGTTAAATCTAGTCAACTTTTGGTCAAACTTGATCTTTGCGTATGTGAATATGAGCAAATGTGAGTATGAATTCCAGCAACAATTCGATGCAAATTCTCATTCAAACTTTCAAGATGAAGAGATGACGGTCTCTTAAATAGACTTTTCTGTAATTCATCAACGGTTGAGATCGATTTCAATCAACGGTCATGATTAAATGTGAAGTTCAGTCAGAAAGGGAGATTTCCAAATTAAAGGGAGTTAAGAGATTTAATTTGAGTAAAATAGGGAGTTAACTGATTCAATTTGAGTAGAAAAAGAAGATAACTAATTTAACTCATTTTTTTATCAATAGTGAACTGGAAATTTCCCTACTTGAACTGAAGAGAGATTTTGTTGAGATATTTAATTTAATAAAATGAGATATGCTCTCATAATTACTTTTTCTATTTAATTAAATAATCTTTAATTAATTAGAGACACTTTTGTTATTTAAATAAATAAGTTCATTTAATTAATTAGGAATGGCTTCTCATTTAATTAAATAACTTTGTTTAATTAATTAGAAGTAAGTACTCCATTTAATTAAATAATTTCATTTAATTATTTCAAATTTTTTTTCGAAACTAGTCAACTCAAGTCAACCATGGTTAAATCTGATCAACTTTTGGTGAAACTTGATTTTTGCGTATCTGAATATGAGCAAATGCGAGTATGCATTCTAGCAACAATTCGATGCAAATTTTCATTCAACCTTTCCAAATGAAGAGATGAGGGTCTCTTAAATAGACTTTCTTGGAATTCATCAACGGTTGAGATCGATTTCAATCAACGGTAAGTATTAAAGGTGAAGTTTAGTTATAAAGGGAGATTTCCAAATTAAAGAGAGTTAATAGATTTAATTTGAATAAAATAAGGAGTTAACTGATTCAATTTGAGTACAAAAAGGAGTCAACTGATTTAACTCATTTTTGATCAATAGTGAACTGAAAATTTCCCTTTTTGAATTGAAGAGAGATTTTGTTGAGTTATTTAATTCAATAGAATGAGATATGCTCTCATAATTACATTTTCTATTTAAATAAATAATCTTTAATTAATTAGAGACACTTTTCTTGTTTAATTAAATAACTTCATTTAATTAATTAGAATTGACTTCTCATTTAATTAAATAACTTTTTTTAATTAATTAGAAGTAAGTACTCTATTTAATAAAATAATTTCGTTTAATTATTTCAAAATTCTTTTCGAAACTAGTCAACTCAAGTTAACCGTGGTTAAATCTGGTCAACTTTTGGTCAAACTTGATCTTTGCGTATGTGAATATGAGCAAATGTAAGTATGAATTCCAGAAACAATTCGGTGCAAATTCTCATTCAACCTTTCAAAATGAAGAGATGAGGGTCTTTTAAATAGACTTTCCTGAAATTCATCAACGATTGAGATCGATTCAATCAACGATCAGGATCAAAAGTGAAGTTCAGTCATAAAGGGAGATTTCCAAATTAAAGGGAGTTAACAGATTTAATTTGAGTAAAATAAGGAGTTAACTGATTCAATTTGAGTAGAAAAAGGAGTTAACTGATTTAACTCATTTTTGATCAATAGTGACCTGAAAATTTTCCTTTTTTAACTAAAGAGAGATTTTATTGAGATATTTAATTTAATAAAATGAGATATGCTCTGATAATTACATTTTCTATTTAATTAAGTAATCTTTAATTAATTAGAGACACTTTTCTTATTTAATTAAATACCTTCATTTAATTAATTAGGAATGGCTTCTCATTTAATTAAATAACTTTGTTTAATTAATTAGAAGTAAGTACTCCATTTAATTAAATAATTTTGTTTGATTATTTCAAAAATTTTTTGAAACTAGTCAACTCAAGTCAGCCGTGGTTAAACCTTGTCAAATTTTTGTCAAATTTGATCTTTGCGTATGTGAATATGAGCAAATGTAAGTATGAATTCCAGAAACAATTCGGTGCAAATTCTCATTCAACCTTTCAAAATGAAGAGATGAGGGTCTTTTAAATAGACTTTCCTGAAATTCATCAACGGTTGAGATGGATTTCAATCAACGGTTAGGATCAAAGGTGAAGTTCAGTCATAAAGGGAGATTTCCAAATTAAAGGGAGTGAACAGATTTAATTTGAGTAAAATAATGAGTTAACTGATTCAATTTGAGTAGAAAAAAGAGTTAACTTATTTAACTCATTTTTTATCAATAGTGAACTAGAAATTTCCTTTTTTGAACTGAAGAGAGATTTTGTTGAGATATTTAATTTAATAAAATGAGATATGCTCTCATAATTACTTTTTCTATTTAATTAAATAATCTTTAATTAATTAGAGACACTTTTCTTATTTAATTAAATAACTTCATTTAATTAATTAGGAATGGCTTCTCTTTTAATTAAATAACTTTGTTTAATTAATTAGAAGTAAGTACTCCATTTAATTAAATAATTTCGTTTAATTATTTCAAAATTCTTTTTAGAACTAGTCAACTCAAGTCAACCGTGCTTAAATCTGGTCAAGTTTTCGTCAAACCTAATCTTTGCGTATGTGAATATGAGCAAATGTGACTATGAATCCCAGCAACAATTCGATGCAAATTCTCATTCAACCTTTCAAAATGAAGAGATGAGGGTCTTTTAAATAGAATTTCCTGGAATTCATCAACAGTTGAGATGGATTTCAATTGACGGTCAGGATGAAAGGTGAAGTTCAGTCATAAAGGGAGATTTTCAAATTAAAGCAAGTTAAAAGATTTAATTTGAGTAAAATAAGGAGTTAACTGATTCAATTTGAGTAGAAAAAGGAGTTAACTGATTTAACTCATTTTTTATCAATAGTGAACTGGAAATTTTTTTTTTTGAATTGAAGAGAAATTTTGTTCAGATATTTAATTTTATAAAATGAGATATGCTCTCATAATTACTTTTTCTATTTAATTAAATAATCTTTAGTTAATTAGAGACACTTTTCTTATTTAATTAAATAACTTCATTTAATTAATTAAGAATGGCTTCTCATTTAGTAAAATTACTTTGTTTAATTAATTAGAAGTAAGAACTCTATTTAATTAAATAATTTCGTTTAATTATTTCAAAATTCTTTTCTAAATTAGTCAACTCAAGTCAATTGTTGTTAAATCTGGTCAACTTTTGGTCAAGATTGATTTTTGCGTATGTGAATATGAGCAAATGTGAGTATGAATTCCAACAACAATTCGATGCAAATTCTCATTCAACCTTTCAAAATGAAGAGATGAGGTTCTCTTAAATAGACTTTCCTAGAATTCATCAACGGTTGAGATTGATTTCAATCAACGGTCAGGATTAAAGGGAAAGTTCTGTAATAAAGGGAAATTTCCAAGTTAAAGGGAGTTAACAGATTTAATTTGAGTAAAATAAGGAGTTAACTGATTCAATTTGAGTAGAAAAAGGAGTTAACTGATTTAACTCATTTTTTATCAATAGTGAACTGGAAATTTCTCTTTTTGGATTGAAGAGAGATTTTGTTGAGATATTTAATTTAATAAAATGAGATATGTTTTTATAATTACTTTTTCTATTTAATTAAATAATCTTTAATTAATTAGAGACACCTTTCTTATTTAATTAAATAACTTCATTTAATTAATTAGGAATGGCTTCTCATTTAATTAAATAACTTTGTTTAATTAATTAGAATTAAGTACTCCATTTAATTAAATAATTTCGTTTGATAATTTTAAAATTCTTTTCGAAACTAGTCAACTCAAGTCAACCGTGGTTAAATCTAGTCAACTTTTGGTCAAACTTGATCTTTGCATATGTGAATATGAGCAAATGTGAGTATGAATTCCAGCAACAATTCGATGCAAATTCTAATTCAACCTTTCAAAATGAAGAGATGAGGGTCTCTTAAATACACTTTCTTGGAATTCATCAACGATTGAGATCAATTTCAATCAACGGTCAGGATTATGTAACGCCCAACTCGGGAACCCAAGAGAAATAAACCTAACATGTTACAATGTTTACTGAACTATATTTTTTTTGAAGTTTAAACAACATCAAAATAACATTAATGCGGAAGCAATATGAACATACACATCAAATACACATATGCAAATATAGATACAGCTTCAATTCCTCAAGAGTTCCTTTATGTTGAGTCACATTTAATAATTTTTAAATTAATTAGTTTAAGTTCCAAGTACAATGTCTCATGATCATAAAGAAATACTAGATACATAATCGCATAAGCAATTGCATAAGTATAAACAATACAATGAAAGTACATCCAATCAATAACATCCACTACACATGTCGCAAGGTATGTGAGAATAGATACAATACATCAGAATACATGATAACATATACACTTCATCTAAAATGAAGTCTCTGAGATAAGAAATAAGAATGATAAAGGTACATCTTTTGTAACGAACATCCAACAGCTAAAAATGTGAAGGGAACCCAAATGGTAAGAAGGCACTACCTCCCGACCGCGTGGTTACCTAATCAGGCTTCCACTCCCACCGTGCAGGGAAGATAATGAACGATCCACATACGGCTAATCAAACATAAAACATTCCTAGGCAAGGTACCCCTAATAGTCAAAACTACCTCAAAGGTAACACATGCTACTCAAGAAGATAAAATAATCCAAAAGTAAGACCACTCAATCCAATACTAATAGCTCATAACCAAACATCATTCACAAACCAAGTATAAATCGAATACCAAAATCATAAGATAAAGTCAACGAAAGATAATCATGTCAAGTCAAAAAGCCACATGTCAAAAGTACATCATCCATAAATCACCAATCTTCATCCATGAAAGTAAATAACCATAAAAAACACATCCGACAATAGATACACTACCAACAATAAGTACACCATCAGAGATACAAAAAATTTATAGAGGAGACTCAGGCTACATACTAGGGAGTATCATCACATGGCTACTTGAGTACCCTGGACTAATGTCTTAATAGACCCCGAACCCTCAAGCGTTGAGTTAGCCTAGACTGGTTACTCTGAATCCTAGACCCTCAACATCACACATGTGGAAACTAGAAAGCCCTCTCAAGAAGATGAGGCACTCATCCCATTCCATCCTTAGTCTATACAAGAACTCAAGGCATGGGTGGATCAAATATCTCTAACTTATCTTTTTAGTGTGTTTTCCCTCCATAAATTTTACTTACTAGATTATCACTTATTACATAACTTGCTTTAGGTTACCCTGGTACTGACCACTTTGGGTCCCAGACCCCTATGCAAGCCACTCCCAAGTCACGTACCTAGACAACCTCTCCTAAGCACATAAAAACACAGTTGTGTCCCATACCACAACACTCATAAAGATCAAACTCGGTTCCTTAACAGGCAACCTAATAACAAGATGGTTCTCCCATTCGAGTACACATAAAAGCTCCAAAAATAACACTCATAAATATAATCTCCAATATGAATGTCAAAACACATCATGACATCCAATCACATCAATAGTATAAAATAAATCTCACAAAACCTCTGGTGTACTCCCTAGAGTGGTTGACATCTAATCAACGCCAAAATTTCAAAGCATAGGAAGTACAAGTAAAACAATACAGATACCAAGAGTAAGTTTCATGTTTGGCTTAATCAAACTCACGTAGTTAAGTTGAACATAAAGTTTCATTTTTAGTTAACATATGTTCTAGGTAATAAGTTTTTGCAATCATTCCTTTTCAACTAACCCATTTCTATATTTAAATGATTGTTCAATTACCTTATAACTAAGCTAAGGATAATCATTTATTTATTTATGTTATAAAAACAATCCTTAATGATTTTAAATAAAAAAAATTCGACTTTATTAAAATCATTAAACCCTCATTAATATCTTCCATTAAATCAATAATCTATTTTTACAATTTTAACAAATAATGTCCATTATTAATTAACTTTAATTAAGCTAATATGAATTAAATTAATCAATAATTGTTCATTTAAATACTTATATTAAAATCTTCATTGATTATCAATTTATTAATTTTTAACTAAAAACTATTAATAATTATGAAAACTACATTAATATATATTAATATTTAAATTATTAAATATTAATAAAGATCATTAATAAAACATTATTAATCACATTTATTAAATACATTTTAAAACGCATTAAAATTTATAATTAAAAAAAACAAAATATAAAAAATGTATATATGTCGGCGTGTTTAAAGGCCCGTCGGCTTGGTACCTACGACAGCAGGTACCTTACTGCGCGCAGCAGCAGTTGTACTGCTGCCTACGGCAGCAGCAGTATCGGCTGCCGCGGCAGACTCTGCCGGCAGCAGGTACGGGGGGGAGGTTGGTGGGTATGTCCCCAACCTAAAATTTATATATATATATATATATATATATATATATATAATTTTATTTTTTTTAAATTATTAAATTTCAAACGTACATTTTTTTTTTAGTAATATATAAATATATTAAAATATTTTAAACAATCCAAATACATTATAATAAATTAATATTATTTTTAAATATATTTCTTTTAAAAATAATAACAATTTATATATATAAAATAAAACCTCTTTCTTTCTTCTCATTATTTAATTTTTATTTTTAAATACTATCTGCAAATATAGTCTGGTAGAGAAGACACAACAAATCATTTGAATTTCTAATTTTAAATCTTCTTTTCTTTCAAACCCTACATGATTTAATTAATTTCCTCAATGATTCTTCTATATGAATAATGAGAGACTAATTTTAACCAATCAGATCTTGAAGACAATCGAGATGATAAACAAAATTTCAATCACCCAACAATCACGAAGCAAATAGATATTTCCAATTAAAATTGCATTCACGAGATTTTAAAACCTACCTCGTACTGATGCTAAAACTCTAACAACTAGATGAAAATTTCTACTGCAAGCAAAATCCCTCAAGCTACGAACAATTCCTTCTTTTCCAAACCCTCTAAATTGCTCTCCAAACTTGTGTGTGTTCTCTGAAACCTGTGTGTGAAAAACTTGTCCCCAATAATGACCCAAAAACCCTCTAATAAAGAATCTAATTACCCTTTAGGGTTTCTGTCTCCACAACTCTAAAATAGAATAATTTTATTTAATTAATTCTTTCATGCACAATTAATTCCCTTTTTTTGTAATTAAAAATATTCTTTTATTATTCTTTCATGCACTTTAAGTGAATTGTTAAATTACTTTATTTAATCTTTCCACTTTACTTTACTTTGAATTAATTTATTAACTTTAATCTCATGCTCACTTTAAAATATCCTTATTAAGTTCACATATTTATCTTTTAATTAATTCTTATATTTAAAACTCATTCATGCGAACTTAAATCTTTTTCATAATTTAATATCTTTCATCTTCTTAGTTTATTTTTGAACGTTTTAATTTGATATATATTTATTAACTTAAATAACAATAATATTTAGCATTTATATAAAAATGAACTCTAAATATATTATTATTAAATTAAATAAATATTATCTCATTCTAAATTTAATCTTATAGCTTTTATCTTCAATTTAATTCTTTATATTTAATTAATTTTTTAATTAATTAAATATAATTAAATATTCAAAATATCATAATAATTTTTCATTAAATTAAATTATTAATTTAATCTATTAATTAGACTTAATTAATAGAAAATACATCAAAGACTCACAAAACAACATATGCATAAAATACTCACAGTTTTAAAAAGGGTAGACAGTCTGTTACGAGTCCTCCTTGCAGGACAAGTATTATAGGCTTATGGCTAGGATTGAACCTGATCATTATCTTCCCATTCTCACCATTTGAGTATTTGTAATAGGGCACGCTCATCCTAGCAATTCAGACAAGTCGATGCCCAGAACCTACATCCTGCATAAAAGACGAGCATGTACATGTATATAATACATCTAAACTAAACAGACAATGGCAGGGAGTGGTTTATCGTGTAGATCAAGACTAGCAGGTGACTACGACTCCCTCCCTTAACCACATCAAACACTTCAGACAAAAAGATAAAATAAACACGCGCACCATACACATGCAAGTATGGCGTAAGTGTCATAAAAATCAAAAGTCTAATATCAAATGCGCACATGTAATAATTCATCTCTATCAATACAACATAATCATCATTAAAGATATCACGTTAACATTGTTACAAAAGAAACCACATTTACTAATTAGGAATCATTAAGACATCATTAACGACACATGAATGAAATCAACTAAGCAACAATAAGTGATACATTTGTAATCAAAGTCATGAAATAATATCATAATATTACAAATCTAGTATCTCTAAAGCTAATCAAAGCATAAAATCAACTTAAAACAAATTGACAATGATAACAAAAATGTGATCTAGGGGCAGGCACTACATATTAAAGGTGAAGTTTAGTCATAAAGGGAGATTTCCAAATTAAAGGGAGTTAATAGATTTAATTTGAGTAAAATAAGGAGTTAACAAATTCAATTTGAGTAGAAAATGGAGTTAACTGATTTAACTCATTTTTTATCAATAGTGAATTGGATGTTTCTCTTTTTGAACTAAAGAGAGATTTTGTTGAGATATTTAATTTAATAAAATGAGATATGCTCTCATAATTACTTTTTCTATTTAATTAAGTAATCTTTAATTAATTAGAGACACTTTTCTTATTTAATTAAATAACTTCATTTAATTAATTAGGAATGGCTTCTCATTTAATTAAATAACTTTGTTTAATTAATTAGAAGTAAGTAATCCCTTTAATTAAATAATTTCGTTTAATTATTTCAAAATTATTTTCAAAACTAGTCAACTCAAGTCAATTGTGGTTAAATCTAGTCAATTTTTGGTCAAACTTGATCTTTGCGTATGTGAATATGAGCAAATGTGAGTATGAATTCCAGCAACAATTCGATGCAAATTCTCATTCAACCTTTCAAAATGAAGAGATGAGGGTCTCTTAAATAGACTTTTCTGAAATTCATCAACGGTTGAGGTCGATTTCAATCAGCGGTCAAAATTAAAGGTGAATTTCAGTCATCAAGGGAGATTTCCAAATTAAAGGGAGTTAATAGATTTAATTTGAGTAAAATAAGGAGTTAACTGATTCAATTTGAGTAGAAAAAGGAGTTAACTGATTTAACTGATTTTTGATCAATAGTGAACTGAAAATTTTCTTTTTTCAACTGAAGAGAGATTTTGTTGAGATATTTAATTTAATAAAATGAGATATGCTCTCATAATTACTTTTTCTATTTAATTAAGTAATCTTTAATTAATTAGAGACACTTTTTTTATTTAATTAAATAACTTCACTTAATTAATTACGAATGGCTTTTCATTTAATTAAATAACTTTGTTTAATTAATTAGAAGTGAGTACTCCATTTAATTAAAATAATATCGTTTAATTATTTATAAATTCTTTTCGAAACTATTCAATCAAGTCAACCGTGGTTAAATCTGGTCAACTTTTGGTCAAACTTGATATTTGCTTATGTGAATATAAGCAAATGTGAGTATGAATTTCAGCAACAATTCGATGCAAATTTTCATTCAACCTTCCAAAATAAAGAGATGAGGGTCTCCTAAATAGACTTTCCTGGAATTCATCAACGGTTTAGATCGATTTCAATCAGCGGTCAAGATTAAAGGTGAAGTTCAGTCATAAAGGGAGATTTCCAAATTAAAGGTAGTTAACAGATTTAATTTGAGTAAAATAAGGAGTTAACTGATTCAATTTGAGTAGAAAAAGGAGTTAACTGATTTAACTCATTTTTGATCAATAGTGAACTCCAAATTTCCCATTTTGAACTAAAGAGAGATTTTCTTAAGATATTTAATTTAATAATATGAGATATGCTCTTATTATTACTTTTTCTATTTAATTAATTAATCTTTAATTAATTAGAGACACTTTTCTTATTTAATTAAATAACTTCATTTAATTAATTAGGAATGGCTTCTCATTTAATTAAATAACTTTTTTTAATTAATTAGAAGTAAGTACTCAATTTAAATAAATAATTTCGTTTAATTATTTTAAATTTTTTTTCGAAACTAGTCAACTCAAGTCAACCGTGGTTAAATCTGATCAACATTTTGGACAAATTTGATCTTTGCGTATGTGAATATGAGCAAATGTGAGTATGAATTCAAGCAACAACTCGATGCAAATTCTCATTCAACCTTTCAAAATGAAGAGATGAGAGTCTCTTAAATAGACTTTCCTGGAATTCATCAACGGTTGAGATCGATTTTGATCAATGGTCAGCATCAAAGATGAAGTTCAGTCATAAAGAGAGATTTTCAAATTAAAGGGAGCTAATAGATTTAGTTTGAGTAAAATAAGGAGTTAACTGATTCAATTTGAGTATAAAAAGGAGTTAATTGATTTAACTCATTTTTGATCAATAGTGAACTGAAAATTTTCCTTTTTGAACTGAAGATAGATTTTGTGGAGATATTTAATTTAATAAAATGAGATATGCTCTCATAATTACTTTTTCTATTTAATTAAGTAATCTTTAATTAATTAATGACACTTTTGTTATTTAATTAAATAACTTAATTTAATTAATTAGGAATGGCTTCTCATTTAATTAAATAACTTTGTTTAATTAATTAGAAGTAAGTACTCCATTTAATTAAATAATTTCATTTAATTATTTCAAAATTCTTTTTGAAACTACTCTACTCAAGTCAACCGTAGTTAAATCTGGTCAACTTTTGGTCAAACTTGATCTTTGCGTATGTGAATATGAGCAAATGTGAGTATGAATTTCAGCAACAATTCGATGCAAATTCTCATTCAACCTTTCAAAATGAAGAGATGAGGGTCTGTAAAATAGACTTTCATGGAATTCATCAATGGTGTAGATCCATTTAAATCAACGGTCAGGATTAAAGGTGAAGCTCAATCATAAAAAAGAGATTTCCAAATTAAAAAGAGTTAACAAATTTAATTTGAGTAAAATAAGGAGTTAACTGATTCAATTTGAGTAGAAAAAGGAGTTAACTATTTTAACTCATTTTTTATCAATAGTGAACTAGAAATTTCTCTTTTTGAACAGAAGAGAAATTTTGTTGAGATATTTAATTTAATAAAATGATATATGCTCACATAATTACTTTTTCAATTTAATTAAGTAATCTTTAATTAATTAGAGACACTTTTCTTATTTAATTAAATAACTTCATTTAATTAATTAGGAATGTCTTCTCATTTAATTAAATAACTTTGTTTAATTAATTAAAAGTAAGTACTCTATTTAATTAAATAATTTCGTTTAACTATTTTCAAAAAAAAATTTGAAACTAGTCAACTCACGTCAACCATGGTTAAATCTGGTCAACTTTTTGTCAAATTTGGTCTTTGCATATGTGAATATGAGCAAATGTGAGTATGAATTCCAGCAACAATTCGATGAAAATTCTGATTCAACCTTTCAAAATGAAGAGATGAGGGTCTCTTAAATAGACTTTCCTAGAATTCACAACGGTTGAGATCGATTTCAATCAACAGTCAGGATTAAAGGTGAAGTTCAGTCATAAAGGGAGATTTTTGAATTAAAAGGAGTTGACAGATTTAATTTGAGTAAAATAAAGAGTTAACTAATTCAATTTGAGTAGAAAAAAGAGTTAACTTATTTAACTCATTTTTTATGAATAGTGAACTGGAAATTTCCCTTTTTGAACTGAACAGAGATTTTGTTGAGATATTTAATTTAATAAAATGAGATATGCTCTCATAATTACTTTTTCTATTTAGTTAAGTAATCTTTACTTAATTAGAGACACTTTTCTTATTTAATTAAATAACTTCATTTAATTAATTAGGAATGGCTTCTCATTTAATTAAATAACTTTTTTTAATTAATTAGAAGTAATTACTCCATTTAATTAAATAATTTTGTTTAATTATTTCAAAATTCTTTTCGAAACTAGTCAACTCAAGTCAACCATGGTTAGATCTAGTCAACTTTTGGTCAAACTTCATCTTTACGTATGTGAATATGAGCAAATGTGAGTATGAATTCTAGCAACAATTCGATGCAAATTCTTATTCAACATTTCAAAATGAAGAGATGAGGGTCTCTGAAATACACTTTCCTGGAATTCATCAATGGTTGAGATCGATTTCAATCAACGGACAGGATTAAAGGTGATGTTCAGTCATAAGGGAAGATTTTTAAATTAAAGGGAGTTAACAGATTTAATTTGAGTAAAATAAGGACTTAACTGTTTCAATTTGAGTAGAAAAAGGAGTTAACTTATTTAACTCATTTTTGATCAATAGTGAACTGAAAATATCTCTTTTTGAATAAAAGAGAGATTTTGTTGAGATATTTAATTTAATAAAATGAGGTATGCTCTCATAATTACTTTTTATATTTAATTAAGTAATTTTTAATTAATTAGAGACACTTTTCTTATTTAATTAAATAACTTCATTTAATTAATTAGAAATGGCTTCTCATTTAATTAAATAACTTTGTTTAATTAATTAGAAGTAAGTCCTCTATTTAATTAAATAATTTCGTTTAATTATTTCAAATTTCTTTACGAAACTAGTCAACTCAAGTCAATTGTGGTTAAATCTGGTCAAATTTTGGTCAAACTTGATCTTTGCGTATGTGAATATGAGAAAATGTGAGTATGAATTCTAGTAACAATTCGCTGCAAATTCTCATTCAACCTTTCAAAATGAAGAGATTAGAGTCTCTTAAATAGACTTTCCTGAAATTCATCAACAGTTGAGATCGATTTCAATCAACAGTCAAGATTAAAGGTGAAGTTCAGTCATAAAGGGAGATTCCCAAATTAAAGGGAGTTGACAGATTTAATTTGAGTAAAATAAGGAGTTAACTGATTCAATTTGAGTAGAAAAAGGAGTTAACTGATTTAACTCATTTTTGAGCAATAGTAAACTGAAAATTTCCCTTTTTGAGCTTAAGAGAGATTTTGTTGAGATATTTAATTTCATAAAATGAGATATGTTCTTCTAATTACTTTTTCTATTTAATTAAGTAATCTTTAATTAATTAGAGACACTTTTCTTATTTAATTAAATAACTTCATTTAATTAATTAGAAATGACTTCTCATTTAATTAAATAACTTTGTTTAATTAATTAGAAGTAAGTACTTCATTTAATTAAATAATTTTATTTAATTATTTCAAAATTATTTTCGAAACTAGTCAACTCAAGTCAACCGTGGTTAGATTTGGTAAACTTTTGGTCAAACTTGATCTTTGCATATGTGAATATGAGCAAATATGAGTATGAATTCCAGCAACAATTCGATGCAAATTCTAATTCAACTTTTAAAAATCAAGAGATGAGGGTCTCTTAAATAGACTTCCTTGGAATTCATCGACGGTTGAGATCGATTTCAATTAACGGTCAGGATTAAAGGTGAAGTGCAGTCATAAAGGGAGATTATCGAATTAAAGGGAGTTAACAGATTTAATTTGAGTAAAATAAAGAGTTAACTAATTCAATTTGAGTAGAAAAAGGACTTAATTGATTTAACTCATTTTTTTATCAATAGTGAACTGAAAATTTACTTTTTTGAACTGAAAAGATATTTTGTTGAGATATTTAATTTAATAAAATGAGATACGCTCTCATAAATACTTTTTTTATTTAAATAAGTAATCTTTAATTAATTAGAGACACTTTTCTTATTTAATTAGATAACTTCATTTAATTAATTAGGAATGCCTTCTCATTTAATTAAATAACTTTGTTTAATTAATTAGGAGTAAGTACTCTATTTAATTAAATAATTTCGTTTAATTATTTCAAAAAAAAATTTGAAACTAGTCTACTCAAGTCAACCGTGGTTAAATTTGGTCAACTTTTGGTCAAACTTGATCTTTGCGTATGTGAATATGAGCAAATGTGAGTATGAATTCTAGCAACAATTCGATGCAAATTCTCATTCAACCTTTCAAAATGAAGAGACGAGGGTCTCTTAAATAGACTTTCCTATAATTCATCAACGGTTGAGATCGATTTCAATCAGCGATCAAGATTAAAGGTGAAGTTTAGTCATAAAGAGAGATTTCTAAATTAAAGAGAGTTAACAGATTTAATTTGAGTAACATAAGGAGTTAACTGATTCAATTTGCGTAGAAAAAGGAGTTTACTGATTTAACTCATTTTTGATCAATAGTCAACTAGAAATTTCTCTTTTTAAAGTGAAGACACATTCTGTTGAGATATTTACTTTAATAAAATGAGATATGCTCTCATAATTACTTTTTCTATTTAATTAAGTAATATTTAATTAGTTAGAGACACTTTTCTTATTTAATTAAATAACTTCATTTAATTAATTAGGAATGAATTCTCATTTAATTAAATAACTTTGTTTAATTAATTAGAAGTAAGTACTCTATTTAATTAAATAATTTCGCTTAATTATTTTCAAAAAAAATTTCAAAAATAGTCAACTCAAGTCAACCGTGGTTAAATCTGGTCAACATTTGGTCAAATTTGATCTTTGCGTATGTGAATATGAGCAAATGTGAGTATGAATTCCAGCAACAATTCGATGCAAATTCTCATTCAACCTTTCAAAATGAAGAGATGAGGGTCTCTTAAATAGACTTTCCTAGAATTCACAATGGTTGAGATCGATTTCAATCAACAGTGAGGATTAAAGGTGAAGTTCAGTCATAGAGGGAGATTTCCAAATTAAAAGGAGTTGACAGATTTAATTTGAGTAAAATAAAGAGTTAACTGATTCAATTTGAGTAGAAAAAAGAGTTAACTTATTTAACTCATTTTTTATGAATAGTGAACTGGAAATTTCTCTTTTTGAACTGAACAGAGATTTTGTTGAGATATTTAATTTAATAAAATAAGATATGCTCTGATAATTACTTTTTCTATTTAGTTAAGTAATCTTTAATTATTTAGAGACACTTTTCTTATTTAATTAAATAACTTCATTTAATTAATTAGGAATGGCTTCTCATTTAATTAAATAACTTTTTTTAATTAATTAGAAGTAAGTACTCCATTTAATTAAATAATTTTGTTTAATTATTTCAAAATTCTTTTCGAAACTAGTCAACTCAAGTCAACCGTGGTTAGATCTAGTCAACTTTTGGTCAAATTTGATCTTTGCGTATATGAATATGAGCAAATGTGAGTATGAATTCCAGCAACAATTCGATGCAAATTCTCATTCAACATTTCAAAATGAAGAGATGAGGGTCTCTTAAATACACTTTCCTGGAATTCATCAATGGTTGAGATCGATTTCAATCAACGATCAGGATTAAAGGTGAAGTTCAGTCATAAGGGAAGATTTTTAAATTAAAGGGAGTTAACAGATTTAATTTGAGTAAAGTAAGGACTTAACTGTTTCAATTTGAGTAGAAAAAGGAGTTAACTGATTTAACTCATTTTTTATCAATAGTGAACTGAAAATTTCTCTTTTTGAACTGAAGAGAGATTTTGTTGAGATATTTAATTTAATAAAATGAGATATGCTCTCATAATTACTTTTTCTATTTAATTAAGTAATCTTTAATTAATTAGAGACACTTTTATTATTTAATTAAATAAGTTGATTTAATTAATTACGAATGACTTCTCATTTAATTAAGTTACTTTGTTTAATTAATTAGAAGTAAGTCCTCTATTTAATTAAATAATTTTATTTAATTATTTCAAAATTCTTTTCAAAACTAGTCAACTCAAGTCAATCATGGTTAAATCTTGTCAACTTTTGGTCAAACTTGATCTTTGCGTATGTGAATATGAGAAAATGTGAGTATGAATTCCAGTAACAATTCGATGCAAATTCTCATTCAAACTTTCAAAATGAAGAGATGAGAGTCTCTTAAATAGACCTTCATGAAATTCATCAATAGTTGAGATCGATTTCAATCAACAGTCAGGATTAAAGGTGAAGTTCAGTCATAAAGGGAGATTTCCAAATTAAAGGGAGTTGACAGATTTAATTTGAGTAAAATAAGGAGTTAACTGATTCAATTTGAGTAAAAAAAGGAGTTAACTGATTTAACTCGTTTTTGAGCAATAGTGAACTGAAAATTTCCCTTTTTGAACTTAAGAGAGATTTTGTTGAGATATTTAATTTAATAAAATGAGATATGCTCTCATAATTACTTTTTCTATTTAATTAAGTAATCTTTAATTAATTAGAGACACTTTTGTTATTTAATTAAATAACTTCATTTAATTAATTATGAATGACTTCTCATTTAATTAAGTAACTTTGTTTAATTAATTAGAAATAAGTCCTCTATTTAATTAAATAATTTCGTTTAATTATTTCAAAATTCTTTTCGAAACTAGTCAACTCAAGTCAATCATGGTTAAATCTGGTCAACTTTTGGTCAAACTTGATCTTTGCGTATGTGAATATGAGAAAATGTGAGTATGAATTCCAGTAACAATTCGATGCAAATTCGCATTCAAACTTTCAAAAAGAAGAGATGAGAGTCTCTTAAATAGACCTTCATGAAATTCATCAATAGTTGAGATCGATTTCAATCAACAGTCAGGATTAAAGGTGAAGTTCAGTCATAAAGGGAGATTTCCAAATTAAAGGGAGTTGACAGATTTAATTTGAGTAAAATAAGGAGTTAACTGATTCAATTTGAGTAAAAAAAGGAGTTAACTGATTTAACTCGTTTTTGAGCAATAGTGAACTGAAAATTTCCCTTTTTGAACTTAAGAGAGATTTTGTTGAGATATTTAATTTAATAAAATGAGATATGCTCTCATAATTACTTTTTCTATTTAATTAAGTAATCTTTAATTAATTAGAGACACTTTTGTTATTTAATTAAATAACTTCATTTAATTAATTATGAATGACTTCTCATTTAATTAAGTAACTTTGTTTAATTAATTAGAAATAAGTTCTCTATTTAATTAAATAATTTCGTTTAATTATTTCAAAATTCTTTTCGAAACTAGTCAACTCAAGTCAATCATGGTTAAATCTGGTCAACTTTTGGTCAAACTTGATCTTTGCGTATGTGAATATGAGAAAATGTGAGTATGAATTCCAGTAACAATTCGATGCAAATTCGCATTCAAACTTTCAAAATGAAGAGATGAGAGTCTCTTAAATAGACTTTCCTAAAATTCATCAATAGTTGAGATCGATTTCAATCAACAGTCAGGATTAAAGGTGAAGTTCAGTCATAAATGGAGATTTCAAAATTAAAGGGAGTTGACATATTTAATTTGACTAAAATAAGGAGTTAACTGATTCAATTTGAGTAGAAAAAGGAGTTAACTGATTT
Source organism: Cupressus sempervirens (assembly GCA_028749045.1). Lineage (NCBI taxonomy): Eukaryota > Viridiplantae > Streptophyta > Pinopsida > Cupressales > Cupressaceae > Cupressus > Cupressus sempervirens. The sequence continues at coordinate 100,415,459 of CM053791.1, forward strand.
AACTCATTTTTGAGCAATCAGTGAACTGAAAATTTTCTTTTTTGAACTTAAGAGAGATTTTGTTGAGATATTGAATTTAATAAAATGAGATATGCTCTCATAATTTTTTTTCTATTTAATTAAGTAATCTTTAATTAATTAGAGACACTTTTCTTATTCAATTAAATAACTTCATTTAATTAATTAGGAATGGCATCACATTTAATTAAATAACTTTTTTTAATTAATTAGAAGTAAGTACTCCATTTAATTAAATAATTTCGTTTAATTATTTCAAAATTATTTTCAAAACTAGTCAACTCAAGTCAACCGTGGTTAGATCTAGTCAACTTTTGGTCAAACTTGATCTTTGCGTATGTGAATATGAGCAAATGTGAGTATGAATTTCAGCAAAAATTCGATGCAAATTCTAATTCAACCTTTCAAAATGAAGAGATGAGGGTCTCTTAAATAGACTTTCTTGGAATTCATCAACGGTTGAGATCGATTTCAATTAATGGTCATGATTAAAGGTGAAGTGCAGTCATAAAGGGAGATTATCGAATTAAAGGGAGTTAACAGATTTAATTTGAGTAAAATAAGCTGTTAACTAATTCAATTTGAGTAGAAAAAGGACTTAATTGATTTAACACATTTTTTTTATCAATAGTGAACTAAAAAAATTTTTTTCTGAACTAAAAAGAGATTTTGTTGAGATATTTAATTTAATAAAATGAGATACGCTCTCATAATTACTTTTTCTATTTAATTAAGTAATCTTTAATTAATTAGAGACACTTTTCTTATTTAATTAAATAACTTCATTTAATTAATTAGGAATGGCTTCTCATTTAATTAAATAACTTTGTTTAATTAATTAGGAGTAAGTACACTATTTAATTAAATAATTTCATTTAATTATTTTAAAATTTTTTTTGAAACTAGTCTACTCAAGTCAACCGTGGTTAAATTTGGTAAACTTTTGGTCAAACTTGATCTTTGCGAATGTGAAGATGAGCAAATGTGAGTATGAATTCCAGCAACAATTCGATGCAAATTCTCATTCAATCTTTCAAAATGAAGAGATGAGGGTCTCTTAAGTAGACTTTACTATAATTCATCAACGGTTGGGATCGATTTCAATCAGCGGTCAGGATTAAAGGTGAAGTTCAGTCATAAAGGGAGATTTCTAAATTAAATAGAGTTAATAGATTTAATTTGAGTAACATAAGGAGTTAACTGATTCAGTTTGAGTAGAAAAAGGAGTTTACTGATTTAACTCATTTTTGATCAATAGTCAACTGAAAATTTCTTTTTTTAAACTGAAGATAGATTTTGTTGACATATTTACTTTAATAACATGAGATATGCTCTCATAATTACTTTTTTTATTTAATTAAGTAATCTTTAATTAGTTAGAGACACTTTTCTTATTTAATTAAATAACTTCATTTAATTAATTAGGAATGAATTCTCATTTAATTAAATAACTTTGTTTAATTAATTAAAAGTAAGCACTCCATTTAATTAAATAATTTCGTGTAATTATTTCAAAATTCTTTTCGAAACTAGTCAACTCAAGTCAACTGTGGTTAAATTTGGTCAACTTTTGGTCAAATTTGATCTTTGCGTATATGAATATGAGCAAATGTGAGTATGAATTTCAGCAATAATTCGGTGCAAATTCTCATTCAACCTTTCAAAATGAAGAGATGAGGGTCTCTTAAATAGACTTTCCTGGAATTCATCAACGGTTGAGATCGATTTCAATCAACGGTCAGGAATAAAGGTCAAGTTCAGTCATAAAGTGATATTTCCAAATTAAAGGAAGTTGATAGATTTAATTTGAGTAAAATAAGGAGTTAACTCATTCAATTTGAGTAAAAAAAATAGTTAACTGATTTAACTCATTTTTGATCAATAGTGAACAGGAAATTTCCCTTTTTGATATGAAAAAAGATTTTGTTGAGATATTTAATTTAATAAAATGAGATATGCTCTCATAATTACTTTTTCTATGAAATTAAGTAATCTTTAATTAATTGGAGACATTTTTCTTATTTAATTAAATAACTTCATTTAATTAATTAGGATCGGCTTCTCATTTAATTAAATAACTTTTTAAAATTAATTAGAAGGAAGTACTCCATTTAATTAAATAATTTTGTTTAATTATTTCAAAATTCTTTTCGAAACTAGTCAACTCAAGTCAATCGTGGTTAAATCTGGTCACTTTTTGGTCAAACTTGATCTTTGCGTATGTGAATACGAGCAAATGTGAGTATGAATTCCAGCAACAATTCGATGCAAATTCTCATTCAACCTTTCAAAATGAAGAGATGAGGGTCTCTTAAATAGACTTTCCTAGAATTCATCAACAGTTGAGATCGATTTCAATCAACGGTCATGATTAAAGGTGAAGTTCAATCATAAAGGGAGATTTCCAAATTAAAAGGAGTTAACAGATTTAATTTGAGTAAAATAAAGAGTTAACTCATTCAATTTGAGTAGAAAAAAGGAGTTAACTCATTTAACTCATTTTTTATCAATAGTGAACTGGAAATTTCCCTTTTTGAACTGAAGAGAGATTTTGTTGAGATATTTAATTTAATAAAATGAGATATGCTCTCATATTTACTTTTTCTATTTAATTAAGTAATCTTTAATTAATTAGAGACAATTTTCTTATTTAATTAAATAACTTCATTTAATTAATTAGGAATGGCTTCTCATTTAATTATATAACTTTGTTTAATTAATTAGAAGTAAGTACTCCATTTAATTAAATAATTTTGTTTAATTATTTCAAAATTCTTTTCGGAACTAGTCAACTCAAGTCAACCGTAGTCAAATCTAATCAACTTTTGGTCAAACTTGATCTTTGCATATGTGAATATGAGCAAATGTGAGTATGAATTCTAGCAACAATTCGATGCAAATTTTCATTCAACCTTTCAAAATGAAGAGATGAGGGTCTCTTAAATAGACTTTCCTGAAATTCATCAATGGTTGAGATCGATTTCAATCAGTGGTCATGATTAAAGGTGAAGTTCAGTCATAAAGGGAGACTTCCAAATTAAAGAGAGTTAATAGATTTAATTTGAGTAAAATAAGGAGTTAACCGATTCAATTTTAGTAGAAAAAGGAGTTAACTCATTTAACTCATTTTTGATCAATAGTGAACTGGAAATTTCCCTTTTTGAACTGAAAACAGATTTTGTTGAGATATTTAATTTAATAAAATGAGATATGCTTTCATAATTACTTTTTCTATTTAATTAAGTAATTTTTAATTAGTTAGAGACACTTTTTTTATTTAATTAAATAACTTCATTTAATTAATTAGGAATGCCTTCTCATTTAATTAAATAACTTTGTTTTATTATTTAGAAGTAAGTACTCTATTTAATTAAGTAATTTCATTTAATTATTTCAAAATTCTTTTCGAAACTAGTCAGCTCAAGTCAACCGTGGTTAAATGTGGTCAACTTTTGGTCAAAGTTGATCTTTGCGTATGTGAATCTGAGCAAATGTGAGTATGAATTCCAGCAAAAATTCGATGCAAATTTTTATTCAACCTTTCAAAATGAAGAGATGAGGGTCTCTTAAATAGACTTTCCTAGAATTCATCAACTGTTGAGATCGATTTTAATTAATGGTCAGGATTAAAGGTGAAGTTCAGTCATAAAGGGAGATTTTCAAATTAAAGGGAGTTAACATATTTAATTTGAGTAAAATAAGGAGTTAACTGATTCAATTTGAGTAGAATAAGGAGTTAAATGATTTAACTCATTTTAGATCAATAGTGAACTAGAAATTACCGTTTTTCAACTGAAGAGAGATTTTGTTGAGATATTTAATTTAATAAAATGAGATATATGCTCTCATAATTAATTTTTATATTTAATTAAGTAATTTTTAATTAATTAGAGACACTTTTCTTATTTAATTAAATAACTTCATTTAATTAATTAGGAATGGCTTCTCATTTAATTAAATAACTTTGTTTAATTAATTAGTAGTAAGTACTCAATTTAATTAAAGAATTTCATTTAATTATTTAAAAATTCTTTTCGAAACTAGTCAACTCAAGTCAATTGTGATTAAATCTGGTCAACTTTTGGTCATACTTGATCTTTGCATATGTGTATATCAGCAAATGTGAGTATGAATTCCAACAACAATTTGATGTAAATTTTCATTGAACCTTTCAAAATGAAGAAATGAGGGTCTCTTAAATAGACTTTCCTAAAACTCATCAATGGTTGAGATCGATTTCAATCAACGGTCATGATTAAAGTTGAAGTTCAGTCATAAAGGGAGATTTCCAAATTAAAGGGAGTTAACAGATTTAATTTGAGTAAAATAAGGAGTTAACTGATTCAATTTGAGTAGAAAAAGGAGTTAACTGATTTAACTCATTTTTTATCAATAGTGAACTGAAAATTTCTCTTTTTTAACTAAAGAGAGATTTTGTTGAGATATTTAATTTAATAAAATGAGATATGCTCTCATAATTACTTTTTCTATTTAATTAAAAAATCTTTAATTAATTAGAGACACATTTCTTATTTAATTAAATAACTTAATCTAAATAATTAGGAATGTGTTCTCATTTAATTAAATAACTTTGTTTAATTAATTAGAAGTAAGTACTCCATTTAATTAAATAATTTCGTTTAATTATTTCAAAATTCTTTTCGAAACTAGTCAACTCAAGTCAATCGTAGTCAAATCTAATCAACTTTTGGTCAAACTTGATCTTTGCATATGTGAATATGAGCAAATGTGAGTATGAATTCTAGCAACAATTCGATGCAAATTTTCATTCAACCTTTCAAAATGAAGAGATGAGGGTCTCTTAAATAGACTTTCCTGAAATTCATCAATGGTTGAGATCGATTTCAATCAGTGGTCATGATTAAAGGTGAAGTTCAGTCATAAAGGGAGACTTCCAAATTAAAGAGAGTTAATAGATTTAATTTGAGTAAAATAAGGAGTTAACCGATTCAATTTGAGTAGAAGAAGGAGTTAACTCATTTAACTCATTTTCGATCAATAGTGAACTGGAAATTTCCCTTTTTGAACTGAAAATAGATTTTGTTGAGATATTTAATTTAATAAAATGAGATATGCTTTCATAATTACTTTTTCTATTTAATTAAGTAATTTTTAATTAGTTAGAGACACTTTTTTTATTTAATTAAATAACTTCATTTAATTAATTAGGAATGCCTTCTCATTTAATTAAATAACTTTGTTTTATTATTTAGAAGTAAGTACTCTGTTTAATTAAGTAATTTTATTTAATTATTTCAAAATTCTTTTCGAAACTAGTCAGCTTAAGTCAACCGTGGTTAAATATGGTCAACTTTTGGTCAAAGTTGATCTTTGCGTATGTGAATCTGAGCAAATGTGCGTATGAATTCCAGCAAAAATTCGATGCAAATTTTTATTCAACCTTTCAAAATGAAGAGATGAGGGTCTCTTAAATAGACTTTCCTATAATTCATCAACTGTTGAGATCGATTTTAATTAATGGTCAGGATTAAAGGTGAAGTTCAGTGATAAAGGGAGATTTTCAAATTAAAGGGAGTTAACATATTTAATTTGAGTAAAATAAGGAGTTAACTGATTCAATTTGAGTAGAATAAGGAGTTAAATGATTTAACTCATTTCAGATCAATAGTGAACTAGAAATTATCGTTTTTCAACTGAAGAGAGATTTTGTTGAGATATTTAATTTAATAAAATGAGATATATGCTCTCATAATTAATTTTTATATTTAATTAAGTAATTTTTAATTAATTAGAGACACTTTTCTTATTTAATTAAATAACTTCATTTAATTAATTAGGAATGGCTTCTCATTTAATTAAATAACTTTGTTTAATTAATTAGTAGTAAGTACTCAATTTAATTAAAGAATTTCATTTAATTATTTAAAAATTCTTTTCGAAACTAGTCAACTCAAGTCAATTGTGATTAAATCTGGTCAACTTTTGGTCATACTTGATCTTTGCATATGTGTATATGAGCAAATGTGAGTATGAATTCCAACAACAATTTGATGTAAATTTTTATTGAACCTTTCAAAATGAAGAAATGAGGGTCTCTTAAATAGACTTTCTTAGAACTCATCAATGGTTGAGATCGATTTCAATCAACGGTCATGATTAAAGTTGAAGTTCAGTCATAAAGGGAGATTTCCAAATTAAAGGGAGTTAACAGATTTAATTTGAGTAAAATAAGGAGTTAACTGATTCAATTTGAGTAGAAAAAGGAGTTAACTGATTTAACTCATTTTTTATCAATAGTGAACTGAAAATTTCTCTTTTTTAACTAAAGAGAGATTTTGTTGAGATATTTAATTTAATAAAATGAGATATGCTCTCATAATTACTTTTTCTATTTAATTAAAAAATCTTTAATTAATTAGAGACACATTTCTTATTTAATTAAATAACTTAATTTAAATAATTAGGAATGTGTTCTCATTTAATTAAATAACTTTGTTTAATTAATTAGAAGTAAGTAGTCTATTTAATTAAATAATTTCGTTTAATAAGTTTAAAATTCTTTTTGAATATAGTCAACTCAAGTCAACCGTGTTTAAATCTGGTCAACTTTTGGTCAAACTTGATCTTTTACGTATGTTAATATGAGCAAATGTGAGTATGAATTTTCAGCAACAATTCGATGCAAATTCTCATTCAGCCTTTCAAAATGAAGAGATGAGGGTCTCTTAAATAGACTTTCTTAGAATTCATCAATGGTTGAGATCGATTTTAATCAACGGTCAGGATTAAAGGTGAAGTTCAGTCATAAAGGGAGATTTTCAAATTAAAGGGAGTTAACAGATTTAATTTGAGTAAAATAAGGAGTTAACTAATTCAATTTGAGTAGAAAAAGGAGTTAACATATTTAACTCATTTTTGATCAATAGTGAACTGGAAATTTTCCTGTTTGAACTGAACAGAGATTTTGTTGAGATATTTAATTTAATAAAATGAGATATGCTCTCGTAATTACTTTTTCTATTTAATTAAATAATCTTTAATTAATTAGAGACTCTTTTCTTATTTAATTAAATAGCTTCATTTAATTAATTAGGAATGGCTTCTCATTTAATTAAATAACTTTGTTTAATTAATTAGAAGTAAGTACTCCATTTAATTAAATAATTTTGTTTAATTCTTTCAAAATTCTTTCTAAAACTAGTTAACTCAAGTCAACCGTAGTTAAATTTGGTCAACTTTTGGTCAAACTTGATCTTTGCGTATGTGAATATGAGCAAATGTGAGTATGAATTCCAGAAACAATTCGATGTAAATTTTCATTCAACCTTTCAAAATGAAAAAATGAGGGTCTCTTAAATAGACTTTACTGGAATTCATCAACGGTTGAGATCGATTTCAATCAACGGTTAGGATTAAAGGTGAAGTTCAGTCATAAAGGGAGATTTCCAAATTAAATTTAGTTAACAGATTTAATTTGAGTAAAATAAGGAGTTAACTAATTCAATTTGATTAGAAGGAGTTAACTGATTTAAGTCATTTTTTATCAATAGTGAACTGGAAATTTTTCTTTTTGAACTGAAGAGAGATTTTGTTTATATATTTAATTTAATAAAATAAGATATGCTCTAATAATTAGTTTTTCTATTTAACTAAATAATCTTTGATTAATTAGATACACTTTTCTTATTTAATTAAATAACTTCATTTAATTAATTAGGAATGGCTTCTCATTTAATTAAATAACTTTGTTTAATTAATTGGAAATAAGTACTCCATTTAATTTGTAATGCCCCGCCAAGGGATCCAAAGAGTTAACCTAGAATTTCACTAAGTTTAGCAGCATTTTTTTTCTTTCATGAAAGTAAACATCACATATAACTTATGCACAATAACAGAAGCAATAGCATTGTCCATTTGAAGGTAAACATAATATAAATAACAGATTACATTCTTTTAAGATCTCTTAACGTTGAATTACATACATGAATCCATCTAGTACAACATCCTCATGAAATAATAATGATAAGTCCAATGTTTACACATTACATTTCAAATGCTCATTCATCCACTATACATGTCACAGAGTATGACAAGCTCAAAAATATACATACATAGAATAAGGTACATCATCCTATTCTAATCCATGATATATCAAAGTAGAGATAATCACATGATACAACATCATAGAGAACATATACATCCATCATAAAGATCAAACATAATAAACTAAGTGCACGGTTCCTCCCAACCATCAATAGCATTATTAGACCATCCTGGATCCTAGCCATCCCTCTGTGCGTAACATTCCAAATCATCAAAGAGATCATCAGTATTACATAGTAGGAATGTCACTCCTAATAAATAGAACATCATATGTAGAAAGTAATCTAACATGCAAATAAAAGAATAAGATAACATCATCTAACATATGCTAATCATCAATGAAAAAGGATACATATCCATCATCATCAAGGACGCATCAGCCACGAATCCTAAAAGTATTCTAACTCAAAGGTTCCAATCACAAAATCCAAAATCTAATCTCCAGAGGCACACAATGACATGTAGGAACCTACTATGCAAGCAGGAACGTGTCATCCCAATTATCACGTACAAGTTATCCTAGCAGTTAGCTAAACTCCACGGGTCCATACTGATTTCATGTTGCCACTAGTATCCTCTCATACTGACGAGGCATACTACGGAATGCAAGGTCACAACCATGCATCTCACTACTCCCATCCTAGCCTGTACAAGCACTCAAGGCATGGGCAAGAACAAAACACTTATCTTTTTAGGTTCATTCAGTTAGTATTAGGTGTGAATGTTATCACTTATTAATCCAACTTACAATGAGTTACCTTGGCAGCCTCTTAGGGCCCCAACTCTCATTGCAAGCCACTTCCTGTCACTATATGCAGATATCCTACCCTAATGCTCATGGAATCATAAATCACAAAATCACAAAAGATAATCAATAACAAAATCATCAAATATGCATAAAAGCATCAAATTTCCATGAGCTAACATCCATAGAAAATCATGAACGCAACAGCTCTCTATTGGCAACTGAAGTATCACTGATAATCAAAAGTATCCAATGGTTCTCAATAACCTATATATATATATATATATATCAATCAAATTGATCGAAGACTCCAAAAATGGTTTAGTCAAACATGTCGCATCATGACATCATCAAAATAAATCCACATTACAGTCCCATCATGGTGACTAGAAAAATAATGAAGGATAACTGATTGATGACCAAAAATAATGGTTAAGTCAAGTGTCTCATATATAAGAATTTCAACTATAACAATCAGTAATCACAACCAATACATAGAGCATTCCATCACATAACCATGGTTGGGTTTATAAAGATCAAGATTAAAATATCATCATGTCACCGCAATCACATAACTCCCAAACCTCTGGGAGACATCCTATATTGGTCAACACTAGTCAACCCAAAACCCAAAACAATAGCATAAAGAATACACGATGTAAACACATGTTTTGGTTTTACAACTTGAATTTAAATGTGGAGATCTCAGTTTAAGTTTCCAAGTCTGAAGAATGAATCGAGAACACATATATTATTTTTTGATAAATAAAAGTTTTCCTTATTAGAACTAAAAAATAATCCATTTTCCAATTAATAACATTTGTTTGATACATCCCCCACTCAACTATCAATTCCTTATTTAATAATTTAAAACATTTAAATTATTAAATAGTTAAAAATTATTAAAGAGTCACCTTTATGAAAATAAACCATCAATATAAGTCATTATCAAATAATAACTTAAATTTATAAATAACATATTTACATATTACATATATACATACATACGTACATATATAAATATATACATATATATATATATATATATATATATATATATATATATATATATATATATATATATATATATATATATATATATATATATATATATATATATAAACATATATATACATACATACATATGAAAATACGTTTTCATAAAATCGAATTAACAATTTTCGATTGACTTCATATTACATAGAAATGAGAAATCGACTGTATATAAATGTTTTAACATAAATGTTATTATTATTTTTTTGCATAACATAAACATCAATTAAAACCCCCCCAACTCTTGCTGCAATACGTAGTACCTGCAATCGCAAGCACTGCACCGACAGTGGGTACGTAGTACCCCTGTCATCGCAGACCTGCGACGAAAGGCCTCTGCCTTTCATTGGCGTGGGGTACGAAATGTGCCCATGGCATATAATATATATAAACTTTGTTCCATGCGATATAAATCGCGATGCGAATTAATAAATTTTTCACTGCGATTTAATCAATCACTCAATTCAATGTATTATATATAAATATACATAGGTATATATATATATATATATATTTAAATTTTATAATAGATCCATAATAAATGTATACATATGCATATATATATAAATATATATCTATATATATGTATATGTATGTAGATCTGAATATATAACCATGTATTTTTTTCACAAAGATTATATCTACAATTAAGAATAAGATATTTGCATTATAGAATGCATATAAAGTTCTCCAATTAAATTAATATACCCACATTGAGAATGCATATAAATATGAAACTTTTCAGAAGACATATGGAACACACGAAGAAGATAGGAAATGCATGATGCGAAAATAGCATAAGTAAATCATAAGAATCTACCCAGATTCTGATGCTAAATTGCTCTTCCTAAGAAAATCTGCAGAGCAAGCTCCTCCCTTCTTTAGAATGCTTGAGTCCTCCAATGCTCCAATTGCTCTTCAAACACTATATCTAAGCTTCTATGAGTGCCTGAATATAAAGAGCTTTCAGGAAACATATAGAATACTTCTAGAAAAAGCTGAAAGGTGTCACCAACTAAGCATGGGTCTTTTTCAACCTTCAAGATGAGCCTTACGGTTGTAGACACCATGTGCTTAATTGATGCACTAACCCCCGTGTTGTTGACACTTGAGAAATAGAGAAGTGCATTAATTCCCATGCAAGCTTATAACTCCAATTACTTTTTATATAATTTTTATTTAAATATTTATAACTTTCATTTTAACTTTATAACTTTTATTATTATTATTTATTTATTACTTTATTATTATTTTAATATTATTATTAATTTTAATTTCTAATTTTCTGTTATTTAATTCATTTTTTCTCAATTAATTCCATTCAATTAATTATAATAAAAAATAACATGATATTTTATATTAATCTTCTCAAATAATTAATTTATTAATTAAATCCATTTATTAAGACTTATTTAATAGAAAATTCACCATAGACCTCCAAGATAAAATATGAAAACCCATCATAGAGAAAATCACTCAAAATCAGTCTAAAGGGTTAAAAATCACGAATCATGTCATCCGACGCATTTGGTGGGTAAAATATCCAGATACTTTTCCTACCTCACTAGGACAATTTGTTTAAAGGTTTGAGATTTGGACTTGAGAATTTATCTCCCTTCTCTTATCATTGAGATAGTATAATAGGGTACGCTCATCCTGGCAATTCAGGAAAGTGGATACCTGGTATCTGCAACCTACAGAAAAACTATGTATGTACATACAATATATATAATGCTAAAATAAATAGAAAATGGTAGGAAGTGGTGTATCGTGTAGATCCTGACTAAGCAGGTGACTACGACTCCCTTCCTTAACCACATCAGAAATGCCATACAATGAGAAAACACGCACACCATACACATGCAAGTATGGGGTAAGTATCCATAATAAAACACATAAGAAAATAAACCATCCATCTAATCATAAATAATAACTAAAAATAGTATAATGATCATCATGGATTCATGAAATGTAAAATCTAAATGATCTCATCATATAACCACTGAATCCATAACATAATGTCTGATAGTGTCAAAACAATACCACTAATCCATCAACATAAGACACCTCTATCATAGTCCGAAGATAATAACAATGTCCAGAAAAGATGTGAACAAGGGTAGGCACTACAAAATAAAATAATTTTGTTTAATTATTTTAAAATTCTTTTCGAAACTAGTCAACTCAAGTCAACCGTGGTTAAATCTGGTCAACTTTTGGTTAAACTTGATCTCTGCGTATGTAAATATGAGCAAATGTGAGTATGAATTCCAGCAACAATTTGATGCAAATTCTCATTCAACCTTTCAAAATGAAGAGATGAGGGTCTCTTAAATAGACTTTCCTAGAATTCATCAATGGTTGAGATCGATTTCAATCAACGGTCAAGATTAAAGGTCAAGTTCATTCATAAAGGGGGATTTCCAAATTAAAGGGAGTTAACAGATTTAATTTGAGTAAAATAAGGAGTTAACTGATTCAATTTGAGTAGAAAAAGGAGTTAACTCATTTAACTCATTTTTGATCAATAGTGAACTGGAAATTTCCCTTTTTGAACTAAAGAGAGATTTTTTTGAGATATTTAATTTAATAAAATGAGATATGCTCTCATAATTACTTTTTCTATTTAATTAAGTAATCTTTAATTAATTAGAGACACATTTCTTATTTAACAAAATAACTTCATTTAATTAATTAGAAATAGCTTCTCATTTAATTAAATAATTTTGTTCAATTATTTCAAAATTCTTTTCGAAACTAGTCAACTCAAGTCAACCGTGGTTAAATCTGGTCAACTTTTGGTTAAACTTGATCTCTGCATATGTAAATATGAGAAAATGTGAGTATGAATTCCAGCAACAATTTGATGCAAATTCTCATTCAACCTTTCAAAATGAAGAGATGAGGGTCTCTTAAATAGACTTTCCTGGAATTCATCAATGGTTGAGATCGATTTCAATCAATGGTCAGGATTAAAGGTCAAGTTCACTCATAAAGGGAGATTTCCAAATTAAAGGGAGTTAACAGATTTAATTTGAGTAAAATAAGGATTTAACTGATTCAATTTGAGTAGAAAAAGGAGTTAACTCATTTAACTCATTTTTTATCAATAGTGAACTGAAAATTTCCCTTTTTGAACTGAAGAGAGATTTTGTTGAGATATTTAATTTAATAATATGAGATATTCTCTCATAATTACTTTTTCTATTTAATTAAATAATCTTTAATTAATTAGAGACACTTTTTTAATTTAATTAGATAACTTCATTTAATTAATTAGGAATGGCTTCTCATTTAATTAAATAACTTTGTTTAATTAATTAGAAGTAAGTACTCCATTTAATTAATATAATTTCATTTAATTATTTCAAAATTCTTTTCAAAACTATTGAACTCAAGTCAACCATGGTTAAATTTGGTCAACTTTTGGTCAAACTTGATCTTTGCATATGTCAATATGAGCAAATGTGAGTATGAATTCCAGCAACAATTCGATGCAAATTCTCATTCAAACTTTCAAAATGAAGAGATGGGGGTCTCTTAAATAGACTTTCCTAGAATTCATCAACGGTTGAGATCGATTTCAATCAGCGGTCAGGATTAAAATTGAAGTTCAGTCATAAAGGGAGATTTTCAAATTAAAGGAAGTTAACAGATTTAATTTGAGTAAAATAAGGAGTTAATTGATTCAATTTGAGTAGAAAAAGGAGTTAACTCATTTAACTCATTTTTTATCAATAATGAACTAGAAATTTCCCTTTTTGATATGAAGAGAGATTTTGTTGAGATATTTAATTTAATAAAATGAGATATGCTCTCATAATTACTTTTTCTATTTAATTAAAAATAATCTTTAATTAATTAGAGACACTTTTCTTATTTAACTAAATAACTTCATTTAATTAATTAGGAATGTCTTCTCATTTAATTAAATAACTTTGTTTAATTAATTAGAAGTAAGTACTCCATTTAATTAAATAATTTTGTCTAATTATTTAAAAATTCATTTCAAAACTAGTCACCTTAAGTCAACTATGGTTAAATCTGGTCAACTTTTGGTTAAACTTGATCTCTGCGTATGTGAATATGAGCAAATGTGAGTATGAATTCTAGCAACAATTCGATGCAAATTCTCATTCAACCTTTCAAAATGAAGAGATGAGGGTCTCTTAAATAGACTTTCTTTGAATTCATCAATGGTTGAGATCGATTTCAATCAGTGGTCAGGATTAAAAGTGAAGTTCAGTCATCAAGGGAGATTTCCAAATTAAAGGGAGTTAACATATTTAATTTGAGTAAAATAAGGAGTTAACTGATTCAATTTGAGTAGAAAAAAGAGTTAACTGATTTAACTCATTTTTTATCAATAGTGAACTAAAAATTTCTCTTTTTGAACTAAAGAGAGATTTTGTTGAGATATTTAACTTAATAAAATGAGATATGCTCTCATGCAAAGATCAAGTTTGATCAATAGTTAACTAGATTTAACCACGGTTGACTTGAGTTGACTAGTTTCGAAAATGAGTTAAATGAGTTAACTGAGTTAACTCTTTTTTCTACTCAAATTGAATCGGTGAACTCCTTATTTTACTCAAATTAAATCTGTTAACTCCCTTTAATTTGGAAATCTCCGTGTCATGCCCCGCCAAGGGATCCAAAGAATTAACCTAGAATTTTACTAAGTTTGGTAACATTTTTTTAAAAAAAATTACATGAAAGTAAATACCACATATAACTTATTCACAATAACGGAAGTAATAGCAATGTCCATCTAAAAATAAACATAACATACTAAACAGATTACATTATTTAATATCCCTTAACGTGAATTACATACATGTTTTCACCTAGTACAACATCCACATGAAATAATAATGATAAGTCCATTGTACAAATGTCTTTTCTAAATTACATTCCAGAATGCACAATCATCCACTGTACATGTCGTAGGGTAAGAAAGTTCAAAAGAATATACAATGTGAAATATAGTACATCACTCTATTCTAATCCATGATACCTCAAAGTAAAGATAATCACATGATACACATGATTCACCATCATAGAAGTCATATACATCCATCATAAAGATCAAACATAATAAACTAAGTGCACGGTTCCTCCCAACCGTTAATAACATCATTAGACCATCGTGAGCCCTAGCCATCCCTCTGTGCGTAACATCCCAAATCATCGAAGAGATCATCGGCATTAACATAGTAGGAATGTCACTCCTAATAAATACAACATCATATGTAGAGGTAATCTAACATGCAAATATAAGCATAAGATAACATCATCTAACATATGCTAATCATCAATGAAAGGATACATATCCACCATCATGAAGGATGCTTCAGCCAGGATGTCTCAATGAATCTCAAATGATAAGAGTGGAAAATACACTACCACCCGACCGCGTGGTACTTAAGTGGTCCACTCCCACTGTACTGAGGAGATAATATCAAGTCCCAAACAGGCTATCAAAATCACATAACACAAGTCTCTAAAGTCTAGGAATCCTAAAAGTATACTAACTCAAAGGTTCCAATCACAAAACAGACATCTACTTCCCAGAGGCACACAATGACATGTAGGAACCTACTATGCAAGCGAAAAAGTGTCATCGCATTTATCTCGTACAAGTTACCCTGGCAGTTAGCTAAACTCCACGAGTCCATACAGATCTCATGTGGCCACTAGTATCCTCTCATACTGACAAGACATACTATGAAATGCAAGGTCGCAACCATGCGTTCTCACTACTCCCATCCTTGCCTATACAAGCACTCAAGGCATGGGCGAGAACAAAAACTCTCATCTTTTTAGGTTCATTCAGTTAGTATTAGGTGTGAATGTTATCACTTATTAATCCAACTTAAAATGAGTTACCCTGGTAGCCTGTTAGGGCCCTGACCACCATTGCAAGCCACTTCTCGACACTACATGCAGATATCTTACCCTAATGCTCATGGTATCATAAGTCATCAAAATCACCAAAGAAAATCCATAATAAAATCATCAAATATCCACATTAAGAATCATCAAATATCCATGATAAAATCATCAAATATGCTTAAAGCATCAAATCTCCATAAGCAACATCCATAGAAAATCATGACCCCAACAGCTCTCTATTGGCAACTGAAGTATCACTGATAATCAAAGTATCCATTGGTTCTCAATAAGCAAAATATGTCTCAATCATACTGATCGAAGACTCCAAAAATGGTTGAGTCAAACATGTCACAACATGACATCATTAAGAATAAATCCACATTTCAGTCCTATTATGGCGACTAGAATATAACCAAGGATAACTGATCGATGACCAAAAATAATGGTTAAGTCAAGGGTCTCAAACATAAGAATCTCAATTTTAACAATCAATAATCACAACCAATACATAGAGCATTCCATCACATAATCATGGTTGGGTTTATAAAGATCAAGAATAAAACATCATCATGACATCACAATCACATAACCCCCAAGCCTCTGGTAGACATCCTATACTGGTCAACACTAGTCAACCCAAAATCCAAAACATTAGCATAAAGAATACACAATGTAAAAATATCTTTTGGTTTTGCTAAGTTTTCAAATTTGAATTTAAATACAAAAATCTCGGTTTACATTTCCAAGTTAAAAGAATAAATGGAGGAACATTTGTACATTTTTCTCATGTATTGTTTTTGGATGGATAAAAGTTTTCCTCTAAAATCCAATTTCCAATTATAATATTTTATTAAAATCGTTCCCCACCAACTTTAATTAAATTTCATATACTTTATATATTTTATAATTTAAAACTATTAATTAAATCTTAATAGTTAAATTATAAAATTATAAAATTATTCATCATTATAAAAGATGAATTCTTAAATCTTTTATAAAACAATTTTAAATCTTTTTAATAACATATTTACATATTACATATATACATATATATTTATATTTATATTTAAATATATATATACATACATATATAATATATAAATATTTATTATCGCATTTTATAAAAATTGAATATTATTAATTTCGAATTATATCATATCACATATAACAATAAAAGTCGAATAACAATCTTTCCTTTTAACAAAGCCGAATTATAAATGCCGTCGACTGTCACCGAAGTGACATCTGCCGCGAGTACCTTGCTAACACAAGTACCCTACGACTGTTACTATCGCGGGTACACTGCATAGCAGGTACCTCAAGATCCATTCAAAGCACGGGTACGGGGGTGCAATTCTGCCCCCACCCAAAATGTAATTTTTTTAAATATTTTTTTTTTAAACAATCGCTGCGCGATTTTTCAAACGTTTATTAAAACGTTTACACCCACAGTATGATATCTGATTTTACACACACACACACACACACACATATGTATATATATATATATGTGTGTATATATATATATATATGTATATATATATGTATATATATATAT
Source organism: Cupressus sempervirens (assembly GCA_028749045.1). Taxonomy (NCBI): domain Eukaryota; kingdom Viridiplantae; phylum Streptophyta; class Pinopsida; order Cupressales; family Cupressaceae; genus Cupressus; species Cupressus sempervirens. The sequence goes on from CM053791.1 coordinate 100,432,813, forward strand.
ATGTATATATATATGTATATATATGTATATATATATGTATGTATATATATATATATATATATATAATATACAAAATTATAAATATCACAGTATATATATATATAGTTGCATATATATATATGTATATATATAAGCAAAATGACAATTTATGAATTCAATCTTCAATTTTCAAAATTTCTCTATAAATCTTTGATTCCCAAAATTTTCAATAATTAATTTAATGGGTTTGGCTATGAATTTAAACCCTAGCCCCATTTTCATTTTCAGATCTATGCATATAGAATTCTCAAATAAATTTTAATTGCTCAAATTGAAAATGCATAATGAAATATGAGATTCCTTAGAAGACATATGGAAGACACGAAGAAGACAGGTATGCATAATGCAGAACAAGCATAAGTAAAATCACAAGAATCTACCCAGATTTTGATGCTAATTCACTCTTCCTCAGAAAACTCGTAGAGCAAGCTCCCTTCTTCAGAATTCTCGAGTCCTCCAATGCTCCAATTTTTCTCTATGCTATCCACGCTATCCACGCTATCTCTAAGCTTATAGGAATGCTTGAATATAAAGAGCTCTCAAGAAACCTCTAGAATGCTTCTAGAAACAGCTGGAAGGTGTCACCAACTAAGCATGGGTCTTTTCCAACCTTTTTGATGAGCCATAGGGTTGTAGACACCATGTGCTTAATTAATGCACTAACCCCCGTGTTGTTGACACATGAGAAATAGAGAAATGCGTTAATTCCCATGCAAGCTTATAACTCCAATTTACTTTTTAAATGATTTCTATTTAAATATTTATAACTTCCATTTTAATTTTTATAACTTTTATTTTAATTTTTTTATAACTTTTATTATTATTATTTGTTTATTAATTTATTAGTATTTTATAATTATTATTTATTTTAATTTCTAATTTTCTTTTATTTAATTCTTTTCTTTCAATTAATTCTCCTTTAATTAATTATGATCAAAATATCAAAGATCATGATATTTAATTTTCTCAAATAATTAATTTATTAATTAAATCTATTTGTTGAGACTTAATTAATAGAGAATTCACCATAGACCTCCAAGATAAAATATGAAAACTCATCATAGGACAATTCATACAAAATTAGTCTAAAGGATTAAAAATCATGAAATATGTCATCCAACACATTCAGTGGGTACTCAACTCTGATAATTGTCCTATCTCACTAGGACAAATGGTTTTAGGGTTTGGGATTTGGACTTGAGAATTTATCTCCCCTCTCTTATCTTTGAGATAGTATAATAGGGTACGCTCATCTTGGCAATTTAGGGAAGTCGATACCCGGTACCTGCAACCTGCAGAAAAACCATGCATGTACATACAATATATATAGTGCTAAGCTAAACAGGCAATGGCAGGAAGTGGTGCATCGTATAGATCCCAACTAAGCAGGTGACTACGACTCCCTTCCTTAACCACATCAGAAATGCCATACAATAAGAAAAAATGCACACCATACACATGCAAGTATGGGGTAAGTATCCATAATAAAACACATGAGATAATAAACCATCTAACTAATCATCAACAATAACTGAAAATAATATAATGATCATCATACATACATGAAATGTAAAGTCTAAATGATCTCATCATATAACAACTAAATCCATAACATAATACCTGATAGTCTCAAAACAATACCACTAATCCGTCAACATAATACTAGTCCATCAAAGTCTGATAATAATAGCAACAATGAGTCTAGAAAAGATGTGGACGAGGGTAGGCACTACACTCAGTTTATGACTGAACTTCACCTTTAAACCTGACCGTTGATTGAAATCGATCTCAACCGTTGATGAATTCCAGAAAATTCTATTTAAGAGACCCTCATCTCTTCATTTTGAAAGGTTGAATGAGAATTTGCATCGAATTGTTGCTGGAATTCATACTCACATTTGCTCATATTCACATACACAAAGATCAAGTTTGACCAAAAGTTGACCAGATTTAACCACGATTGACTTGAGTTGACTAGTTTCGAAAAGAATTTTGAAATAATTAAACAAAATTATTTAATTAAATAGAGTACTTACTTCTAATTAATTAAACAAAATTATTTAATTAAATGAGAAGCCATTCCTAATTAATTAAATGAAGTTATTTAATTAAATAAGAAAAGTGTCTCTAATTAATTAAAAACTATTTATTTAAATAGAAAAAGTAATTATCAGAGCATATCTCATTTTATTAAATTAAATATCTCAACAAAATCTCTCTTCAGTTCAAAAAGGGAAATTTCCAGTTCACTATTGATAAAAAATGAGTTAAATGAGTTAACTCCTTTTTCTACTCAAATTGAATCAGTTAACTCCTTATTTTACTCAACTTAAATCTGTTAACTCCCTATAATTTGGAAATCTCCCTTTATGACTGAACTTCACCTTTAATCTTGACCATTGATTGAAATCGATCTCAACAGTTGATGAATTTTAGGAAAGTCTATTTAAGAGACCCTCATCTCTTCATTTTGAAAGGTTGAATGAGAGTTTGCATCGAATAGTTGCTGGAATTCATACTCACGTTGCTCATATTCACATACGCAAAGATCAAGTTTGACCAAAAGTTGACCAAATTTAACCACGGTTGACTTGAGTTGACTAGTTTTGAAAAGAATTTTGAAATAATTAAATGAAATTATTTAATTAAATGGAGTACTTACTTCTAATTAATTAAACAAAGTTATTTAATTAAATGAGAAGCCATTCCTAATTAATTAAATGAAGTTATTTAATTAAATAAGAAAAGTCTCTCTAATTAATTAAAGATTATTTAATTAAATAGAAAAAGTAATTATGAGAGCATATCTCATTTTATTAAATTAAATATCTCAACAAAATCTCTCTTCAGTTCAAAAAGGGAAATTTCCAGTTCACTATTGATCAAAAATGAGTTAAATGAGTTAACTCTTTTTTCTACTCAAATTGAATTAGTTAACTCCTTATTTTACTCAAATTAAATCTGTTAACTCCCTTTAATTTGGAAATCTCCCTTTATGACTGAACTTCACCTTTAATCCTGACCGTTGATTGAAATCGATCTCAGTCGTTGATGAATTTTAAGAAAATCTATTTAAGAGACCCTCATCTCTTCATTTTGAAAGGTTGAATGAGAATTTGCATCAAATAGTTGTTGGAATTCATACTCACATTTACTCATATTCACATACGCAAAGATCAAGTTTGACCAAAAGTTCAGCAGATTTAACCAGGGTTTACATGAGTTGACTAGTTTCGAAAAGAATTTTCAAATAATTAAACAAAATTATTTAAACAAATGGAGTACTTACTTCTAATTAATTAAACAAAGTTATTTAATTAAATGAGAAGCCATTCGTAATTAATTAAATGTAGTTATTTAATTAAATAAGAAAAGTGTCTCTAATTAATTAAAGATTATTTAATTAAATAGAAAAAGTAATTATGAGAGCATATCTCATTTTATTAAATTAAATAAGTCAACAAAATCTCTCTTCAGTTCAAAAAGGAAAATTTTCAGTTCACTATTGATCAAAAATGAGTTAAATCAGTTAACTCCTTTTTTTACTCAAATTGAATCAGTTAACTCCTTATTTTACTCAAATTAAATCTGTTAACTCCCTTTAATTTGGAATTCTCCCTTTATGACTGAACTTCACCTTTAATCCTAACCATTGATTGAAATCAAATCTCAACCATTGATGAATTCTAAGAAAGTCTATTTAAGAGACCCTCATCTCTTCATTTTGAAAGGTTGAATGAGAATTTGCATCGAATATTTGATGGAATTCATAATCACCTTTGCTCATATTCACATAGCAAAGATCAAGTTTGACCAAAAGTTGACCAAATTTAACCACGGTTGACTTGAGTTGACTAGTTTCCAAAAGAATTTTGAAATAATTAGACGAAATTATTTAATTAAACGGAGTACTTACTTCTAATTATTTAAACAAAGTTATTTAATTAAATGAGAGGCCATTCCTAATTAATTAAATGAAGCTATTTAATTAAATAAGAAAACTGTCTCTAATTAATTAAAGATTATTTAACTAAATCGAAAAAGTATTTACGAGAGTATATCTCATTTTATTAAATTAAATATCTCAACAAAATCTCTCTTCAGTTCAAAAAGGGAAATTTCCAGTTCACTATTGATCAAAAAAGAGTTAAATGAGTTAACTCCTTTTTCTACTCAAATTGAATCAGTTAACTCCTTATTTTACTCAAATTAAATTAGTTAACTCCCTTTAATTTGGAAATCTCCCTTTATGAGTGAACTTGACCTTTAATCCTGACTGTTGATGAATTCCAAGAAAGTCTATTTAAGAGAACCTCATCTCTTCATTTTGAAAGGTTGAATGAGAATTTGCATCGAATTGTTGCTGGAATTCATACTCATATTTGCTCATATTCACTTACGCAAAGATCAGGTTTGACCAAAAGATGACCAAATTTAACCATGGTTGACTTGAGTTGACTAGTTTCGAAAAGAATTTTGAAATAATTAAACAAAATTATTTAATTAAATTGAGTACTTACTTCTAATTAATTAAACAAATTTATTTAATTAAATGAGAAGCCATTCCTAATTAATTAAATGAAGTTATTTAATTAAATAAGAAGATTGTCTCTAATTAATTAAAGATTATTTAATTAAATAGAAAAAGTAATTATGAGAGCATATCTCATTTTATTAAATTAAATATCTCAAAAAAATCTCTCTTCAGTTCAAAAAGGGAAATTTCCAGTTCACTATTGATCAAAAATGAGTTAAATCGGTTAACTCCTTTTTCTACTCAAATCGAATCAGTTAAGTCCTTATTTTACTCAAATTAAATCTGTTAACTCCTTTTAATTTGGAAATCTCCCTTTATGACTGAACTTCACCTTTAATACTGACCGTTGATTGAAATCGAGCTCAACCGTTGATGAATTCTACGAAAGTCTATTTAAGAGACCCTCATCTCTTCATTTTGAAAGGTTGAATGAGAATTTGCATCGAATTGTTGCTGGAATTCATACTCACATTTGCTCATATTCACATACGCAAAGATCAAGTTCAACCAAAAGTTGACCAAATTTAACCATGGTTGACTTGAGTTGACTAGTTTCAAAAAGAATTTTGAAATAATTAAACGAAATTATTTAATTAAATGGAGTACTTACTTCTAATTTTTTTTTTTTTTAAAAGAGGGGTAAATGCTTTGACCTGGAGCTATGAACCAGTGAGGCCACAAACGGGGGACCTCATCCCCATGAGATTTGAACCTTGATGGCAAGGATAACAACACAACAACTTAACCATCACAACATGCCACTAATGGTAGTACTTACTTCTAATTAATTAAACAAAGTTATTTAATTAAATGAGAAGCCATTCCTTATTAATTAAATTAAGTTATTTAATTTGTGAGGCCTCACCCAATTTGTCATAGTACCAATGAGATAATTGCATTACGGTGATTTTAATCCTATTTTTGATACACTCTTAAGACTGTAGGGTTATGTCATTTTAATATCTACATTTTGATGATCCGCAATTACCTCTGCATATCATGACCTAACTGATGCATTTAATGATTCTATTTCATGTTGTAAGCTATTGATATTGCTTTAATAGAAATTGAATGGTAGAAATGCTTGTAATATAAGAAGGTAATGTTGAAGTGGAAATTAGAGTTAAAAGATAAATTTTGTTATGCATTGAGACCTAACCCACATACCTAGGGATTCAATAGTTATGGATTCAGCATCTTGTCGTAGAATATGAAGTTATTCAGAATATTAAATTGACCATGTTATGTTGATAAGTAAAGTTTAGTTTTATAGTATTTTGAACATTTTACATGGAAATTGTTAGAAGAAGTAATGTAATTATAAGGAATGAAGTATGGAACTCAAATGTCAAATGTGATATGTAAGTTTTGATATTTTAATATTTTGAAGGTTATATTTGAAATGATTAAGAAAGGGAAAGTTAATTTGAGATGATGAAATATATTCAAGTCTAATGTTGAATGAGATAATGATTTATTTTACATATGCTTATATGATTTTCTTGGACTACTGACGCTCGAGTTTAGTGTGCAGGAATTTGACCATGGGTTAAAGGGGAATTAAGGCTCAAACTACTACAAACATGACATAACCAAGGTTGAATTAGTGGAAAAGATTCAAACCTAATTGTAATGTTTTTTATTTCGTATATGTGAATTGTATGTGTGCGTAGTAGCCTAGTTCATGTATTATTGTAAAACAAGTCATTTTTTTTAATATAATGTGATATTTTGTGTGTGTCACTTGACACTTGTGGTTTTTATGTGATATGACATGTTATTCGTCAATCGATCATGTGGCCACCTTATTCCATGATAAATGCCTTAATTGAGGAATTTGATTATTGCCTTAGTCAGTAAAAGGACAAGGTCATCACCTTGGAGAATTTGAAATTTGAATCACCTAGCTTTGGGAGGGTCATAAAGTAACTTTAAGGTAAGTTGGGATTAAAATTAACCCCACCCATGTTAGTACTATAGGCTAGGGAGCTATTAATGACCTCTAGGGTGTCTAGTGGACCTAGGAGACCCCATGAAAATGACATTCTTTATGGAATCCGAAAATGAGAAGGATATATATATAGAGGTATGGCTAAATGAGAAACCACTTAGCCACTCTCTAATTTTAGAGACAATTAGGTTTTGGAGGGAGAGGAGGGGAGCTCTACTGCAACTATCCTTACCCTAGCTTGGACCAAGGTTGGTATCTCAAGCTTGCTTCCTTTCCTTTTTCTTTCTTTTAGCATGGTTAAGCCAATCTGCAAGTGTTGAGTTTATCAATGAAGTATGCATTGCATTGCATTGTGGAGTAGCATTCATGTGAGTGTTTGAATGGTGTTCATTGCATGTAGATTAGTGTGACACCATTCTGCATCTTGTTGTATTGTGTGGAGTATTGTGAGTATGAGGTTTGGATTTCCTGTATTTCCTTGTTGCATTATGGGTGTTGATATTGTGTTGTGATAATGTGATGTGCTCTTGAAAATCTATTGTTTTATTGCTACTTGGTTTCATTTTCTTATTGTGCTTGAGTGTTCTTATGGGTGTGGGACTTACACTCACCCTTGTGGGAAGGGAAGAGAAGTCTAGGGTGAACAAGCAGTACTTGGATTGCATAGTTGAGGACCTTGGAGTATGGGCTCCATTGTATGCCATTTTCATATTCATATTTTGCCTTGGGGGAGGATAAGAAAAAAAAAAAAAAAGAAATGGTGAGGAAGGAAGTAACTGAAGTATGGGTTTGTAGGAAGCTAAAGCTCTTGGTTGTGTGTGTTGTAGGATGTTGTGTTGGTAGTGTGTGTCGTGGAAGATGTTTATGAAAGCCCAAAAGGGCCTTGTATTTTGTTGATTTAGCCCCGAAAGGGCATGATTTTTATGGAAAATATGATATGAAATGGTAAACCTCCTTGTTTTTCCACCTTCACCCTATGTTCAAGGTTCCAATGGTGAGCCTTTGTGAAATATTCTTGGGATGGGATTTGTTGCAGTTTTGTTATGTGGTGTATATGTTTCTTACAAGTGTGTATGTGGATTTTGTTTGAGCCTTGTTCCCCTAGCACGGGGGTGGTCTCTTTGAGGCCTATGGTTGAGTGGAAAGCACCCATGGTCCTTGTTTTGTTGTGATGCATTTGCAAGTTCTTAGAGAAAAATCTTGGAAACTTGGAGTCCTTGCTATCTTCCATGTGCATAGGAGGAGAAGACAATATTGCATTGAGATGAGATAGAGAGAAAAAATCCATTTTGTTATGTGAGCCTAAATCTATTGTAAGAGAAAGCTATTGTCTTGGTTTGATTGTCAATGGAAAGGTTGTGAGTGCTCATGTGTAGTAAAAGTATTTTCCATTGTGTATATTATGATATGTTCACTTCACCACCTTTTTGTGTATCATGAGGGTATCACTGAAGATAATTCATTGTAATAATATTGTTGTTTTATTGGATGGTAACACCAATCAGAGATCCAAATTACTTGATGCTCTTGAGTGGAATGCAAAAGAAATTTGATATCATAGAAGAGATAATATTCATAGGAAGGATTATCCTGGTGGATTGCTATTATCATTTTAGTTCCATTGTTTACCAATTGTGAATGTACATTCAAATCTAGATTTTCAAAAGAAGATAATGTTGAGAAAATGGTTTCTAAATTTCATAATTCATAGATAGGGATAATCCAGATAACTTCATATAAAGTCTTGTCATGAAATGTCGAGTTATTGGATTAAGTTAAAGTTTTGAATGCTAAATGAATCACAATTTTAAAACTATACTTAGTTTATAATTATCTCCTAATTATCCTTGCAATAACTTACCTTGAATATCCTAGATTACAGAAGAAGAAAATCAAGTGATGATATAAAATATAAAAGACTTAAGACATAAGCTTGTTGTAGGTGCACATTTTATCCTCTAGAAAATGTATGAGAAAGTAAAATAAATCTCTTCTCTTAATATAGACATTAAAATATTTAAGAGTATTCCTTAGACTCCTAGGACCCTATAACCTATAAAGCATATTTTAACATAAAAAACTAACCATCATAGTAATTGCATTAGAAGGGACCTCATATGAGACACATAACTTGAGTCAACACCCTATCAAATCAAAAGAAACTTTAAAAAAAATAAGAATACAATGCTCATGTTAAACAAACCTAAACTAGCACCAAGTAATATTTTAAACAAGACATAGCATGACAAACAACCTACTATATTATCTACCCTAGGCTAGCATGGGTTGGTGAATGAGAAATTTTTTTAATCTGCTATGGAGACCAAGGTATTTAATTTCTCTGACATGACCAAGACTTATTTCATCCACCTATTCCCTAGGCACTTTGTGCCTTCAAATATTATATTGGAATACTGTTCAAGTTTATGACATAATTCTGACAAGAGGGAATGGCTTCCATTTTTTCCTTGACGCCTTGATTTGCCTTGGAAGAAGTTATGGCATTTTATATGTCTTTCTTCACCCACCTAATTAAGACTAGGATAAACTCCACGCTGCCAACAATATGGGACCAAGTAGCAAGTCAATTTAACATGGGAATTCGAAATGCATATCTTCTAGCTCAAAATTAATAGGATTTGACTCATGGAAAAGGCGCCTATGCTTTTCTTGGCCAAAACTATGGTAAGTGAGTCCACCATGGAGAGAAACCCAAGGAATTCGCTTGGTCTATGGGTAAGTGAAGAAGATTATGGGGTAGTAGCACGTAGGTAGTAGGGTGATTTGGAACTTTTCTAGAGAAAAAGTATTTCATCTTCTTAAAAGAAATGTTAGTGGGGTCAACTTAATGGACTATGACTAATAGGGTATTTAAGATAGATGGATAGTTAATATGTTCATATGCATTCATTTTGTTACCTTAGTATTAGTAAGGATAGATTATCCTTTAAAATCATTCTTTTATGATATATGTTTATATAAATGAATTGATCATTCTTTTCACTAAAATTTCAATTGTAGTAGGTATTGACCCTAATATTAAAATGTGATGTCACTTGCATTAGAGATATAATATGAATAATAAATAGATAATTCAATCTTAATAACTATTTCAATGAAAGATGTAAGTTTGGATATGAAAAAAGTAAAAATATACACCCATTGATTTTGGGAACATTTTAAATAGTCTAGAAAAGTGTTAATTATGTATATATTGTTATTTGAATCGATTGCCTAGAGTAGCATAGTTGGCATCAAAGTTGATGATAGTTCTAATGGATGGTTAATCGGGGGTTACATGCATTGAAGAAATGTTAACACATATGACAAATTAGTAAAGATGACATTGAAATGTGGAGTGCAGAGTGAAGTAGTAGGTATGAGTATTCTCTTTGCAAACCCTGGGTTAGTAGATGTCAGAGGGATGTCCAACTCAGTGATGATATAGTTGTAACATACATATGTCTTTTGGAGGTTATTTAGGCTTATGAAATTAATTAATTAAGAATAATAATAATAATAATTTTTTTTAAAAAATTGTGCTTAATGTACATTTAGGGTAAATTTAGGGCATGACATTTTGGTATCAGAGCCTAGTTGAAGCACTGGGCATTGATGGGTCCATAAAAAAATGTAAAATTTAAATGTTACCTTTAAAAGAGAAAAACTTCAATTGACTCATCTTTTAAGCTAGTAACTGCTATGAGAGAGTCAACTAAAGCATAACACCTTTATTGTTCTTGACCTGTTGATAAGATAACCTTTGACCAATTTTTTTTATAAATGACTTTTAATCATATTAAATAGATTATTCTAAATGATACTAACCAATATAATTCTCCTAGTACTAGGTAACTTTGTTCATCATCGTAATAATAATTTCATTAATACTAAAATAAAACAATGAACCCTAATAATACATTCACCAAACCCTTCTCTCACTACTTATAGATTTAGTACAAGCCATTGTCATAAAATTACTATAAATAAGGACTTACATATAGATCTAAAGAGTTATATAGATAGCATCAAGGAGCTAGCATTTTCCTTATCTCATAGGTGAACAATGATCTATCATTAGTGTCGTTCTCAACTTCAAGATAAGACATATATAAAAACATTTACCTCTAACATTCCTAGATGAAAGATCTTTCCGAGGCACTACTAATATCATTATAGTGAAAATAAGAAAAGAAAGAAATCAACAATAAACAAGAATTGAATTTCAATTAAAAGATTAAATTTATTTTATAAGATTTTACTCTTTTTTAAAAATAAATAAATATAATCTATACAGTTTTGCTTTTAACTAACATTAGATAAACTTTTATTTCTTTACTCATTCCATTGATAAAGGAATACTAAGTTAATATTATGTGTCAAAAATGTTCCTATATGCCTTTCACATTTGTCACTGCATGTAAGAGAGTGTAGTGACCATAGATTGAACTAGAATGAAGGAATTGTAAAGAAAATAAATGCAAGATTTATCTAAGATTTTATATGCAAGTAAATGAATATAAACTAGATGAAATACAAATTTAATCTAAGAGTTAGTAAGAAAACATTGAAGCTAGAACATGTAAAATGAATGTATTGAATGAGAATGTAATAAATTGTTTTAAAAAGCACAAAAATGGAGTACTCAAACTGATAGAGTTTACTCATTCACAAATTTCATCCTCTCAAATGAGAGAAATAAGTTCCCAATTTATAGAGAAATCCAAAATAAATCAATGGTGTATATCAATTAGATGAATGGTGGAGATTGCATGAATGTTCACTTTGAAATGGAAGTTTCCATTTAAGAGAGAGTTAATTGATTTGTTTCCTTGTTCTTTTTAAAATCACTCAATGTTTCCATTTTTTTGTATAAAAACAAATCAAAAGAAGATTTTGGAGATTTTGTTAAAATTATGTCTCATATTTTGAATATTTAAATTCAAATAATATATATATGTAGATATTTAATTCAAATAAGTAATAAATTCATTTTGCATGTAATTTTAGAAAATATCAAAATTAATATAATCAAAGTATTAGGAAAATTTAATTAAATTAATTGATTTAGTGGATTTAATAGCCAAGATGTCAATATTCATGAGCTTATTATTTTATTTATATTTATTTCTTTATTAATTCTTATAGTGATTTTTGTAGATTAATGATTTTCTACAATTGATATTTAAATCAAATAGAGTTAATTAGGACTAGAAATGCCTAACAAATTAGGATTTTGTTGATAATTAGAAAGATTAGGAGTAAGTTAGTTTTTGAGACCAATTTGAGGTATTACAAATATAAAAATACAAGGTATACTATCCATTATATTATGATCCAATTTAATACTATTCCTATAACTAACAACATTAACTATTTATGATTAATTGTACATATATGACAATTATAATTGATTATCATTAATAATAGTGTTGAAGGGTCTAGGTGTTGTAAAAATATAGCATATAAATTAGGGCAGTGTACATGTTGGATAAGCTAGATAATTACTTATTTAGGCACATCCATTTGGACACAATTCAAATTTGGAATCTAGGTTTCAAAAAGAATTTACATGTTACTTTATAGATATCATGCTTACCCTCAAGGATAGGATGTTAAATTGAATCATTGATAAACAATATTTCTATAGTAAGGTTGCATAAGCATATGTTTCCTTCTGAGATGTAGTGCCTACCCTCATTCACATCTTTTCTGGACATTGTTATTATCTTCAGACTATGATAGACTAGTCTTATGTTGATGGATTAGTGGTATTGTTTTGACACTATCAGACATTATGTTATGGATTCAGTGGTTATATGATGAGATCATTTAGATTTTACATTTTATACATACATGATGATCATTATACTATTTTCAGTTATTATTGATGATTAGATGGATGGTTTATTATCTTATGTGTTTTATTATGGATACTTACCCCATACTTGCATGTGTATGGTGTGCGTGTTTTCTTATTGTATGGCATTTTTTATGTGGTTAAGGAAGGGAGTCATAGTCACCTGCTTAGTCAGGATCTACACGATGCACCACTTCCTGCCATTGTCTATTTAGCTTAGCATTATATATATTGTATGTACATGCATAGTTTTTTTGCAGGTTGCAGGTACCGGTTATCGACTTCTCTGAATTACCAGGATGAGTGTACCCTATTATACTATCTCTATGATAAGAAATAGGAGATAAATTCTCAAGTCCAAATCCCAAACCTTTAAACCAATTATCCTAGTGAGGTAGGACGAGTATCTGGATATTTTACCCTCCGAATGTGTCGGATGACATGATTCGTAATTTTTAACCTTTTAGACTGATTTTGAGTGATTTTCTCTATGATGGGTTTTCATATTTTATCTTGGAGTTCTATGGTGAATTTTCTATTAACTAAGTCTTAATAAATGGATTTAATTAATAAATTAATTATTTGAGAAAATTAATATAAAATATCATGTTATTTGATATTTTGATTGTAATTAATTAAATGTGAATTATTGAGGAAAATGAACTAAATAAAAGAAAATTAAAAATTAAAATTAATAATAATAATAAAATAATAATAAAGTAATAAATAAATAATAATAATAAAAGTTATAAAAGTTAAAATGAAATTTATAAATATTTAAATAAAAATTATATAAAAAGTGAATTGGAGTTTTAAGCTTGAATGGGAATTAACGCACTTCTCTATTTTTCAAGTGTCAACAATAGGGGGGTTAGTGCATCAATTAAGCACATGGTGTCTACAACCCTAAGGCTCATCTTGAAGGTTGGAAAAGACCCAGGCTTAGTTGGTGACACCTTCCAGCTGTTTGTAGAAGCATTCTAGATGTTTCTTGAAATCTCTTTATATTCAGGCATTCATAGAAGCTTAGACATAGCGTTTGGAGAGCAATTGGAGCATTGGAGGACTCGAGCATTCTGAAGAAGGGAGGAGCTTGCTCTGTGGATTTTCTGAGGAAGAGCGATTTAGCATTAGAATTTGGGTAGATTCTTGTGATTTTACTTATGCTATTTTCGCATCATGCATTCCCTATCTTCTTCGTGTCTTCCATATGTCTTCTGAGAAGTTTCATATTTTTATGCATTCTCAATGTGGGTAGATTAATTTAATTTGAGAACTTTATATGCATTCTATAATGCAAATATCTTATTCTTAATTGTAGATATAATCTTTGTGAAAAACATACATGGTTATATATTCAGATCTACGTACATATACATATATATAAATATATATTTATATATATGCATATGTATACATTTATCATGGATCTATTGTAAAATTTGAATATATACATACATACATACATACATACATACATACACACATATATATATATATATACTGATAAATATATATAATGCATCGAATTGAGCGATTGATTAAATCGTAGTGGAAAATTTATTAATTCGCATCGCGATTTATATCGCATGGAACAAAGTTTATATATTATATGTCGTGGGCACATTTCGTATCTTGCGCCGGCGAAAGGCAGAGGCCTGCCATCGCAGGTCTGCAGTGACAGAGGTACTACGTACCCGCTATCGGCGCAGTGCTTGTGACCATAGGTACTACGTACCGCAGCAAGAGTTGGGGGGGTTTTAATTGATGTTTATGTTATTCAAAAATAATAATAATAACGATTCTATTAAAACATTTATATACAGTCGATTTCTCATTACTATGTAATATGAAGTCAATCAAAAATTGTTAATTCGATTTTATGAAAACATATTTATATATGTATGTATGTATATATATATATATATATATATATATATATATATATATATATATATATATATATGTATATATATATATATATATATATGTATGTATGTATGTATGTATGTATGTATGTATCTATGTATGTATGTATGTATGTATGTATGTATGTATGTAATATGTAAATATGTTATTTATAAATTTAAGTTATTATTTGATCAATGACTTATATTGATGGTTTATTTTCATAAAGGCGACTCTTTAATAATTTTTAACTATTTAATAATTTAAATGTTTTAAATTATTAAATAAGGAATTGATAGTTGAGTGGGGGATGTATCAAACAAATGTTATTAATTGGAAAATGGATTTTTTTTGGTTCTAATAAGGAAAACTTTTATTTATCCAAAAACAATATATGTGTTATCCATTCATTCTTCAGACTTGGAAACTTAAACTAAGATCTACACATTTAAATTCAAGTTGTAAAACCAAAACATGTGTTTACATCATGTCTTCTTTATGCTATTGTTTTGGGTTTTTGGGTTGACTAGTGTTGACCAGTATAGGACGTCTACCAAAGGCTTGGGGGTTATGTGATTGTGGTGACATGATGATGTTTTAATCTCGATCTTTATAAACCCAACCATGGTTATGTGATGGAATGCTCTATGTATTGGTTGTGATTACTGATTGTTATAGTTGAGATTCTTATGTATGAGACACTTGACTTAACCATTATTTTTGGTCATCGATCATTTATCCTTGGTTACTTTTCTAGTCGCCATGATGGGACTGTAATGTGGATTTATTTTGATGATGTTATGATGTGACATGTTTGACTAAACCATTTTTGGAGTCTTCGATCAATTTGATTGAGATATATATATGTTGGTTATTGAAAACCATTGGATATTCGATTATCAGTGATACTTCAGTTGCCAATAAAGAGCTTTTGTGTTCATGATTTTCTATGGATATTAGCTCATGGAGATTTGATGCTTTTATGCATATTTGATGATTTTGTTATGGATTATCTTTTGTGATTTTGTGATTTATGATTCCATGAGCATTAGGGTAGGATATCTGCATGTAGTGACAGGAAGTGGCTTGCAATGGGGGCCGGGGCCCTAAGAGGCTGCCAGGGTAACTCATTGTAAGTTGGATTAATAAGTGATAAAATTCACACCTAATACTAATTGAATGAACCTAAAAAGATAAGTGTTTTGTTCTCGCCCATGCCTTGAGTGCTTGTACAGGCTAGGATGGGAGTAGTGAGACGCATGCTTGCGACCTTGCATTCCGTAGTATGCCTCATCAGTATGAGAGGATACTAGTGGCTGCATGAAATCAGTATGGACCCATGGAGTTTAGCTAACTACCAGGGTAACTTGTACATGATAATTGCGATGACACTTTCCCGCTTGCATAGTAGGTTCCTACATGTTGTTGTGTGCCTCTAGAGATTAGATGTCAAATTTTGTGTTTGGAACCTTTTAGTTAGTATACTTTTAGGATTCCTAGACTTATAGAGATATGTGTTATGTGATTTTGATAGCCTATTTGGGACTTGAGATTATCTACTTAGCATGGTGGGAGTGGACCACTTAGGTACCACGCGGTCGAGTGGTAGTGTATTTTCCACTCTTATCATTTTGAGATTCATTTAGACATCATGGCTGATGCGTCCTTCATGATGATGGATATGTATCCTTTTTCATTGATGATTGGCATATGTTAGATGATGTTATCTTATGCTTTTATTTGCATGCTAGATTACTTCTACATATGATGTTGTATTTATTAGGAGTGACATTCCTACTATGTAATACCAATGATCTCTTCAATGATTTGGAATGTTACACACGGAGGGATGGCTAGGATCCACGATGGTCTAATGATGCTATTGATAGTTGGGAGGAACCATGCACTTAGTTTATTATGTTTGATCTTTATGATGGATGTATGTGTTCTATATGATGTTGTATCATGTGATTATCTCTACTCTGATGTATCATGGATTAGAATAGGATGATGTACCTTATTCTATGTATGTATATTTTTGAGCTTGTTATACCCTGTGACATGTACAATGGATGAATGAGTGTTTGAAATGTAATGTGTAAACATTGGATATTTCATGAGGATGTTGTACTAGATGGATTCATGTATGTAATTCAATGTTAAGGGATCTTAAAGAATGTAATCTATTATTTATGTTATGTTTACTTTTAGATGGACAATTTTATTGCTTCCATTATTTTGCATAAGTTATATGTGATGTTTGCTTTCATGAAAAAAAAATGTTTCTAAAACTTAGTGAAATTCTATGTTAATTCTTTGGATCCCTTGGCCGAGCATTACATTTGGTATCAGAGCCCGAGTTTCTACATTGGGAGCTTTGGGTATTTTGGAACAACTAGAACTTTGAACTATTAAATATAACTTTCCAAACTTGATCTAGGTGAATTGAAATAGGACTCAAACTGTTACTTGAGTATTTTTCATACATCAACACTTAGTTTCAAAACTGGAAATTTTCCTTAAACCTACACATAGAACTGAACTTAGTAGCTTGTACTATTGTAGGATGGTATCTGGGACTAGGTCTTCTATTAGAGGCCATGGTAGAGGTCATTGCAGAGGCCGTGGTCATGGCAGAACTATCAGTGTCCATGAGTATGCCCATGAGGGATTGGCTCATGTAGAGAGCAGGGAAGAGCACTCTAGTAGGTAGCCGAAAGAGAGCCGTAGAGAGGACCAAGCTCAGTCTGAAGAGGTCAGTTTGAGAAAAATGATGTAGACTATTCTAGAATGTCTACCTCCTATTCAAAAATAGCCCAAAGTGCATCAGACAGAACAAGAGCATAGACCCAGATCTAGAAGTCCTTGAAAGGAACGTCAGAGGTCCATTGTGTCCACTCAGATGAAGGATATTTCAAAATCCAAGGTTAAGCTTTTCAATGGGCAAGGTTCTAGTTATGTGGCCAAGAAGTGGCTTATTTCTCTCAACAAGATTTTTTCCATGCAGGAGTTTGACAACAATGTTAAAGCAAGGTTTGCGATCACTAATTTAGAGAATTTTGGGGCCACTCGGCGGACGATTGAGGAGAAGAAATTGGGTATCGATATGAGCAGTGTTACATGGGAGTTATTCCTAGAGAGTTTTCGTGAATGATTCCTACTAGAGGAATGGAAACAACAAAGGGCTGATGAATTTCATAATCTCAGACAGTACACTTTATCAGTGATCGAGTATGAGCGTAAGTTTTATGAGCTCATGTCTTATTTAGGATTTAGTGAAAATTAAGCTCAACTGACACAACATTTTATTAGGGGTTTGAATAACCGTATTATTGGGGGAGTTAAGGTATTTGAGCCAAAAACCCTCAAGGATGTGGTGCATCGAGCTATCCTTGTTGAGCAAAGTGTCAACCTTGGTCAAGGTAGTTTTGTAAGAGTGCCAGCAGCATTAGGATCTAAAAGAAAATACAATTCAGGTGGTAACAAGAAGTTTTCTTTCTCTAAGGGGAAATGGTATCAGCAGCAGTCTCAACAGACACAGCAACAGAAGGGCTCAATTTCTCAAGCTCAAGTCAGTGGCAAACGTTCTAACACCAAGAACAACCACAATGCTCAACACAATAAACAAAATCAGACCAATCAGCCAGCTCAGAGTAGCCAGTCTTTTGTTAGCAGGAACAGTCACCAGCAATCTAATGTACCATCTATGGGAAGAGGTTCTGGCAAAAATACGAAATTCTTTTCATGTGGTCAGATTGGACATTATGCAGCTCACTGTCCACAATGAGCACCTCAGTTTTTAGGACCTAGACCTACAGTTTTAGAGCCTATAGTGGGTGATGTAGGTAGAGCTCATAGAGTTTTTGCAGCAATTGATTAGCTTTAGGCAGATCATCAAGGAACAGTGGTTGAGACCACAGGTGCTATTAGAGGTATATCTCTTTCAGTATTGTTTGATTCAGGAGCTACAGATTCATTTATTTCACCATCTCTAGTTTCTAAGTGTAAGCTGGATGCGATGAAGCAAGAGCATGGTTGGCAAGTGGAACTAGCCTCAGGCATTAAGGTTTCCATAGATTCTATAGTTCATAAGTGTGGGCTTAGTTTAGGAAGCTTCGATACGGCAGTGGATCTTCGAGTCATACCCCTTGGTTCCTATGATGTGGTTCTAGGCATGGACTAGCTTGGATCTCATAGAGCCAATAGAGATTGCAGGAAGAAGATTATTATGTGCCAAGATGACCAAGGGAATGATGTGCAGATAGTTGGGATACCAAGGCCTATATCTCTGTAGATGATTTCTGCTATGCAATTGAAGCGAAGTTTCCGTAAGGGATGTCAAATATTTGCTGTTATGGTAAATGATCTTGATGAGTAAGATTCCATGAGGAAGACTTTGGATCACCAAATTTTGCAGGAGTATGCAGATGTTATTCCTAGAAAGATCATTTCTGACAGGGATCCTGTATTCACATCTGCATTCTGGACAGCGCTGCAGCATGAGCTTGGAGCACAGTTAAACTTTTGTTCGGCATATCATCTAGAGACTGATGGTCAGACAGAGAGGGTGAATCAGGTTTTGGAGGATATGTTATGGATGTATGTGATGGATAGGCAGACACATTGGGAGGATTATCTCTACCTAGTGGAGTTTGCTTACAACAACAGGTATCATAGTTCTATTGGTATGGCACCATTTCCGGCATTATATGGGCATCCTTTTCATACACCATTGAGTTGGGACAGTCTTGAGGAACGCATCCTGTTGGGTCCTGAGATGCTTCGTGATATGGAGCAATAGGTAGTCCGTATCCGTGAGCATTTGACTACAACACAGGATAGGTAGAAGAAGTATGTCGATGCTCATAGGACTAATAAGCAGTTTGTTGTGGGAGATAAGGTTTTCTTGAGAGTGCGATCGTGAAAGAGTCTGATTTGATATGGAAAGGGTTTTAAGCTAGCACCTCGCTTTGTGGGACGATTCGAGATTCTAGAGAGGATTGGTCCTATTGCTTACCGTCTTGCTCTACCGCCCAGCCTATCTTGCATTCATGATGTTTTCCATATTTTAGTGCTTCAATAGTATATTCCTGATATTGTACACATTCTTGATTGGAATGCGTTGCAGGTAGAGGACGGGCAGCTGGCGTGCGTGTTTTCTTATTGTATGGCATTTCTGATGTGGTTAAGGAAGGGAGTCATAGTCACCTACTTATTCGGGATCTACACAATGCACCACTTCTTGCCATTGTCTGTTTAGCTTAGCATTATATATATTGTATGTACATGCATGGTTTTTCTGCAGGTCGCAGGTACCGGGTATCGACTTCTCTGAATTGCCAGGATGAGTGTACCCTATTATACTATCTCAATGATAAGAGAAGGGAGATAAATTCTCAAGTCCAAATCCCAAACATTTAAACCAATTGTCCTAGTGAGGTAGGACAAGTATCTGGATATTTTACCCACCAAATGTGTTGGATGACATGATTCGTGATTTTTAACCCTTTAGACTGATTTTGAGTGATTTGCTCTATGATGGGTTTTCATATTTTATCTTGGAGGTCTATAGTGAATTTTGTATTAATTAAGTCTTAATAAATTAAGCATCAATTAAGCACATGGTTTCTACAACCCTAAGGCTCATCTTGAAGGTTGGAAAAGACCCATGCTTAGTTGGTGACACCTTCCAGCTGTTTCTAGAAGCATTCTAGATGTTTCCTGAAAGCTCTTTATATTCAGGCATTCATAGAAGCTTAGACATAGCGTTTGGAGAGCAATTGGAGCATTGGAGGACTCGAGCATTCTAAAGAAGGGAGGAGCTTGCTCTGTGGATTTTCTGAGGAAGAGCGATTTAGCATCAAAATTTAGGTAGATTCTTGTGATTTTACTTATGCTATTTTCGCATCATGCATTCCCTGTCTTCTTCGTGTCTTCCATATGTCTTCTGAGAAGTTTCATATTTATATGCATTCTCAATGTGGGTAGATTAATGTAATTGGAGAACTTTATATGCATTCTATAATGCAAATATCTTATTTTTTATTGTAGATATAATCTTTGTGAAAAACATACATGGTTATATATTCAGATATGCGTACATATACATATATATAAATATATATTTATATATATGCATATGTATACATTTATTATGGATCTATTATAAAATTTGAATATATATATATATATATATATACATACATATATACATACATACATACATGCATACATACATACATACATACATACATACATACACACACACACATATATATATATATATATATACTGATATATATATACCTATGTATATTTATATATAATGCATCAAATTGAGCAATTGATTAAATCACAGTGGAAAATTTATTAATTTGCATCACGATTTATATCACATGGAACAAAATTTATATATTTTATGCCGTGGGCACATTTCATACCCCGCACCGGCGGAAGGCAGAGGCCTGCCGTCGCAGGTCTGCGGCGATAGGGGTACTACGTACCTGCTGTCGGCATAGTGCCTGTGATCGCAGGTACTGCATACTGCAGCAAGAGTTGGGGGGGTTTTAATTGATGTTTATGTTATGCAAAAAAAAAAAAAAAAACATTTTTTTTAAAACGTTTATATACAGTCGATTTCTCATTACTATGTAATATGAAGTCAATCGAAAATTGTTAATTTGATTTTATGAAAACGTATTTACATATGTATGTATGTGTATATATATATATATATATATATATATATATATATATATATATATATATATATATATATATATATGTGTGTGTGTGTGTGTGTGTGTGTGTGTGTGTGTGTGTGTGTGTGTGTGTGTGTGTGTGTGTGTGTGTGTGTGTGTGTGTAATATGTAAATATGTTATTTATAAATTTAATTTATTATTTGATCAATGACTTATATTAATGGTTTATTTTCATAAGGTGACTCTAATAATTTTCAACTATTTAATAATTTAAATGTTTTAAATTATTAAATAAGGAATTGATAGTTGAGTGGGGGATGTATTAAACAAATGTTATTAATTGGAAAATGGATTTTTTTAGTTCTAATAAGGAAAACTTTTATTTATCCAAAAATAATATATGTGTTCTCCATTCATTCTTCAGACTTGAAAACTTAAACTAAGATCTCCACATTTAAATTCAAGTTGTAAAACCAAAACATGTGTTTACATCGTGTATTCTTTATGCTATTATTTTGGGTTTTGGGTTGACTAGTGTTGACCAGTATGTATGCCTACCATAGGCTTGGGGGTTATGTGATTGTGGTGACATGATGATATTTTAATCTCGATCTTTATAAACCCAACTATGGTTATGTGATGGAATGCTCTATGTATTGGTTGTGATTACTGATTGTTATAGTTGAGATTCTTATGTATGAGACACTTGACTTAACCATTATTTTTGGTCATCGATCAGTTATCCTTGGTTATTTTTCTAGTCGCCATGATGAGACTGTAATGTGGATTTATTTTGATGATGTCATGATGTGACATGTTTGACTCAACCATTTTTGGAGTCTTCGATCAATTTGATTGAGATATATATATGTGTTGGTTATTGAGAACCATTGGATATTCGATTATCAGTGATACTTCAGTTGCCAATAGAGAGCTGTTGTGTTCATGATTTTCTATGGATATTAGCTCATGGAGATTTGATGCTTTTATGCATATTTGATGATTTTGTTATGGATTATCTTTAGTGATTTTTTGATTTATGATTCCATGAACATTAGGGTAGGATATATGCATGTAGTGACGGGAAGTGGATTGCAATGGGGGCCAGGGCCCTAAGAAGCTGCCAGGGTAATTCATTGTAAGTTGGATTAATAAGTGATAACATTCACACCTAATACTAACTGAATGAACCTAAAAAGATAAGTGTTTTGTTCTCACTCATGCCTTGAGTGCTTATACAGGCTAGGATGGGAGTAGTGAGACGCATGGTTGCGACCTTGCATTTCATAGTATGTCTCGTCAGTATGAGAGGATACTAGTGGTCGCATGAAATCAGTATGGACTCGTGGAGTTTAGCTAACTTCTAGGGTAACTTGTACGTGATAATTGTGATGACACTTTCCCGCTTGCATAGTAGGTTCCTACATGTCATTGTATGCCTTTGGAGATTAGATGTCAAATTTTGTGTTTGGAACCTTTGAGTTAGTATACTTTTAGGATTCCTGGACTTATAGAGATATGTGTTATGTGATTTTGATAGCCTATTTGGGACTTGAGATTATCTCCTTAGCACGGTGGGAGTGGACCACTTAGGTACCATGTGGTCGGGTGGTAGTGTATTTTCCACTCTTATCATTTTGAGATTCATTGAGACATCGTGGATGATGCATCCTTCATGATGATGGATATGTATCCTTTTTCATTGATGATTGGCATATGTTAGATGATGTTATCTTATGCTTTTATTTGCATGCTAGATTACTTCTACATATGATTTTGTATTTATTAGGAGTGATATTCCTACTATGTAATACCGATGATCTCTTCAGTGATTTGGAATGTTACGCATGGAGGGATGGCTAGGATCCACAATGGTCTAATGATGCTATTGATAGTTGGGAGGAACCGTGCACTTAGTTTATTATGTTTGATCTTTATGATGGATGTATATGTTCTGTATGATGTTGTATCATGTGATTATCTCTACTCTAATGTATCATGGATTAGAATAGGATGATGTACCTTATTCTATGTATGTATATTTTTGAGCTTGTTATACCCTGTGACATGTACAGTGGATGAATGAGCGTTTGAAATGTAATGTGTAAACATTGGACTTATCATTATTATTTCATGAGGATGTTGTACTAGATGGATTCATGTATGTAATTCAACGTTAAGGGATCTTAAAGAATGTAATCTATTATTTATGTTATGTTTACTTTCAGATGGACAATACTATTGCTTTCGTTATTATCCATAAGTTATATGTGATGTTTACTTTCATCAAAAAAAAAAATGTTTCTAAAACTTATTGAAATTCTATGTTAATTCTTTGGATCCCTTGGTCGAGCATTACATTTGGTATCAAAGCCCGAGTTTCTACATTGGGAGCTCTGGGTATTTTGGAACAACTAGAACTTTGCACTATTAAGTATAACTTTCCAAACTTGATCTAGGTGAATTGAAACAGGACTCAAACTGTTACTTGAGTATTTTTCATACTTCAACACTTAGTTTCAAAACTGGAAATTTTCCTTAAACCTAGACATAGAACTGAACTAGAACTTTGCACTATTAAGTATAACTTTCCAAACTTGATCTAGGTGAATTGAAACAAGACTCAAACTGTTACTTGAGTATTTTTCATACTTCAACACTTAGTTTCAAAACTGAAAATTTTCCTTAAACCTAGACATAGAATTGAACTTAGTACCTTGTACTGTTGTAGGATGGTATCTGGGACTAGATCTTCTATTAGAGTCCATGGTAGAGGTCGTGGTAGAGGCCGTGGTCATGGCAGAACTATCAGTGTCCATGAGTCTTCCCATGAGGGATCGGCTCATGTAGAGAGCAGGGAAGAGCACTCTAGTAGGCAGCAGGAAGAGAGCCATAGAGAGGACCAAGCTGAGTCTGAATAGATCAGTTTGAGGCAGATGATGTAGACTATTCTAGAACGTCTACCTCCTATTCAAAAATAGCCCAAAGTGCATCAGACAGAAGAAGAGCATAGACCCAAATTTAGAAGTCCTCAGAAGGAATGTCAGAGGTCCATTGTGTCCACTCAGATGAAGGATCTTTCAAGATCCAAGGTTAAGCTTTTCAATGGGAAAGGTTCTAGTTATGTGGCCGAGCAGTGGCTTATTTCTCTTGACAGGATTTTTTCCATGCAGGTGTTCGACAACAATGTTAAGGCAAGGTTTGCGATCACTAATTTAGAGAATTTTGGGGCCACTTGGTGGACGATTGAGGAGAAGAAGTTGGGTATCGATATGAGTAGTGTTACATGTGAGTTATTCCTAGAGAGTTTCCATTAACGATTCCTACCAAAGGAATGGAAACAACAAAGGGCTGATGAATTTCATAATCTCAAACAGTACACTTTGTCAGTGACCGAGTATGAGCGTAAGTTTTATGAGCTCATGTCTTTTTTAGGGTTTAGTGAAAATTTAACTCAGTTGACACAACATTTTATTAGGGGTTTGAATAACTGTATTATTGGGGGAGTTAAGGTATTTGAGCCAAAAAGCCTCAAGGATGCAGTGCATCGAGCTATCCTTGTTGAGAAATGTGTCAACCTTGGTCAAGGTGGTTTTGTAGGAGTGCCAGCAGCATCAGGATCTAAAAGAAAATACAATTCAGGTGGTAACAAGAAGTTCTCTTTCTCTAAGGGGAAATAGTATCAGCAACAGTCTCAATAGACACAGCAACAGAAGGGCTCAAATTCTCAAGCTCAAGGCGGTGGCAAAGGTTCTAACACCAAGAAAAACTGCAATGCTCAACACAATAAACAGAATCAGACCAATCAGCCAGCTCAAAGTAGCCAATCTTTTGTTAGAAGGAATAGTCACCAGCAATCTAATGTACCACCTATGGGAAGAGGTTCTGGCAAAAATACGAAATGATTTTCATGTGGTCAGATTGGACATTATGCAGCTCAGTGTCCACAACGAGCACCTCAGTTTTTAGGACATAGACCTACAGTTTCAGAGCCTACAGTGGGTGATGTAGGTAGAGCTCATAGAGTTTTTGCAGCAGTTGATCAGCGTCAGGCAGATCATCAAGGAACAATGGTTGAGACCACAAGTGCTATTAGAGGTATATCTCTTTCAGTATTGTTTGGTTCAGGAGCTACAAATTCATTTATTTCACCATCTATAGTTTCTAAATGTAAGTTGGATGCGGTGAAGCAAGAGCATGGTTGGCAAGTGGAACTAGCCTCAGGCATTAAGGTTTCCACAGATTCTGTAGTTCATAAGTGTGGGCTTATTTTAGGAACCTTCGATATAGTAGTAGATCTTCGAGTCATACCCATTGGTTCCTATGATGTGGTTATAGGTATGGACTGACTTGGATCTCATAGAGCCAGTATAGATTGCAGGAAGAAGATTATTACGTGCCAAGATGACCAAGGGAATGATGTGCAGATAGTTGGGATACCGAGGCCTATATCTCTACGGATGATTTCTGCTATGCAATTGAAGCGAAGTTTCCGTAAGGGATGTTAGATATTTTCTGTTATGGTAAATGATCTTGATGAGGAAGATTCCACGAGGGAGACTTTAGATCACCCGATTTTGTAGGAGGACACAAATGTTTTTCCAAGTGAGATTCCAGGCATGCCTCCGAAGAGGGACATTGATTTTAGTATTGATCTAGTTCTTGGAGCAGAGCCTATCTCTAAAGCTCCTTATCACATGACTACTCAGGAATTGGGTGAGCTACATCTTCAGCTAGAGGAACTTCTAGCCAAAGGGAGCATTCGACCTAGTGTATCACCATGGGGAGCTCCAGTGCTCTTTGTGAAGAAGAAAGACGGTTCTTTGCACCTTTGTATTGACTATAGATAGTTGAATAAGGTGATTATTAAGAACATGTATCCTTTACCTAGGATTGATGACTTATTTGATTAGATCAAGGGAGCTACAGTATTCTCCAAGATTGATCTTAAGTCACGATACCACCAGGTTTGCATTAAGGAAGCAGATATTCACAAGATTGCTTTTCAAACTTGCTACGAGCATTATGAGTTCACAATGGTACCTTTTGGATTGACTAATGCTCCATCGGTTTTCATGAGTTTGATGAATGGTGTGTTTCAATCTTATCTGGATAGGTTTGTACTCGTGTTTTAGGATGTGAGGTCTCACCCAATTCGTCATAGTACCAATGAGATAATTGCATTATGGTGATTTTAATCCTATGTTTGATACACTTTTAAGATTGTACAGTTATGTCATTTTAATATCTGCATTTTGATGATCCGCAATTACCTCTACATATTATTACCTAATTGATGCATTTAATGATTCTATTTCATGTAATAAGCTATTGACATTTCTTTAATAGAAATTAAATGGTAGAAATGCTTGTAATATAAGAAGGTAATGTTGAAGTGGAAATTAGAGTTAAAAGATAAATTTTCTTATGCATTGAGACCTAACCCGCATCTTGTCGTAGAATATGAAGTTATTCAAAATATTAAATTGACCATGTTATGTTGATAAGTAAATTTTAGTTTTATAGTATTTTGAATATTTTACATGGAAATTGTTAGAAGAAGTAATGTTGTGTTGGTAGTGTATGTGGTGGAAGATGTGTATGAAGCCCCAAAAGGGCATGATATTATGAAGCCCCGAAAGGGGCTTGTATTTTTTTGATTTAGCCCCAAAAGGGCATGAGTTTTATGGCAAATATAATATGAAATGGTAAACCTCCTTGTGTTTCCACCTTCACCCTATGTTCAAGGTTCCAATGGTGAGCCTTTGTGAAATATCCTTGGGATGAGATTTGTTGCAGTTTTGTTATGTGGTGTATACGTTTCTTACAAGTGTGTATGTGGATTTTGTTTGAGCCTTGTTCCCCTAGCGTGGGGGTGGTCTCTTTGAGGCCTATGGTTGGGTGGAAAGCACCCATGGTCCTTGTTGTTTTGTTGTGATGCATTTGCAAGTTCTTAGAGAAAAATCTTGGAAACTTGGAGTCCTTGTTATCTTTCATGTGCATAGGAGGAGAAGACAATATTACATTGAGATGAGATAGAGACAAAAACTCCATTTTGTTATGTGAGCCTAAATTTATTGTAAGAGAAAGCTACTGTCTTGGTTTGATTGTCAATGGAAAGGTTGTGAGTGCTCATGTGTAGTAAAAGTATTTTCCATTATGTATATTATGATACGTTGACTTCACCACCTTTTTGTGTATCATGAGGGTATCACTGAAGATAATTCATTGTAATAATATTGTTGTTTTATTGGATGGTAACACCAATCAGAGATCCAAATTACTTGATGCTCTTGAGTGGAATGCAAAAGAAATTTGATATCATAGAAGAGATAATATTCATAGGAAGGATTATCCTAGTGGATTGCTATTATCATTTTAGTTCCATTGTTTACCAATTGTGAATGTACATTCAAGTCTAGATCTACAGAAGAAGATAATGTTGAGAAAATGGTTTCTAAATTTCATAATTCATAGATAGGGATAATCCAGATAACTTCATATAAAGTCTTGTCATGAAATGTCGAGTTATTGGATTAAGTTAAAATTTTGAATGCTAAATGAATCACAATTTTAAAACTATACTTAGTTTATAATTATCTCCTAATTATCCTTGCAATAACTTACCTTGAATATCCTAGATTACAGAAGAAGAAAATCAAGTGATGATATAAAATATACAAGACTTAAGACATAAGCTTGTTGTAGGTGCACATTTTATCCTCTGGAAAATTTATGAGAAAGTAAAATAAATCTCTTCTCTTAATACAGACATTAAAATATTCAAGAGTATTCCTTAGACTCCTAGGACCCTATAACCTATAAAGCATATTTTAGCATAATAAACTAACCATCATATTAATTGCATTAGAAGGGACCTCATATGAGACACATAACTCGAGTCAACACCCTATCAAATCAAAAGAAACTTTTTAAAAAATATATATACAATGCTCATGTTAAACAAACCTAAACTAGCACCAAGTAATATTTTAAACAAGACATAGCGTGACAAACAACCTACTATATTATCTACCCTAGGCTAGCATGGGTTGGTGAATGAGAAAACAATTTAATATGCTATGGAGACCAAGGTATTTAATTTCTTTGACATGACCAAGACTTATTTCATCCACCTATTCCCTAGGCACTTTGTGCCTTCAAATATTATATTGGAATACCGTGCAAGTTTATGACATAATTCTGACAAGAGGGAATGGCTTCGATTTTGTCCTTGCTGCCTTGATTTTCCTTGGAAGAAGTTATGGCATTTTATATGTCTTTCTTCACCCACCTAATTAAGATAGGGATAAACTCCATGCTACCAACAATATGGGACCAAGTAGAAAGTCAATTTAACATGGGAATTCGAAATGCATATCTTCTAGCTCAAAATTAATAGGATTTGACTCATGGAAAAGGTGCCTATGCTTGTCTTGGCCAAAACTTTGGTAAGTGAGTCCACCATGGAGAGAAACCCAAGGAATTCACTTGGTCTATGGGTAAGTGAAGAAGATTATGGGGCAGTAGCACGTGGGTACTAGGGTGATTTGGAACTTTGCTAGAGAAAAAGTATTTCATCTTCTTAAAAGAAATGTGAGTGGGGTCAAGTTAATGGACTATGACTAATAGGGTATTTTAGATAGATGGATAGTTAATATGTTCATATGCATTGATTTTGTTACCTTAGTATTAGTAAGGATAGATTATCTTTTAAAATCATTCTTTTATGATATATGTTTATATAAATGAATTGATCATTCTTTTCACTACAATTTCAATTGTAGTAGGTATTGACCCTAATATTAAAAAGTGATGTCGCTTGTATTAGAGATATAATATGAATAATAAATAGATAATTCAATCTTAATAACTATGTCAATGAAAGATGTAAGTTGGGATATGAAAAAATAAAAATATACACCCATTGATTTTGGGAACATTTTAAATAGTCTAGAAAAGTGTTAATTATGTATATATTGTTATTTGAATCGATTGCCTAGAGTAGCATAGTTGGCATCAAAGTTGATGATAGTTCTAATGGATGGCTAATTGAGGGTTACATGCATTGAAGAAATGTTAACACATATGAGAAATTAGTAAAGATGACATTGAAATGTGGTGTATAGATTGAAGTAGTAGGTATGAGTATTCTCTTTCCAAACCCTAGGTCAGTAGATGTTAGAGGGATGTCCACCTCAGTGATGATATAGTTGTAACACACATATGTCTTGTGGAGGTTATTTAGGCTTATGAAATTAATTAATTAAGAATAATAATAATAATAATATTTTATTTTTTTTTAAAATTGTGCTTAATGTACATTTAGGGTAAATTTAGGGCATGACATAATTAAATAAGAAAAGTGTCTCTAATTAATTAAAAATTATTTAATTAAATAGAAAAACTAATTATGAGAGCATATCTCATTTTATTAAATAAAATATCTCAACAAAATCTCTCTACAGTTCAAAAAGGGAAATTTCTAGTTCAATATTGATCAAAAATGAGTTAAATCAGTTAACTCCTTTTTCTACTCAAATTGAATCAGTTAACTCCTTATTTTACTCAAATTAAATCTGTTAACTCCCTTTAATTTGGAAATCTCCCTTTATGACTGAACTTCACCTTTAATCCTGACCGTTGATTAAAATCGATCTCAACCGTTGATGAATTCTAGAAAAGTCTATTTAAGAGACCCTCATCTCTTCATTTTGAAAGGTTGAATGAGAATTTGCATCGAATTGTTGCTAGAATTCATACTCACATTTGCTCATATTCACATACGCAAAGATCAAGTCTGACCAAAAGTTGACCAGATTTAACCATGGTTGACTTGAGTTGACTAGTTTCGAAAAGAATTTTCAAATAATTAAACAAAATTATTTAATTAAATGGAGTACTTACTTTTAATTAATTAAACAATGTTATTTAATTAAATGAGAAGCCATTTCTAATTAATTAAATGAAGTTATTTAATTAAATAAGAAAAGTATCTCTAATTAATTAAAGATTATTTAATTAAATAGAAAAAGTAATTATTAGAGCATATCTCAGTTTATTAAATTAAATATCTCAACAAAATCTCTCTTCAGTTCAAAAAGGGAAATTTCCAGTTCACTATTGATAAAAAATGAGTTAAATCAGTTAACTCCTTTTTCTACTCAAATTGAATCAGTTAACTCCTTATTTTACTCAAATTAAATCTATTAATTCCCTTTAATTTGGAAATCTCCCTTTATGACTGAACTTCACCTTTAATCCCGACTGTTGATTGAAATCGATCTCAATCATTGATGAATTCCAGGAATGTCTATTTAAGAGACCCTCATCTCTTCATTTTGAAAGGTTGAATGAGAATTTGCATCGAATTGTTGCTGGAATTTATACTCACATTTGCTCATATTCACATATGCAAAGATCAAGTTTGACCAAAAGTTGACCAGATTTAACCACGGTTGACTTGAGTTGACTAGTTTCGAAAAAAAATTTGAAATAATAGAATGAAATTATTTAACTAAATGGAGTACTTACTTCTAATTAATTAAACAAATTTATTAAATTAAATGAGAAGCCATTCCTAATTAATTAAATGAAGTTATTTAATTAAATAAGAAAAGTGTCTCTAATTAATTAAAGATTATTTAATTAAATAGAAAAAGTAATTATGAGAGCATATCTCATTTTATTAAATTAAATATCTCAACAAAATCTCTCTTTAGTTCAAAAAGGGAAATTTCCAGTTCACTATTGATCAAAAATGAGTTAAATCAGTTAACTCCTTTTTCTACTCAAATCGAATTTGTTAACTCCTTATTTTACTCAAATTAAATCTGTTAACTCCCTTTAATTTGAAAATCTCCCTTTATGACTGAACTTCACCTTTAATCCTGACCGTTGATTGAAATCGATCTTAACTATTGATGAATTCTAGGAAAGTCTATTTAAGAGACCCTCATCTCTTCATTTTGAAAGGCTAAATGAGAATTTGCATCGAATTGTTGCTAGAATTCATACTCACAGTTGCTCATACTCACATACGCAAAAATCAAGTTTGACAAAAATTTGACCAGATTTAACCACGGTTGGCTTGAGTTAACTAGTTTCGAAAAGAATTTTGAAATAATTAAATGAAATTATTTAATTAAATGGAGTACTTACTTCTAATTGATTAAAAAAAGTTATTTAATTAAATGAGAAGTCATTCCTAATTAGTTAAATGAAGTTATTTAATTAAATAAGAAAAGTGTCTCTACTTAATTAAAGATTATTTAGTTAAATAGAAAAAGTAATTATAAGAGCATATCTCATTTTATTAAATTAAATATCTCAACAAAATCTCTCTTCAATTCAAAAAGGGAAATTTCCAGTTCGCTATTGATCAAAAATGAGTTAAATCAGTTAACTCCTTTTTCTACTCAAATTGATTTAGTTAACTCCTTATTTTACTCAAATTAAATCTGTTAACTCCCTTTAATTTGAAAATCTCCCTTTATTACTGAACTTCACCTTTAATCCTGCTCATTGATTGAAATCGATCTCAACCATTGATGAAATCCAGGAAAGTCTATTTAAGAGACCCTCATCTCTTCATTTTGAAAGGTTGAATGAGAATTTGAATCGAATTGTTGCTGAAATTCATACTCAGATTTGCTCATAATCACATACGCAAAGATCAAGTTTGACCAAAAGTTGATCAGATTTAACCACGATTGACTTGAGTTGACTAGTTTCGAAAAGAATTTTGAAATAGTTAAATAAAATTATTTAATTAAATGGAGTACTTACTTCTAATTAATTTAACAAAGTTATTTAATTAAATGGGAAATCATTCCTAATTAATTAAATGAAGTTATTTAATTAAATAAGAAAAGTGTCTCTAATTAATTAATAATTATTTAATTAAATAGAAAAAGTAATTATGAGAGCATATCTCATTTTACTAAATTAAATATTTGAACAAAATCTCTCTTCGATTCAAAAAGGGAAATTTCCAGTTCACTATTGATAAAAAATTAGTTAAATCAGTTAACTCCTTTTTCTACTCAAATTGAATCAGTTAACTCGTTATTTTACTGAAATTAAATCTGTTAACTCCATTTAATTTGAAAATCTTCCTTTATGACTGAACTTCACCTTTATTCGTGATCGTCGATTGAAATCGATCTTAACCGTTGATGAATTCTAGGAAAGTCTATTTAAGAGACCCTCATCACTTCATTTTGAAAGGTTGAATGAGAATTTGCATCGAATTGTTGCTGAAATTGATACTCACATTTGCTCATATTCACATACACAAAGATCAAGTTTGACCAAAAGTTGAACAGATTTAACCACGGTTGACCTGAGTTGACTAGTTTCAAAAATAATTTTGAAATAATTAAATGAAATTATTTATTTAAATGGAGTACTTACTTCTAATTAATTAAAAAAAGTTATTTAATTAAATGATAAGCCATTCCTAATGAATTAAACGAAGTTATTTAATTAAATAAGAAAAGTGTCTCTATTTAATTAAAGATTATTTAATTAAATAGAAAAAGTAATTATGAGAGCATATCTCATTTTAAGAAATTAAATATCTTAACAAAATCTCTCTTCAGTTCTAAAAGGGAAATTTTCAGTTCACTATTGATAAAAAATGAGTTAAATCGGTAAACTCATTTTTCTACTCAAATTGAATCAGTTAACTATTTATTTAAGTCAAATTAAATCTATTAACTCCTTTTAATTTGGAAATCTCTCTTTATGACTGAACTTCACTTTTAATCCTGACCGTTGATTGAAATCGATCTCAACCATTGATGAATTCTAGGAAAGTCTATTTAAGAGACCCTCATCTCTTCATTTTGAAAGGTTGAATGAGAATTTGCATCGAATTGTTGCTGGAATTCATACTCACATTTGCTCATATTCACATACACAAAGATCAAGTTGGACCAAAAGATGACTAGATTTAACCACGGTTGACTTGAGTTGACTAGTTTCGAAAAGAATTTTGAAATAATTAAATGAAATTATTTAATTAAATGCAGTACTTACTTCTAATTAATTAAATAAAGTTATTTAATTAAGTGAGAAGCCATTCTTAATTAATTAAATGAAATTATTTAATTAAATAAAAAAAGTAATTATGAGAGCATATCTCATTTTATTAAATTAAATATCTGATGGGGACACAACCCAACAACCAGAATAGACACAATAGAAAAGGGAAATTATATTAACTGAGAAAATAAGCTGATACAAACAGTGCAGAGAAAATAAACTCAAAACATGCCCTGCGGGCTTACAATAGCATAAATCTGGAGAATATTTCTCCTTTTAGCACCTCCTCTCAAGCTCCAATCCGAACTGCCTTTTACAATGCCAGAAATCTCCTTAAATAGACCCCGGAGGGTTAAGGACTAGGAGTACATTCTAGAAAGTGCTAGTAGGCATCCACCGACAAAATATAAGGTTCCGGAAGCTGCGTTAGAAGTCGGTGCAATTCTAGAAGTATCCAGAAACGGTAGCCGAACTTCCGGGAGGCATAACTTTTGAACCGTAACTCCGATTGACGAACCGTTTACATTTTCAGAAAGCTCTCGAAGCGCTCTATAGCCCTATGGACCAGCTTTGCTCGTCCCCCATTTTTTGGCCCTTTTCGAGGTCATTTAATGCCCCAAAACTGACTCTGAAGCATTCTTAGGGGGTCTCCAAAACCCGAAAAACTGTAATAACTTTCAAACCGTGGGGCCTTTTGACCCGATTCTTTTTCTGGAATGCTCTAAATCTCGATTACATTCATCTGGCAAAGTCACACCTTCTAGGTCACCAAAATGATGGTCAAATTGCATGCTCCTATTTTTTTGGGATTTTTAAATGCACTGATAGTTGAACTATGAGAGTTGGAACCTTTATTTGAGCCAAATGGGTATCCAAAAATGCAAAGACATAAAATAGAAACTAAGTCTAAGTACATTTTTTTTTGGGTGACACAGGATTGCCCTTATACCTCTGGATGCTCCTGCATCAGACACCCAGGGTAGATTGAAAAGTGACCCTGTCACTTTATGGATGGTAGAGGAAATCCCAAATGGGAAACCTCAGCTGCTGAAATCCAAGTTGAGTCTTCGATCGGTCGTCCTTTCCATTTGACCAAATACTCTTCATACTGCCTGTTTCTGGTACTCCTACCCACACGATGATCTAGAATGTCTTCTATCTCCTCCTTCTTAGAAGCAGGAATTTCACATGGCTCTAAAACCAGCTCCTCATCAGTACCATCATCATGATACTCTGTCAAATCTGCAATGTTGAAAATGGGAGAAATGTGAATACCATCTGGCAGCTCCACCTCATATGCATTTCCTGAGTCATGTTTCTTCAAAATTTTGCACGGGCCAAATTTCTTCGTTTTTAGCTTGTTGTACGTACCAACTGGAAATCTTTCTTTTCGTAAGTGCACCATGACAAGATCCCCTACTTGGAATTCCTTATGTCTTCTCCTTTGATCAGCCCTAGCTTTATACTCTTGATTCATCTTGATAATGTGTGCTTGGACCTCCTCATGTAGACGCTTGATGTGTTCAGCAAATTCCTCAGCTTCAGCACTTGTTCTCTCCCCTTGTTCTATCTTCCTCAATTCTGGTGCAGTCCTTGGGATATTCCCATATACAATTTGAAATGGTGATTTTCCAGTACTCCTATTTACAGAGTTATTATAAGCAAACTCTGCCTGTGGTAGAATCAAATCCCATCCCTTGGGCTTATCTCCAACTAAACATCTCAGCAAATTGCCCAGACTTCTATTTACCACTCCTGTTTGGCCATCAGTCTGTGGGTGATGCATGGAACTGAATTTCAAGTCTGTTCTCAACTTCTTCCACAATGTCCTCCAGAAATACCCCACAAATTTGGTATCTCGGTCAGAAACTATACTCCTTGGAAGACCATGTAGTCTTACCACCTCTTTGAAAAACAAGTCTGCAATATGGACAGCATCATGAGTTTTATGGCATGGAATGAAATGTGCCATTTTGGAGAACCTATCAACCACCACGAATACTGAGTCATTACCCCTTTGTGTCCTTGGAAATCCAAGAACAAAATCCATACTTATGTCCTCCCATGGCCTTGATGGAACAGGCAATGGCTGATATAGGCCAGTATTTTGACTAAACCCCTTGGCAACTTGACAAACCTGGCAACTCTGTACAAACTTCTTCACATCCTGTGTAATTTGAGGCCAAAAATAATGTTCTCTAAGAATGGCAATGGTCTTATCCTGACCAAAATGTCCTACCATCCCTCCACTGTGTTTCTCCTTAATCAGATTTTCCCTCATGGAACTCCTTGGAATGCACAATTGACTACCTTTGAACAACATGCCATCTTGAATCAAATAGTCTAACCACTTGGTTCTATCTACAGCAATAGGTTCTTTACAAGCTTTCCATGCTTCAGCAAAATCAGGATCCTTAGGGTACAAATTCTTGAGTTCATCAAACCCAACTACTTCAACCTGCATTGTTGTAAGCAACAATTGTCTCCTACTTAATGCATCTGCAACCCTGTTAGATTTTCCACTTCTATGCTTTAACACAAATGTATAACTCTGCAAGAATTCTACCCACTTCATATGCCTCTGATTCAATTTACCTTGGCTATTTAGGTACTGTAATGCCTGATGATCAGTATACAAAACAAATTCCTTTGGCAACAAATAATGCCTCCATTTCTTTAAGGCCTGAACTATTGCATAGAACTCTTGATCATAAACAGAATACTTCTTCTTTGCATCATTCATTTTTTCACTAAAATATGCAATAGGCTTACCTTCTTGGCTTAATACAGCCCCAATAGCGCTACCACTAGCATCACAGTCCACCTGGAATACTTTTCTAAAATCTGGAAGTGCCAACACAGGCTGTTCAGTCACCTTCTTCTTTAGCAATTCAAAACTTCTCGCGGCTGCTACAGTCCATTTGAACTCTTTTCTATCCCCTCTTATTGTATCAGTTAGAGGTGCACATATGCCACTGAAATTCTTAATAAACTTCCTGTAAAAACTAACCAGACCATGAAATGATCTTACCTCAGTAGCAGACCTTGGAGTAGGCCATTCCAAGATGGCTTTTACCTTCTCTGGATCCATTTTGAGACCTTCAGGTGATATAACAAATCCCAAATAGACTAACTCCCTTTTTGCAAAGACACACTTCTTTAGATTAATTAACAATTTCTCTTCCCTTAGCCTTTCAAAGACACTACGAATATGCAGCAAATGTTCTTCCAAAGTCTTGCTGAAAATTAAAATATCATCCAAATAGACAATAACAAATTTTTCCAAGAACTTCTTAAGTACCTCATTCATCAGCCGCATGAAGGTGCTTGGGGCGTTTTTCAATCCAAAGGGCATGACTAACCACTCATAAAGACCCTCCTTGGTCTTGAAGGCTGTTTTCCACTCGTCTCCTTCTCGAATCCGTATCTGATGATAGCCACTCTTCATATCTATCTTTGTGAAGTACTGAGCTCCACTCAAGCAGTCCATAAGATCATCCTTCCTTGGTAAAGGAAACCGGTACTTGATGGTTATCCTATTTATAGCTCGAGAATCTGTACACATCCTCTACTCTCCATCCTTCTTTGGTGCAAGTACTGCAGGTACTGCACATGGACTCAGGCTCTCTCGAATCAAGCCCTTCCTCAATAGCTCCTGAACCTATCTATTTAGCTCCTCTGTTTCAGTAGGAGTCATCCTGTGAGCAGCCTTGTTAGGCAAACTAGCTCCTGGAATCAGATCTATTTGATGACTGATTTGCCTTACTGGTGGCAATCCATCTGGAACATTATCAGAGATAATATCTCCAAATTCTCCTAGTAAATCTGAAACTTCCAATGGTATTTCACTACTACCTTCTTTATCTTTCCTAGGAATCAAAGCATAGCACATACGCTGATGTTTCATGCCATCTAAAAACTTTCTTCCATCAACAAGACAAATCCTAGCACTGCTACATACCTTTTCACCTTCCTTTTTCATGGGCTTCAATTTGTGGCGAACTCCATCCTTTGTCAGAGAGTATGTGTTTGCATGTCCATCATGTATTGCATGTCTATCAAACTGCCATGGTCTACCCAACAATAGATGGCAAACATCCATCGAAATAACATCACAGAGGACTTCATCATGGTAACTACCAATTTTGAATTTTACTAAACATTGTTCACTTACCAAGACCTTATGATCATCTTTTACCCAAGAAATTCGATAGGGCTGGGGATGTTTCTCCCTCTTGAGCTTCAGCTTAGAGACCATCTCTTCAGATACCAAGTTATCAGTGCTACCACCATCAATGATCACATCACAACATTTATCCTCACACTTGCATCTGGTACGGAACAAGCTCCTCCGTTGTCCTAGTTCATTTTCACCACTTAGTAGGACTCTTTCATTTACCAAGGTCTCTCCTCTTTCTGCATCCTCTGAATGTGATGATTGTGCATCCTCATCCACATGAGCAACCCTAGCTTGGCCCTCAGCTCTCCTATCTGTCCTTCCTTGTCGTTGAGGGCATTCAAAGGCATGATGACCTTCTTCATTGCAATGGAAACAGGTACCACGGAAGCCTCCTCTTCCCTGTCCACGTCCTCTACCTCTTCCTCTTTGATTTCCAAAGTCTTGATCACGGGAGCGGTTGAAACCCTCATTCCTCTGGTTCCTGCTAGTACCCTCATCTTCATTTTTCTTTTGAGTTTCATTGCGGCCTCCAGATGATCTACCGCTTCCCCTTCCTCCTTGACCGCACCCTCTTTGTCTTCCTTCAAACCTTTTACTCAGCTTCTCTTCAACTCGTAGGGCAAACTGGTATGCTTCTTCAACGCTGGTCATTCTTACCAGACTTAATTCCTCCTGGATGCTAGGTCGCAACCCACTGATATAATAAGCAACCTTCTCCTTATTTTCTTCTGCATGCCCCGCTCTAATCAGGAGTCGGTAAAACTCCTCTGTATATTCTTGGACTGATCTTCCTGCTTGCTTTAACCCATGCATCTTCTTAAACAGATCAAGCTCGTAGTCCACAGGAATGAACTGCTTTTTCAATTTGTCCACCATGCGATCCCATCTTGTGATCTTCTCCTTTCCTCTTCTAAGTCTTTCCAGTTGAACCTCTTGCCACCAGATTTTGGCATGGCCTTTTAGTTTGGCCTTTGCAAACTTAACCCTATCTGGGTCCCTTATATCCTCATACTCAAAGTATTCATCCAGTTCATTGATCCAATCGATCAACTCATCTGGTTTCAAATTTCTCGAAAATATACCCACGTCAATTGTAGGTCTTTTCCCAAACCTAGAAATGGCCCTAAAAAAGCCTTTCCTCTACAGGATTCAGAACTTCCCCGTCAACTTCCATTACTTCCTCTTCATTGTCATCCTCACTATTGTCATCTGCGGCAATGTTTGCTCCTCTACGAAGCTCCTCTTGCAATGCTTGTACCTGTCTCTAGAGGGCTCTAACCTCCTCAGGATCAACAGCTCTGGCCCTTCCACCACGCTCTCTTCGTGGAGGCATCTTCTAACTCGAACCCACAACCACACAGTCCTGGTGCAAACTGCCTCACGGTCGGCGCTCTGTCTACACACTCAGGAAAACCGGCTCTGATACCACTTGATGGGGACACAACCCAACAACCAGAATAGACACAATAGAAAAGGGAAATTATATTAACTGAGAAAATAAGCTGATACAAACAGTGCAGAGAAAATAAACTCAAAACATGCCCTGCGGGCTTACAATAGCATAAATCTGGAGAATATTTCTCCTTTTAGCACCTCCTCTCAAGCTCCAATCCGAACTGCCTTTTACAATGCCAAAAATCTCCTTAAATAGACCCCAGAGGGTTAAGGACTAGGAGTACATTCTAGAAAGTGCTAGTAGGCATCCACCGACAAAATAGAAGGTTCCGGAAGCTGCGTTAGAAGTCGGTGCAATTCTAGAAGTATCCAGAAACGGTAGCCGAACTTTCGGGAGGCATAACTTTTGAACCGTAACTCCGATTGACGAACCGTTTACATTTTTGGAAAGCTCTCGAAGCGCTCTATAGCCCTATGGACCAGCTTCGCTTGTCCCCCATTTTTCGGCCCTTTTCAAGGTCATTTAATGCCCCAAAACTGACTCTAAAGCATTCTTAGGGGGTCTCCAAAACCCGAAAAATTGCAATAACTTTCAAACCGTGGGGCCTTTTGACCCGATCTCCTATTTTTTCGGGATTTTTAAATGCACTGATAGTTGAACTATGAGAGTTGGAACCTTTATTTGAGCCAAATGGGTATCCAAAAATGCAAAGACATAAAATAGAAACTAAGTCTAAGTACATTTTTTTTTGGGTGACACAGGATTGCCCTTATACCTCTGGATGCTCCTGCATCAATATCTCAACAAATCTCTCTTCAGTTCAAAAAGGGAAATTTTCAGTTCACTATTGATCAAAAATGAGTTAAATCCTTCTTCTACTCAAATTGGATCAGTTAACTCCTTATTTTACTCAAATTAAATCTCTTAACTCCCTTTAATTTAAAAATCTCCCTTTATGATTGAACTTCTTCTTTATTTCTGACTGTTGATTGAAATCGATCTCAACCGTTGATGAATTTCAGGAAAGTCTATTTAAGAGACCCTCATCCCTTCATTTTGAAAGGTTGAATGAAAATTTGCATCGAATTGTTGCTGGAATTCATGCTCACATTTACTCATATTCACATACACAAAGATTAATTTTGAAGAAAAGTTGACTAGGTTTAACCACAGTTAACTCCCTTTAATTTCGAAATCTCCCTTTATGACTGAACTTCACCTTTAATCCTGACCGTTGATTGAAATTGATCTCAACCGTTGATGAATTTCAGGAAAGTCTAATTAAGAGACCCTCATCTCTTCATTCTGAAAGGTTGAGTGAGAATTTGCATTGAATTGTTGCTGGAATTCATACTCACATTTGCTCATATTCACATACGCAAAAATCAAGTTTGACAAAAGTTGACGAGATTTAACCATGGTTGACTTGAGTTGACTAGTTTCGAAAAGAATTTTAAAATAATTAAACGAAATTATTTAATTAAATAGAGTACTTACTTCTAATTAATTAAACAAAGTTGTTTAATTAAATGAGAAGCCATTCCTAATTAATTAAATGAAGTTATTTAATTAAATAAGAAAATTTTTTCTAATAAATTAAAGATTATTTAATTAAAGAGAAAAAGTAATTATGAGAGCATATCTCATTTTATTAAATTAAATATCTTGATAAAATTTCTCTTCAGTTCAAAAAGGAAAATTTTCAGTTCACTATTGATAAAAAATGAGTTAAATCAGTTAACTCTTTTTTCTACTCAAATTGAATCAGTTAACTCCTTATTTTACTTAAATTAAATCTGTTAACTCCGCTTAATTTGAAAATCTCCCTTTATGACTGAACTTCATCTTTATTTCTGACCGTTGATTGAAATCGATCTCAACCGTTGATGAATTTCAGGAAAGTCTATTTAAGAGACCCTCATCTCTTCATTTTGAAAGGTTGAATGAGAATTTGCATCGAATTGTTTTTGGAATTCATACTCAGATTTTGTCATATTCACATACGCAAAGATCAAGTTTGACCAAAAGTTGACAAAATTTAACCACAGTTGACTTGAGTTGACTAGTTTCAATTTTTTTTTAAATAATAGAATGAAATTATTTAATTAAATGGAGTACTTACTTCTAATTATTTAAAAAAAGTTATTTCATTAAATGAAAAGCCATTCCTAATTAATTAAATAATTTATTTAATTAAATAAGAAAAGTGTCATTAATTAATTAAAGTTTATTTGATTAAATACAAAAAGTAATTATGAGAGCATATCTCATTTTATTAAATTAAATGTCTCAACAAAATCTTTCTTCAGTTCAAAAAGGGAAATTTAAAGTTCACTATTGATAAAAAATGAGTTAAATGAGTTAACTCCTTTTTCTGATCAAATTGACTCAATTAACTCCTTATATTACTCAAATTAAATCTGTTAACTCCCTTTAATTTGGAAATTTTCCTTTATGACTAAACTTCACCTTTAGTCCTGTCCGTTGATTGAAATCGATCTCAACCGTTGATGAATTCCAGGAAAGTCTTTTTAAGAGACCCTCATCTTTTCATTTTGAAAGCTTGAATGAGAATTTGCATCGAATTGTTGCTGAATTTCATACACACATTTGCTCATATTCACACACGCAAAGATCAAGTTTGACCAAAACTTGACAGAACTTAGCCACGGTTTACTTGAGTTGACTAGTTTCGAAAAGAATTTTAAAATAATTCAACAAAAATATTTATTTAAATGAAGTACTTCTAATTAATTAAACAAAGTTATTTAATTAAATGAGAAGCCATTCCAAATTAATTAAATGAAGTTGTTTAATTAAATAAGAAAATTGTCTCTAATTAATTAAAGATTCTTTAATTAAATATATAAAGTAATTATGAGAGCATATCTCATTTTATTAAATTAAATATCTCAACAAAATCTCTCTTCGATTCAAAAAGAGAGTTAAATGAGTTAACTCCTTTTTCTACTCAAATTAAATCAGTTAACTACTTATTTTACTCAAATTAAATCTCTTATCTTCCTTTAAATTGAAAATCTCCCTTTATAACTGAACTTCACCTTTAATCTTGACCGTTGATTGAAATCGATCTCAACCGTTGATGAATTCCAGAAA
This sequence comes from Cupressus sempervirens, assembly GCA_028749045.1. Classification (NCBI taxonomy): domain Eukaryota; kingdom Viridiplantae; phylum Streptophyta; class Pinopsida; order Cupressales; family Cupressaceae; genus Cupressus; species Cupressus sempervirens. The sequence goes on from CM053791.1 coordinate 100,474,551, forward strand.
AGTCTATTTAAGAGACCCTCATCTATTCATTTTGAAAGGTTGAATGAGAATTTGCATCGAATTGTTGCTTGAATTCATACTCAGATTTGCTCATATTCACATACGCAAAGATCAAGTTTGACCAAAAGTTGACTAGATTTAACCATGGTTGAATTGAGTCGACTAGTTTCGAAAAGAATTTTGAAATAACTAAACGAAATTATTTATTTAAATGGAGTATGTACTTCAAATTAATTAAACAAAGCTATTTAATTAAATGAGAAGCCATTCCTAATTAATTAAATGAAGTTATTTAATTAAATAAGAAAAGTGTCTCTAATTAATTAAAAATTATTTAATTAAATAGATAAAGTAATTATGAGAGCATATCTCATTTTAGTAAATTAAATATCTCAACAAAATACTATTGCTCAAAAATGAGTTAAATGAGTTAACTCCTTTTTCTACTCAAATTGAATCAATTAACTCGTTATTTTACTCAAATTAAATCTGTTAACTCCGTTTAATTCTGAAATCTCCCTTTATGATTGAACTTCACCTTTAATCCTGACTGTTGATTGAAATCGATCTCAACCGTTGATGAATTTCAGGAAAGTCTATTTAAGAGACCCTCATCTCTTAATTTTGAAAGGTTGAATGAGAATTTGCATCGAATTGTTGCTGGAATTCATACTCACATTTTCTCATATTAACATACTCAAAGATCAAGTTTGACCAAAAGTTGTCCAGATTTAACCACGGTTGACTTGAGTTGACTAGTTTCAAATATAATTTTGAAATAATTAAGTGAAATTATTTAATTAAATGAAGTACTTACTTCTAATTAATTAAACAAAGTCATTTAATTAAATGAGAAGCCATTCCTAATTAATTAAATGAAGTTATTTAATTAAATAAGAAAAGTGTCTCTAATTAATTACAGATTATTTAATTAAATAGAAAAGTAATTATGAGAGCATATCTCATTTTATTAAATTAAATATCTCAAAAAAATCTCTCTTCAGTTCAAAAAGGGAAATTTTCAGTTCACTGTTGATAAAAAATGAGTTAAATCAGTTAACTCCTTTTTCTACTCAAATTGAGTTAACTCTTTATTTTAGTCAAATTAAATCTGTTAACTCCCTTTAATTTGGAAATCTCCTTTTATGACTAAACTTCACCTTTAATCCTGACCGTTGATTCAAATCAATCTCAACCGTTGATGAATTCCAAGAAAGTCTATTTAAGAAACCCTCATCTCTTCATTTTGAAAGGTTGAATTAGAATTTGCATCGAATTGTTGCTAGAATTCATACTCACATTTGCTCATATTCACATACGCAAAGATCAAGTTTGACCAAAAGTTGACCAAATTTAACCACGGTTGACTTGAGTTGACTAGTTTCGTAAAGAATTTTCAAATAATTAAATGAAATTATTTAATTAAAAGGAGTACTTACTATTAATTAATTAAACAAATTTATTTAATTAAATGAGAAGCCATTCCTAATTAATTAAATGAAGTTATTTAATTAAATAAAAAAATTGTCCTAATTAATTAAAGATTATTTAATTAAATAGAAAGAGTAATTATGAGAGCATATCTCATTTTATTAAATTAAATATCTCAACAAAATCTCTCTTCAATTCAAAAAGGGAAATTTCCAGTTCACTATTGATCAACAATGAGTTAAATTAGTTAACTCTTTTCTCTACTCAAATTGAATCAGTTAACTACTTATTTTACTCAAATTAAATCTATTAATTCCGTTTAATTTGGAAATCTCCCTTTATGATTGAACTTCACCTTTAATCCTGACTGTTTATTAAAATCGATCTCAACTATTGATGAATTCCAGGAAAGTCTATTTAAGAGACCCTCATCTCTTTCTTTTTAAATCTTGAATGAGAATTTGCATCGAATTGTTGTTGGAATCATACTCACATTTGCTCATACTCACATTCGCAAAGATCAAGTTTGACCAAAAGTTGACCAGATTTAACCACGGTTGACTTCAGTTGACTAGTTTTGAAAAGAATTTTGAAATAATTAAACGAATTTTGAAAGTGCCTCTAATTAATTAAAGATTATTTAATTAAATAGAAAAAGTAATTATGAGAGCATATCTAATTTTATTAAATTAAATATCTCAACAAAATCTCTCTTCGATTCAAAAAGGAAAATTTCTAGTTCACTATTGATCAAAAATGATTTAAATCAGTTAACTCCTTTTTCTACTCAAATTGAATTAGTTAACTCCTTATCTTACTCAAATTAAATCTGTTAACTCCCTTTAATTTTGAAATCTCCCTTTATGACTGAACTTTACCTTTAATCCAGACTGTTGATTGAAATCGATCTCAACTATTGATGAATTATAGGAAAGTCTATTTAAAAGACGCTCATCTCTTCCTTTTGAAAGGTTGAATGAGAATATGCATCGAATTGTTGCTAGAATTCATACTCACATTTGCTCATATTCACATATGCAAAGAACAAATTTGACCAAAAGTTGACCAGATTTAACCACGATTGACTTGAGTTGACTAGTTTCGAAAAAAATTTTGAAATAATTAAATGAAATTATTTAATTAAATGGAGTACGTACTTTTAATTAATTAAAAAAAGTTATTTAATTAAATGAAAAACCATTCCTAATTTATTAAATGAAGTTATTTAATTAAATAAAAAAAGTGGCTCTAATTAATTAAAGATTATTTAATTAAATAGAAAAAGTAATTATGAGAGCATATCTCATTTTATTAAATTAAATATCTCAATATAATATCTCTTCTGTTCAAAAAGGGAAATTTCCAGTTCACTATTGATAAAAAATGAGTTAAATTAGTTAACTCTTTTTTCTACTCAAATTGAATCAGTTAACCCCTTATTTTACTCAAAAAAAATATGTTAACTCCCTTTAATCTGGAAATCTCCCTTTATGACTAAACTTCACCTTTAATCCTGACCGTTGATTGAAATCGATCTCAACCGTTAATGAATTTTAGGAAAGTCTATTTAAGAGACTCTCATCTCTTCATTTTCAAAGGTTGAATGAGAATTTGCATCGAATTGTTGCTGAAATTCATACTCACATTTGCTCATATTCACATACGCCAAGATCAAGTTTGACCAAAAGTTGACCAGATTTAACCACGGTTGACTTGAGTTGACTAGTTTCGAAAAGAATTTTGAACGATATTATTTAATTAAATGGAGTACTTACTTCTAATTAATTAAATAAAGTTATTTAATTAAATAAGAAGCCATTCCTAATTAATTAAATGAAGTTGTTTAATTAAATAGGAAAAGTGTCTCTAATTAATTAAAGATTATTTAATTAAATAGAAAAAGTAATTATGAGAGCATATCTCATTTTATTAAATTAAATATCTCAACAAAATCTCTCTTCAATTCAAAAAGGAAAATTTCCTATTCACTATTGATAAAAAAATGAGTTAAATGAGTTAACTCTTTTTTCTACTCAAATTGAATCAATTAACTCCTTATTTTACTCAAATTAAATCTGTTAACTCCGTTTAATTTGGAAATCTCCCTTTATGACAGAACTTCACCTTTAATCTTGACCGTCGATTAAAATTGATCTCAACTGTTGATGAATTCCAAGAAAGTCTATTTAACAGAACGTCATCTCTTCATTTTGAAAGGTTGAATGAAAATTTGCATCGAATTGTTGCTAGAATTCATACTCACATTTGCTCATATTCACATACGCAAAGATCAAGTTTGACCAAAATTTCACTAGATTTCATCGCGGTTGACCTGAGTTGACTAGTTTCGAAAAGAATTTTGAAATAATTAAATGAAATTATTTAATTAAATGGAGTACTTACTTTTAATTAATTAAAAAAAATTATTTAATTAAATGAGAAGCCATTTCTAATTAATTAAATGAAGTTATTTAATTAAATAAGAAAAGTGTCTCTAATTAATTAAAAATTATTTAATTAAATAGAAAAAGTAATTATGAGAGCATATCTCATTTTATTAAATTAAATATCTCAAAAAAATCTCTCTTCGATTCAAAAAGGGAAATTTCTAGTTCACTATTGATGAAAAATGAGTTAAATCAGTTAACTCCTTTTTCTACTCAAATTGAATCAGTTAACTCCTTATTTTACTCAAATTAAATTTGTTAACTCCCTTTAATTTGGAAATCTTCCTTTATGACTGAACTTCTCCTTTAATCCTGACCATTGATTGAGATCGATATCAACCGTTGATGAATTTCAGGAAAATCTATTTAAGAAACCCTCATCTCTTAATTTTGAAAGGTTGAATTAAAATTTGCATCGAATTGTTGCTGGAATTCATACTCACATTTGCTCATATTCACATACGCAAAGATCAAGTTTGACCAAAAGTTGACCAAATTTAACCACAGTTGAGTTGAGTTGACTAGTTCCGAAAAGAATTTTAAAATAATTAAATGAAATTATTTAATTAAATGGAGTACTTACTTTTAATTAATTAAACAAAGTCATTTAATTAAATGAGAAGCCATTCCTAATTAATTAAATGAAGTTATTTAATTAAATAAGAAATGTGTCTCTAATTAATTAAAGATTATTTAATTAAATAGACAAAGTAATTATGAGAGCATATCTTATTTTATTAAATTAAATATCTCAACAAAATCTCTCTTTAGTTCAAAAAGAAAAATTTCCAGTTCACTATTAATCAAAAATGAGTTAAATCAGTTAACACCTTTCTCTACTCAAATTTTATTGGTTAACTCCTTATTTTACTCAAATTAAATCTTTTAACTCCCTTGAATTTTGATATCTCCGTTTACAACTGAACTTCACCTTTAATCCTGACCATTGATTAAAATCGATCTCAACCGTTGATGAATTCTAGGAAAGTCTATTTAAGAGACCCTCGTCTCTTCATTTTTAAAAGTTGAATGAGAATTTGCATCAAATTTTTTTTGGAATTCATACTCAAATTTGCTCATATTCACATACGCAAAGATCAAGTTTGACAAAAAGTTGAGCAGATTTAACCACGGTTGACTTGTGTTGACTAGTTTTGAAAAGAAGTTTGAAATAATTAAACGAAATTATTTAATTAAATGGAGTACTTACTTCTAATTAATTAAACAAAGTTATTTAATTAAATGAGAAGCCATTCCTAATTAATTAAATGAAGTTATTTAATTAAATAAGACAAGTCTCTCTAATTAATTAAAGATTATTTAATTAAATAGAAAAAATAATTATGAGAGCATATCTCAGTTTATTAAATTAAATATCTCAACAAAATCTCTCTTCAGTTCAAAAAGAAAAATTTTCAGTTCACTTGTAGTGCCTACCCTCGTTCACATCTTTTCTAGACTTATTGTTGCTATTATTATCAGACTATGTAAACTAGTTTTATGTTGATGGTTTAGTGGTGTTGTTTTGACACTATCAGATATTATGATATGGATTCAGTTGATATATGATGAGATCATTTAGACTTTACATTTCATGTATGTATGATGATCATTACATTATTACATTATTTTCAGTGATTAATGATGATTAGTTAGATGGTTTATTATCTCATGTGTTTTATTATGGTTACGTACCCCATACTTGCATGTGTATGGTGTGCGTGTTTTCTTATTATATGGCATTTTTGATGTGGTTAAGGAAGGGAGTCGTAGTCACCTGCTTAGTCAGGATCTACATGATGCACCACTTCCTGCCATTGTTTTTTTAGCTTAGTATTATTTATTGTAGGTACATGCATGGTTTTTCTGCAGGTTGCAGGTACCGAGTATCGACTTCCCTGAATTGCTAGGATGAGCATACCGTATTATACTATTTCAATGATAAGAGAAGGGAGATAAATTCTCAAGTCCAAATCGCAAACCTAAAAACCATTTGTCCTAGTGAGTTAGGACAAGTATCAGAGTTGAATACCCACCGAATGTGTCGGATGACATATTTCATGATTTTTAACCCTTTACATTGATTTTGTATGATTTGTTCTATGATGGGTTTTCATATTTTATCTTGGAGGTCTATGTTGAATTTTTAATTAATTAAGACTTCATAAATAGATTTAATTAATAAATTATTTATTTGAGAAAATTAATAAAATATCATGATCTTTGATATTTTGATTGTAATTAATTAAATGTGAATTATTGAGGAAAGGAATTAAATAAAAGAAAACTAAAAATTAAAATTAATAATAATTATAAAATAATAATAAAGTAATAAATAAAATAATAATAATTATAATTATAAAAATTAAAATAAAAGTTATAAAATTTAAATAAAAATTATTTAAAAATTAAATTGGAGTTATAAGCTTGCATGGGAATTAACATGTGTCAACAACACGGAGGTTAGTGCATCAATTAAGCACAAGGTGTCTACAACTCTATGATTCATCAAAAAGGTTGGAAAAGACCCATGCTTAGTTGGTGACACCTTCTAGCTGTTTCAAGAAGCATTCTAGAGGTTTCCTGAGAGCTCTTTATATTCAGGCTTTCCTAGAAGATTAGATATAGCGTTTGGAGTATAATTGGAGCATTGGAGGATTCGAGAGTTCTGAAGAAGGGAGCTTGCTCTACAGGATTTCTAAGGAAGAGCGAACTAGCATCAGAATTCGGGTAGATTCTTGTGATTTTATTTATGTTATTTTCGCATCTTTCATTTTCCTATCTTCTTCGTGTCTTCTATATGTCTTCTGAGGAATTTCCTATTGTTATTATATGCATTCTCTATTGGGTAGTCAATTTATTTGATAATATTACATGCATAGATTTGAAAAAAAAATATGGGGCCAGGGTTGAATCGTAGCCAAATTCATTGAAAAAAAAAATTATAGAGAAAATTTAGAGAGTAAATAATTGTAAGAAACTTATAAATATATATATTCTTTGTGAAAATATATATATAGTTCAGATCTGTATTTTCGTATATAAATTTAAACTGTATAAAACCTTGCATATATTTGTGATTTCAATTTCATTTCGAAAATTTTTTATAAAAAGAAAACGTTACATTGAAAACGTTTTAAAAGGATATATATGTAAATGTTGGGCGGGAATCATATACCCCACCCACCACAGGCCTGCGAGATCGCAGGGTACCTGCGACCTTAGTGTACCTACGATCCGCAGTGTACTTGCGGTGCGGTACATTAAATAGCCGCTCGATTTTAAATCGCATTGAGTCATATGTGGATTTCAAATTATATAAGGTTTAATCGACAATGTTATTTCATATGTGATTTGGGTTTTGATTTTGTTTTAAATGCTGAAATGTTATTAATTATTAAATGCTATTAAATATATCTATATATATGTATATATATAAATATTTATATATATATATATATAAATATTTATAAATATATATATATTTATATAAGTATATATGTATATATAATTAATTATAAATGATTATTATAAAATTCTCAATTAAGGGGTCACTCTTTTTAATGACTTAAAATATTGCTATTAAGCTTGTCAATTATGAAGAGATATTAATAATTTATTTAATTAAAATTAGTTTTAATTAAGATTAATTATTAGAATAAATAATCGAAGTTTTGTTCATAGGAAATGTCAATCTTCAAACAAAGTTTATATAAATTAAATATTATTAGATCAATTAGAAAATTGAGTCTGATGGAGAAACGTTTTATCTATCAAACAAATACATGAGTTAGGTAAAACGTGAAATTTTTCCACTTGATAGAGTTTGGGAAACATTAACCGAGACTTTTTCATTTGAAATTGAAAACTTAGCAAAACCAAAACATGTGTTTACATTGTGTATTCTTTATGCTATTGTCTTGGGTTTTAGGTTGACTAGTGTTGACCAGTTATAGGACGTCTACCAGAGGCTTGAGAGTTATGTGATTGTGATGTCATCATGATGTTTTAATCTCGATCTTTATAAACCCAACCATGGTTATGTGATGGAATGCTCTATGTATTGGTTGTAATAATGATTGTTATAGTTGAAGTTCTTATTTATGAGACACTTGACTTAACCATTATTTTTGGTCATCGATCAGTTATCCTTGATTATTTTCTAGTTGCCATGATGGGATAGAGATGTGGATTTACTCTTGATGATGTCATGTTGTGACATGTTTGACTCAACCATTTTTGAAATCTTTGATCAGTATGATTGAGATATATTTTGGTTATTGAGAACCATTGGATACATTTGATTATCAGTGATACTTCAGTTGTCAATAGAGAGTTGTTGTGTTCATGATTTTCTATGGATGTTTGCTCATGGAGATTTGATGATTTTATTATGGATTATCTTTTGTAAATTTGAGATTTATGAGTCCATGAGCATTAGGGTAGGATATCTACATGTAGTGTCGGGAAGTGGCTTGCAATGGGGGTCGGGGCCCTAAGACGCCGCCAGGGTAACTCATTGTAAGTTGGATTAATAAGTGATAACATTCACACCTAATACTAACCGAATGAACCTAAGAAGATAAGTGTTTTTCTCGCCCATGCCTTGAGTGCTTGTACAAGCTAGGATGGGAGTAGTGAGATGCATGGTTGCGACCTTGCATTCCATAGTATGCCTTGCTAGTATGAGAGGATACTAGCGGCCACATGAGATCAGTATAGACCTGTGGAGTTTAGCTAACTACCAAGGTAACTTGTACGTGATAAATGCGATGACACTTTCCTGCTTGCATAGTAGGTTCCTACATGTCATTGTGTGCCTCTGGGATTAGATGTCAGTTTCTGATTGGAACTTTTGAGTTAGTATACTTTTAGGATTCTTGGACTATAGAGATTTATGCTCTAAGATTTTGACAACTTGTTTGGGACTTGAGATTATCTCCTTAGCACGGTGGGAGTGGACCACTTAGGTACCACGCGGTCAGGTGGTAGTGTATTTTCCACTCTTATCATTTTGAGATTCATTGAGACATCGTGGCTGATGCATCCTTCGTGATGGTGGATATGTATCCTTTCATTGATGATTAGCATATGTTAGATGATGTTATCTTATGCTTATATTTGCATGTTAGATTACCTTCTACATATGATGTTGTATATGTTAGGAGTGACATTCCTAATATGTTAATACCGATGATCTCTTCGATGATTTGGGATGTTACACATGGAGGGATGGCTATGGCCCACAATGGTCTAATGATGCTATTAATGGTTGGAAGGAACCAGGCACTTAGTTTATTTTTTTTTATCTTTATGATGGGTGTATATGTCTTCTATGATGATGTATCATGTGATTATCTCTACTTTTATGTATCATGGATTGGAATAGGATGATGTACCTTATTCTATTTATGTATATTCTTTGAGCTTGTCATACCCTATGACATGTACATAGGATGATTGAGCATTTGGACTTATCATTATTATACCATGTGGATGTTGTACTAGATGAATTCTTGTATGTAATTCAATGTTAAGGGTCTTTAAAGAATGTAATATGTTATGTATGTTATGTTTACTTTCAGATGGACATTGCTATTGCTTCTGTTATTGTGAATAAATTATGTATGGTATTTACTTTCATGTTTTAAAAAAAAAATGTTACCAAACTTAGTGAAACTCTAAGTTAATTCTTTGGATCCCTTGGCGAAGCATTACATTTAGTATCAGAGCTCGAGTTTCTACATTGGGAGCTCTGAGTATTTTGGAACAACTAGAACTTTGAACTATAAAGTGTGTATCTTCAACTTGAAACTAGGATGGTGTCTGGGACCGGGTCTTTTGTCAGAGGCTGTGGTAGAGGCCGAGGAAGAGGTCATGGTCGTGGCAGAGTTGTCAGTGCCCATGAGTCTACCCATCAGGGATCGGCTTGTGTAGAGAGCAGGTAAGAGCACTCTAGTAGGCAGCAGGAAGAGAGTCGTAGAGAGGACCAAGATAAGTCTGATGAGGTTAGTCTAAGATAGATGATGCAAAATATTCTAGAATGTTTACCTCCTATTCAGGAAAAGCCTAAAGTGCATCAAACAGAACAAGAGCATAGACCCAGATCTAGAAGTCCTCGAAAGGATCGTCAGAGGTCCATTGTGTCTACTCAGATGAAGGATCTTTCAAGATCCAAGGTCAACCCTTTCAATGGGCAAGGTTCTGGTTATGTGGCCGAGCAGTGGCTGATTTCCCTCGACAGGATTTTTGCCATGCAAGATTTTGACAACAATGTTAAGGCAAGATTTGCGATCACTAGTTTAGAGAATTTTGGGGCCACTTGGTGGATGATTGAGGAGAAGAAGCTGGGAATCGATATGAGCAGTGTCATGTGGGAACTATTCTTAGAGAGTTTTCATGAACGATTCCTACCGGAGGAATGGAAACTACAAAGGGTAAATGAGTTTCATAATCTCAAGTAGTACAATTTGTCAGTGACTGAGTATGAGCGTAAGTTTTATGAGCTTATGCCTTTTTCAGGGTTCAGTGAAAATTCAGCTCAGTTGACACAACACTTTATTAGGGGTTTGAGTAACCGTATAATTTGGAGTGTCAAGGTATTTGAGCCAAAAACTCTCAAGGATGCGGTACATCAAGCAATCCTTGTTGAGAAAAGTGTCAACCTTGGTCAAGGTGGTTTTATAGGAGCACCAGCAGCTTCTGTAGCGAATGTCTTCATGTGTGACATTGTGAGATTACATGGTATTCCTAGAAAGATCATTTATGACAGGGATCCTATATTCACATCTACATTTTGGACATCGTTATAGCATGAGCTTGGAGCACAGCTAAACTTCAGTTCGGCATATCATCTAGAGACTAATGGTCAGACAAAGAGGGTGAACCAGGTTTTGGAGGATATGTTACAGATGTATGTGATGGATTGGTAGACACATTGGGAGGACTATCTCTACCTAGTGGAGTTTGCTTACAAAAATGGCTATCATAGTTCTATTGGCATGGCACCTTTTTAGGCATTATATGGACGTCCTTGTTGTACACCATTGAGTTGGGACAACCTCGAGGATCACATTCTATTGGGTCCTGAGATGCTTCATGATATAGAGCAATAGGTAGTGTGTATCCGTGAGCATTTGACTACGGCACAGGATAGGTAGAAGAAGTATGCCGATGCTCATAGGACAGATAAGTAGTTTCCTATGGGTGATAAGGTTTTCTTGAGAGTGCGACCGTGAAAGAGTTCGATCCGATATAGAAAGGGTTCTAAGCTAGCACCTCATTTTGTGGGACCATTCAAGATTTTGGAGAGGATTGGTCCGGTTGCTTACCATCTTGCTCTACAGCCCAACCTAGCTCACATTCATGATGTTTTCCATGTTTTAGTGCTTAGTTATTATATTCCTGATATTGTGCATGTTATTGATTGGAATGCGTTGTAGGTAGAGGACAGGCAGCTGGCTTTGGAGCCAGTTCATATTTTGGAGCAGTGAAAGTTGACCCTCAGGGGTCAAACCATCGAGCAGGTAAGGGTCCAATGTGACCCTATGGATGATTCTTCAGCTACTTGGAAGGATGCAGCTAGATTGAGGGAGTTATATCCCTATTTGTTTGTAGGCTTCCAGGAGTAAGCCTAATTCAAGGGGGGGTGGATGTAGTGCCTACCCTAGTTCACATCTTTTCTAGACTTATTGTTGCTATTATTATCAGACTATGTAGACTAGTTTTATGTTGAGTGTTTAGTGGTGTTGTTTTGACACTATCAGATATTATGATATGGATTCAGTTGATATATGATGAGATCATTTAGACTTTACATTTCATGTATGTATGATGATCATTACATTTTTTTCAGTTATTAATGATGATTAGTTAGATGGTTTATTATCTCATGTGTTTTATTATGGTTACTTACCCCATACTTGCATGTGTATGGTGTGTGTGTTTTCTTATTGTATGGTGTTTCTGATGTGGTTAAGGAAGGGAGTCGTAGTCACCTGCTTAGTCGGGATCTACATGATGCACCACTTCCTGCCATTGTCTATTTAGCTTAGCATTATATATTGTAGGTACATGCATGGTTTTTCTGCAGGTTGCAGGTACCGGGCATCGACTTCCCTGAATTGCCAGGATGAGCGTACCCTATTATACTATCTCAATGATAAGAGAAGGGAGATAAATTCTCAAGTCCAAATCTCAAACCTAAAAACCATTTGTCCTAGTGAGTTAGGACAAGTATCAAAGTTGAATACCCACCGAATGTGTCGGATGACATATTTCATGATTTTTAACCCTTTAGATTGATTTTGTATTATTTGTTCTATGATGGGTTTTCATATTTTATCTTGGAGGTCTATGGTGAATTTTTCATTAATTAAGTCTTAATAAATAGATTTAATTAATAAATTATTTATTTGAGAAAATTAATAAAATATCACGATCTTTGATATTTTGATTGTAATTAATTAAATGTGAATTATTGAGGAAAGGAATTAAATAAAAGAAAACTAGAAATTAAAATTAATAATAATTATAAAATAATAATAAAGTAATAAATAAAATAATAATAATAAAAGTTATAAAAATTAAAATGAAAGTTATAAAATTTAAATAGAAATTCTTTAAAAAGTAAATTGAGTTATAAGCTTGCATGGGAATTAACATGTGTCGACAACACGGGGGTTAGTGCATCAATTAAGCACAATGTGTCTACAACTCTATGACTTATCAAAAAGGTTGGAAAAGACCCATGCTTAGTTGGTGACACCTTCCAGCTATTTTTGCATCTTTCATTTCCCTGTCTTCTTCGTGTCTTCTATATGTCTTCTGAGGAATTTCCTATTGTTATTTTATGCATTCTCTATTGGGTAGTTAATTTATTTGAGAATATTACATGCATAGATCTGAAAAATATATATGGGGCTAGGGTTGAATTGTAGCCAAATTCATTGAAAAAGAAAATTATAGAGAAAATTTAGAGAGTAAATAATTGTAAGAAACTTATAAATATATATATATTCTTTGTGAATATATATATATATATAGTTCAGATCTATATTTTCGTATATAAATTTATACTGTATAAAATCTTGCGTATATTTGTATATATATATACACACACACATATATATACATACATATGCATATATATATATATATATATATATATATATATATATATATATATATATATATATATATATATATAATTATAATTAATTGGAAAGCCGAGCGAGTTATCGCAATAATACTCATTAAAACACATTTGGGATTTCAATTTCATTTCGGAAAAATTTTATAAAAAGAAAATGTTACATTGAAAACATTTTAAAAAGATATATATGTAAATGTTGGGCGGGAATCATATACCCCACCCACCGCAGGCCTGCGAGGTCGCAGGGTACCTGTGACCTCAGTGTACCTACGATCTGCAGTGTACTCGCAGTGTGGTACTTTAAATAGCCTCGTGATTTTAAATCGCGTTGAGTCATATGTGGGTTTCAAATTATATAAGGTTTAATCTGCAACGTTATTTCATATGCGATTTGAGTTTAAATTTTGTTTTAAATGCTAAAATGTTATTAATTATTAAATGCTATTAAATATATATATATATATATGTATGTATGTATGTATGTATATATTTATATATATATATATATATATGTATATAAGTATATATGTATATATAATTAATTATAAATAATTATTATAAAATTCTCAATTAAGGGGTCACTCTTTTTAATGACTTAAAATATTGCTATTAAGCTTGTCAATTATGAAGAGATATTAATAATTAATTTAATTAAACTTAGTTTTAATTAAGATTAATTATTAGAATAAATAATCAAATTTTTGTTCATAGGAAATGTCAATCTTCAAAAAAAGTTTATATAAATAAAATATTATTAGATCAATTAGAAAATTGAGTCTAATGGAGAACTTTTTATCTATCAAATAAATACATGAGTTAGGTAAAATGTGAAATTTCTCCACTTGATAGAGTTTGGGAAACGTTAACCGAAACTTTTGCATTTGAAATTGAAAACTTAGCAAAACCAAAATATGTGTTTACATTGTGTATTCTTTATGCTATTGTTTTGGGTTTTGGGTTGACTAGTGCTGACAAGTTATAAGACGTCTACCAGAGGCTTGGGAGTTATGTGATTGTGATGTCATCATGATGTTTTAATCTCAATCTTTATAAACCCAACCATGGTTATGTGATGGAATGCTCTATGTATTGGTTGTAATACTGATTGTTATAGTTGAGGTTCTTATTTATGAGACACTTGACTTAACCATTATTTTTGGTCATCGATCAGTTATCCTTGATTATTTTCTAGTCGCCATGATGGGACAGAGATGTGGGTTTATTCTTGATGATGTCATGTTGTGACATATTTGACTCAACCATTTTTGAAGTCTTCAATCAGTATGATTGAGATATATTTTGGTTATTGAGAACCATTGGATACATTTGATTATCAGTGATACTTCAGTGGCCAATAGAGAGCTGTTGTGTTCATGATTTTCTATGGATATTTTCTCATGGAGATTTGATGCTTTTATACATATTTGATGATTTTATTATGGATTATCTTTTGTAATTTTGAGATTTATGAATCCATGAGTATTAGGGTAGGATATTTGCATGTAGTGTCAGGAAGTGACTTGCAATGGGGGTCGAGGCCCTAAGACGCTACCAGTGTAACTCATTGTAAGTTAGATTAATAAGTGATAACATTCACACCTAATACTAATTGAATGAACCTAAAAAGATAAGTTTTTTTCTCGCCCATGCCTTGAGTGCTTGTATAGGCTAGGATGGGAGTAGTGAGATGCATGTTTGCGACCTTGCATTCCATAGTATGCCTTGTTAGTATGAGAGGATACTAGTGGCTGCATGAGATCAGTATGGACTCGTGGAGTTTAGCTAACTGCCAGGATAACTTGTATGTGATAAATGCGATGATACTTTCCCGCTTGCATAGTAGGTTCCTACATGTCATTGTGTGCCTCTAAGATTAGATGTCAGTTTGTGATTGGAACCTTTGAGTTAGTATACTTTTAGGATTCCTGGACTATAGAGATTTATGCTATGATATTTTGACAATTTATTTGGGACTTGAGATTATCTCCTTAGCATGGTGGGAGTGGACCACTTAGGTACCACGTGGTCGGGCGGTAATGTATTTTCCACTCTTATCATTTTGAGATTCATTGAGACATTGTGGCTGATGCATCCTTCGTGATGGTGGATATGTATCATTTCATTGATGATTAGCATATGTTAGATGATGTTATCTTATGCTTATATTTGCATGTTAGATTACTTTCTACATATGATATTGTATATGTTAGGAGTGACATTCCTACAATGTTAATACCGATGATCTCTTCGATGATTGGAATATTATGCACGGAGGGATGGCTAGGGCCCACGATGGTCTAATGATGCTATTAACGGTTGGGAGGAACCCTACACTTAGTTTATTTTTTTTGATCTTTATGATGGCTGTATATGTCTTCTATGATGATGTATCATGTGATTATCTCTACTTTGATGTATCATGGATTGGAATAGGATGATGTACCTTATTCTACTTATGTATATTCTTTGAGCTTGTCATACCCTGTGACATGTACAGACGATGATTGAGCATTTCAAAATGTAATGTTTAAACATTGGACAAGTATCATTATTATATCATGTGGATGTTGTACTAGATGGATTCTTGTATGTAATTCAACGTTAAGGGATCTTTAAAGAATGTAATATGTTATGTATGTTATGTTTACTTTCAGATGGACATTGCTATAGCTTCCGTTATTGTGAATAAGTTATGTTTGGTATTTACTTTCATGTTAAAAAAAAAAATGTTACCAAACTTAGTCAAACTCTAGGTTAATTCTTTGCATCCCTTGGTGGGGCGTTACATCACTATTGATAAAAAATGAGTTAAATCAGTTAACTCTTTTTTTTACTCAAATTCAATCAGTTAACTCCTTATTTTACTCAAATTAAATCTGTTAACTCCCTTTAATTTCGAAATCTCCCTTTATAACTGAACTTCAACTTTAATCCTGACCGTTGATTAAAATCGAACTCAACTGTTGATGAATTTCAGGAAAGTCTATTTCAGAGACCCTCATCTCTTCATTTTAAAAGGTTGAATGAGAATTTGCATCGAATTGTTGTTGGAATTCATACTCACATTTTCTCATATTCACATACGCAAAGATCAAGTTTGACCAAAAGTTGACCAGATTCAACCATGGTTGACTTGAGTTGACTAGTTTCGAAAAGAATTTTGAAATAATTAAACGAAATTATTTAATTAAATGGAGTACTTAATTCTAATTAATTAAACAAAGTTATTTAATTAAATGAGAAGCCATTCCTAATTAATTAAATGAAGTTATTTAATTAAATAAGAAAAGTGTCTCTAATTAATTAAAGATTATTTATTTAAATAGAAAAAGTAATTATGAGAGCATATCTCATTTTATTAAATTAAATATCTCAACAAAATTTCTCTTCAGTTCAAAAAGAGAAATTTTCAGTTCACTATTGATAAAAAATGAGTTAAATGAGTTAACTCCTTTTTCTACTCAAATTGAATCAGTTAACTCCTTATTTTACTCAAATTAAATCCGTTAACTCCCTTTAATTTGGAAATATTCATTTATGACTGAACTTCACATTTAATACTAACCATTGATTGAAATCGATCTGAACAGTTAATGAATTCCAGGAAAGTCTATTTAAGAGACTCTCATCTCTTCATTTTGAAAGGTTGAATGAGAATTTGCATCGAATTCTTGCTAGAATTCATAGTCACATTCGCTCATATTCACATATGTAAAGATCAAGTTTGACCAAAATTTGACCAGATTTAACTACGATTGACTTGAGTTGACTAGTTTCAAAAATAATTTTGAAATAATTTTAAAAAATTATTTAATTAAATGGAGTACTTACTACAAAGTTATTTAATTAAATGAGAAGCCATTCTTAATTAATTAACTGAAGTTATTTAATTAAATAAGAAAAGTGTCTCTAATTAATTAAAGATTATTTAACTAAATAGAAAAAGTAATTATGAGAGCATATCTCATTTTATTAAATTAAATATCTCAACAAAATGTCTCTATAGTTCAAAAAGGGAAATTTCTAGTTCACTATTGATCAAAAATGAGTTAAATAAGTTAACTCCTTTTTCTACTCAAATTGAATCAGTTAACTCCTTATTTTACTCAAATTAAATTCGTTAACTCCCTTTAATTTGGAAATCTCCCTTTATGACTGAGCTTCACCTTTAATCCTAACCGTTGATTGAAATCGATCTCAACCGTTGATGAATTTCAGGAAAGTCTATTTCAGAGACCCTCATCTCATCATTTGAAAGGCTGAATGAGAATTTGCATCGAATTTTTGCTGGAATTCATAGTCACATTTTCTCATATTCATATATGCAAAGATCAAGTTTGACCAAAAGTTGACCCGATTTAACCACGGTTGACTCGAGTTGACTAGTTTCAAAAAGAACTTTGAAATAATTACACGAAATTACTTAATTAAATGGAGTGCTTACTTCTAATTAATTAAACAAAGTTAATTAAATGAGAAGCAATTCCTAATTAATTAAATGAAGCTATTTAATTAAATAAGAAAAGTGTCTCTAATTAATTAAAGATTATTTAATTAAATAGAAAAAGTAATTATGAGAGCATATCTCATTTTATTAAATTGAATATCTGAACAAAATCTCTCTTCAGTTCAAAAAAGAAAAATTTCAGTTCACTATTGATAAAAAATGAGTTAAATCAGTTAACTCCTTTTTCTACTCAAATTGAATCAGTTAACTCCTTATTTTACTTAAATTAAATCTGTTAAACTCCCTCTAATTTGGAAATCTCCCTTTATGACTGAACTTCACTTTTAATCCTGACCGTTGATTGAAATCGATCTCAACCGTTGATGAATTCCAAGAAAGTCTATTTAAGAGACCCTCATCTCTTCATTTTGAAAGGTTCAATGAGAATTTGTATCGAATTGTTGCTGAAATTCATACTCACATTTGCTCATATTGACATACACAAAGATCATGTTTGACAAAAACTTGACAAGATTTAACCATGGTTGACTTGAGTTGACTAATTTTGAAAAGAATTTTTAAATAATTAAAAAAAATTATTTAATTAAATGGAGTACTTACTTTTAACTAATTAAACAAAGTCATTTAATTAAATGAGAAGCCATTCCTATTTAATTAAATGAAGTTATTTAAATAAGAAAAGTGTCTCTAATTAATTAAAGAATATTTAATTAAATAGAAAAATTAATTATCAGAGCATATCTCATTTTAGTAAATTAAATATCTCAACAAAATTTGTCTTCAGTTCAAAAAGGAAAATTTCCAGTTCACTATTGATCAAAAATGAGTTAAATGAATAAACTCCATTTTCTACTCAAATTCAATCAGTTAACTCCTTATTTTACTAAAATTAAATCTGTTAACTCCTTTTAATTTGGAAATCTTCCTTTATGACTAAACTTCACCTTCAATTCTGACCGTTGATTGAAGTCGATCTCAACCGTTGATGAATTTCAAGAAAGTCTATTTAAGAGACCCTCATCTCTTCATTTTGAAAGGTTGAATGTGAATTTGCATCGAATTGTTGCTGCAATTCATACTCACATTTTCTCATATTCACATACGCAAATATCAAATTTGACCAAAAGTTGACCAGATTTAACCACGGTTGACTTGAGTTGACTAGTTTCGAAAATAATTTTGAAATAATTAAATAAAATTATTTAATTAAATGGAGTACTTACTTCTAATTAATTAAACAAAGTTATTTAATTAAATGAGAAGCCATTCCTAATTAATTAAATGAAGTTATAAATTAAAATAAGAAAAGTGTCTCTAATTAATTAAATATTATTTAATTAAATAGAAAAAGTAATTATAAGAGCATATCTCATTTTATTAAATTAAATATCTCAACAAAATCTGTCTTCAGTTCAAAAAGGGAAATTTCTAGTTCACTATTGATCAAAAATGAGTTCAATCTGTTAACTCCCTTTAATTTGGAAATCTCCCTTTATGACTGAACTTCACCTTTAATCCTGACCGTTGATTGAAATCGATCTCAACCATTGATCAATTCAAGGAAAGTCTATTTAAAAGACCCTCATCTCTTCATTTTGAAAGGTTGAATGACAATTTGCATCGAATTGTTGCTGAAATTTATACTCACATTTGCTCATATTCATATACTCAAATATCATGTTTGACCAAAAGTTGACTAGATTTAACCACGGTTGACTTGAGCTGAATAGTTTTGAAAAAAATTTTGAAATAATAAAACGAAATTATTTAATTAAATGGAGTACTTACTTCTAATTAATTAAACAAAGTAATTTAATTAAATGAGAAGTCATTCCTAATTAATTAAATGAAGTTATTTAATTAAATAGGAAAAGTGTCTATAATAAATTAAAGATTATTTAACTAAATATAAAAAGTAATTATGAGAGCATATCTCATTTTATTAAATTAAATATCTCAACAAAATTTCACTATTGTTGTTAACTCCCTTTAATTTGGAAATCTCACTATTGTTGTTAACTCCCTTTATTTTGAAAATCTCCCTTTATTAAATTAAATATCTCAACAAAATCTCTCTTTAGTTCAAAAAGGAAATTTTCAGTTCACTATTGACCCAAAATGAGTTAAATCAGTTAACTCCTTTTTCTACTCAAATTGAATCAGTTAACTCCTTATTTTCCTGAAATTAAATCTGTTAACTCCCTTTAATTTGGAAATCTCCCTTTATGACTGTACTTCACCTTTAAATCTTGACCGTTGATTGAAATCGATCTAAACTGTTGATGAATTCCAGGAAAGTCTATTTAAGAGACCCTCATCTCTTCATTTTGAAAAGTTAAATGAGAATTTGCATCGTATTGTTGTTGGAATTCATACTCACATTTGCTCATATTCACATATGCAAAGATCAAGTTTGACTAAAAGTTGACCAGATTTAAAAACGGTTGACTTGAGTATACTAGTTTCGAAAAGAATTTTGAAATAATTAAATGAAATTATTTAATTAAATGGAGTACTTACTTCTAATTAATTAAACAAAGTTATTTAATTAAATGAGAAGCCATTCCTAATTAATTAAATGAAGTTATTTAATTAAATAAGAAAAGTGTCTCTAATTAATTAAAGATTATTTAATTAAATAGAAAAAGTAATTATGAGAGCATATCTCATTTTAGTAAATTAAATATCTCAACAAAATCTTTCTTTAGTTCAAAAAAGGAAATTTTCAGTTCACTATTGATAAGAAATGAGTTAAATCAGTTAACTCCTTTTTCTACTCAAATTGAATCAGTTAACTCGCTATTTTCCTCAAATTAAATCCGTTAACTCTTTTTAATTTGGAAATCTCCCTTTATGACTGAACTTCACCTTTAATCCTGATCGTTGATTGAAATCGACCTCAACCATTGATAAATTCAAGGAAAGTCTATTTAAGAGACCCTCATCACTTTATTTTGAAAGGTTCAATGAGAATTTGCATCGAATTGTTGCTGGAATTTATACTCACATTTGCTCATATTCACATATGCAAAGATCAAGTTTGACCAAAAGTTGACTAGATTTAACCACAGTTGACTTGAGTTGACTTGTTTCGAAAAGAATTTTGAAATAATTAAATAAAATTATTTAATTAAATGGAGTACTTACTTCTAATTAATTAAACAAAGTCATTTAATTAAATGAGAAGCCATTCCTAATTAATTAAATCAAGTTATTTAATTAAATAAGAAAAGTGTCTATAATTAATTACAAATTATTTAATTAAATAGAAAAAGTAATTATGAGAGCATATCTCATTTTAGTAAATTAAATATCTTAACAAAATCTCTCTTCAATTCGAAAAGGGAAATTTTCGGTTCACTATTGATCAAAAATTAGATAAATACGTTAACTCCTTTTTCTACTCAAATTGAATCAGTTAACTCCTTATTTTACTCAAATTAAATATGTTAACTCCCTTTTAATTTCGAAGTCTCCCCTTATGACTGAACTTCACCTTTAATCCTGACCGCTGATTGAAATTGATTTCAACCGTTGATGAATTCCAAGAAAGTCTATTTAAGAGATCCGTATCTCTTCATTTTGAAAGGTTGAATGAGAATTTGCATCAAATTGTTGCTGGAATTCATACTCACATTTTCTCATATTCACATACGCAAAGAACAAGTTTGACCAAAAGTTGACCAGATTTAACCATGGTTGACTTGAGTTGACTAATTTTTAAAAGAATTTTAAAATAATTAAACGAAATTATTTAATTAAATGGAGTACTAACTTCGAATTAATTAAACAAAGTTATTTAATTAAATAAGAAGCCATTCCTAATTAATTAAATGAAGTTATTTAATTAAATAAGAAAAGTGTCTCTAATTAATTAAAGATTATTTAATTAAATAGAAAAAGCAATTATGAGAGGATATCTCATTTTATTAAATTAAATATGTCAACAAAATCTCTCTTCAGTTCAAAAAAGGATATTTTCAGTTCACTATTGATCAAGAATGAGTTAAATCAGTTAACTCCTTTTTCTACTCAAGTTGAATCAGTTAACTCCTTATTTTACTCAAATTAAATCCATTAACTCCCTTTAAAATGAAAATCTCCCTTTATGATTGAACTTCACCTTTAATCCCGACCGCTGATTGAAATCGATCTCAACCGTTCATGAATTCTAGGAAAGTCTATAGTAGAGACCCTCATCTCTTCATTTTGAAAGGTTGAATGAGAATTTGCATCGAATTGTTGCTAGAATTCATACTCACATTTGGTCATATTCACATACGCAAAGATCAAGTTTGATCAAAAGTTGACCAGATTTAACCACGGTCGACTTGAGTTGACTAGTTTCAAAAAAATTTTGAAATAATTAAACGAAATTATTTAATTAAATGGAGTACTTACTTCTAATTAACTAAAAAAAGTTATTTAATTAAATGAGAAACCATTCCTAATTAATTAAATGAAGTTATTTAATTAAATAAGAAAAGTGTCTCTAATTAATTAAATATTATTTAATTAAATAGAAAAAGTAATTGTGACAGCATATCTCATTTTATTAAATTAAATATCTCAACAAAATGTCTCATCAGTTCAAAAAAGGATATTTTCAATTCACTATTGATCAAGAATGAGTTAAATCAGTTAACTCCTTTTTCTACTCAAGTTGAATCAGTTAACTCCTTATTTTACTCAAATTAAATCCATTAACTCCCTTTAAAATGAAAATCTCTCTTTATGATTGAACTTCACCTTTAATCCTGACCGTTGATTGAAATCGATCTCAACTGTTGATGAACTCCAAGAAAGTCTATTTCAGACACCCTCATCTCTTCATTTGAAAGGTTGAATGAGAATTTGCATCGAATTGTTGCTGGAATTCATAGTCACATTTGCTCATATTCATATATGCAAAGATCAAGTTTGACCAAAAGTTGACTCGATTTAACCACGATTGACCTTAGTTGACTAGTTTCAAAAAGAAATTTGAAATAATTAAACGAAATTATTTAATTAAATGGAGTACTTACATTCTAATTAATTAAACAAAATTATTTAATTAAATGAGAAGCCATTCCTAATTAATTAAATGAAATTATTTAATTAAATAAGAAAAGTGTCTCTAATTAATTAAAGATTATTTAATTAAATAGAAAAAGTAATTATGAGAGCATATGTCATTTTATTAAATTAAATATCTCAACAAAATCTCTCTTGAGTTCAAAAAAGAAAATTTTCAGTTCACTATTGATAAAAAATGAGTTAAATCAGTTAAGTCCTTTTTCTACTAAAATTGAATTAGTTAACTCCTTATTTGTTAAACTCCCTCTAATTTTGAAATCTCTCTTTATGACTGAACTTCACTTTTAATCATGACCGTTGATTGAAATCGATCTCAACCGTTGATGAATTCCAGAAAAGTCTATTTAAGAGACCCTCATCTCTTCATTTTGAAAGGTTCAATGAGAATTTGCATCGAATTGTTGCTGAAATTCATACTCACATTTGCTCATATTGACATACACAAAGATCAAGTTTGACAAAAATTTGACCAAATTTAACCATGGTTGACTTCAGTTGACTAGTTCACTATTGATCAAAAATGAAAATTTCTAGTTCACTATTGATCAAAAATGAGTTAAATGAGTAAACTCCTTTTTCTACTCAAATTGAATCAGTTAACTCCTTATTTTACTCAAATTAAATCCGTTAACTCCTTTTAATTTGAAAATCTCCCTTTATGACTGAACTTCACCTTTAATCCTGACCGTTGATTGAAATTGATCTCAATTGTTGATGGATTCCAGGAAAGTCTATTTAAGAGACCCTCATCTCTTCATTTTGAAAGGTCGAATGAAAATTTGCATCGAATTGTTGCTGGAATTCATACTCACATTTGCTCATATTCACATACGCAATAATCAAGTTTGACCAAAAGTTGACCAAATTTAACCACGATTGACTTGAGTTGACTAGTTTCGAAAACAATTTTGAAATAATTAAACGAAATTATTTAATTAAATGGAGTACTTACTTCTAATTAATTAAACAAAGTCATTTAATTAAATGAGAAGCCATTCCTAATTATTAAATGAAGTTATTTAATTAAATAAGAAAAGTGTCTCTCATTAATTAAATATTATTTAATTAAATAGGAAAAGCAATTATGAAAGCATTTCTCATTTTAGTAAATTAAATATCTCAACAAAATCTCTCTTCAGTTCAAAAAGGAAAATTTCCAATTCACTATTGATCAAAAATGAGTTAAATGAGTTAACTCCTTTCTCTACTCAAATTGAATCAGTTAACTCCTTATGTTACTCAAATTAAATCTGTTAACTCACTTTAAGTTGGGAATCTCCCTTTATGACTGAACTTCACCTTTAATCTTGACCGTTGATACATTCAACGAATGTCTATTTAAAAGACCCTCATCTCTTCATTTTGAAAGGTTGAAAGAGAATTTGAATCAAATTATTGCTGACATTTATACTCACATTTGCTCATATTCATATACTCAAAGATCAAGTTTGACCAAAAGTTGACCAGATTTAACCATGGTTGACTTGAGCTGAATAGTTTTGAAAAGAATTTTGAAATAATTAAACGAAATTATTTAATTAAATGGAGTACTTACTTCTAATTAATTAAACAAATTCATTTAATTAAATGAGAAGCCATTCCTAATTAATTAAATGAAGTTAGATAGTTAAATAGGAAAAGTGTCGATAATTAATTAAAGATTATTTAATTAAACATAAAAAGTAATTATGAGAGCATATCTCGTTTTATTAAATTAAATATCTCAACAAAATCTCTCTTCAGTTCAAAAAAGGAAATTTTCAGTTCACTATTGATAAAAAATGAGTTAAATCAGTTAACTCATTTTCCTACTCACATTGAATCAGTTAACTCCTTATTTTACTCTAATTGAATCTGTTAACTCCTTTTTAATTTGGAAATCTACTTTTATGACTGAACTTCACCTTTAATCCTAACCGTTGATTGAAATCGATCTCAACCATTGATAAATTTTAGGAAAGTCTATTTAAGAGATCCTCATCTCTTCATTTTGAAACGTTGAATGAGAATTTGCATCGAATTGTTGCTGGAGTTCATACTCACATTTGCTCATATTCACATATGCAAAGATCATGTTTCAACAAAAGTTGACCAGATTTAACCACGATTGACTTGAGTTGACTAATTTCGAAAAGAATTTTGAAATAATTAAAAGAAATTATTTAATTAAATGGAGTACTTACTTTTAATTAATTAAACAAAGTCATTTAATTAAATGAGAAGCCATTCCTAATTAATTAAATAAAGTTATTTAATTAAATAAGAAATTTGTCTCTAATTAATTAAAATTTATTTAATTAAATAGAAAAAGTAATAATGAGAGCATATCTCATTTTATTAAATTAAATATCTCAACAAAATCTCTCTTTAGTTCAAAAAGGGAAATTTTTAGTTCACTATTGATCAAAAATGAGTTAAATCAGTTAACTTCTTTTTCTACTCAAATTGAATCAGTTAACTCCTTTATTTTACTCAAATTAAATCTGTTAACTCCCTTTAATTTGGAAATCTCCCTTTATGATTGAACTTCACCTTTAATCCTGACCGTTGATTGAAATCTATCTCAACCATTGATGAATTCCAAGAAAGTCTATTTAAGAGACCCCCATCTCTTCATTTTGAAAGGTTGAATGAGAATTTGCATTGAACTGTTGTTGGAATTCATACTCACATTTTCTCATATTCACATACGCAAAGATCAAGTTTGACCAAAAGTTGACCAGATTTAACCACAGTTGACTCGAGTTTACTAGTTTCGAAAAGAATTTTGAAATAATTAAACAAAATTATATAATTAAATGGAGTACTTAATTCTAATCAATTAAACAAAGTTATTTAATTAAATTAGAAGCCATTCCTAACTAATTAAATGAAGTTATTTAATCAAATAAGAAAAGTGTCTCGAATTAGTTAAAGATTATTTAATTAAATAGAAAAAGTAATTATGAGAGCATATCCCATTTTATTAAATGAAATATCTGAACAAAATATCTCTTTAGTTCAAAAAGGGAAATTTGCAGTTCACTATTGATAAAGAATGAGTTAAATCAGCTAACTCCTTTTTCTACTCAAATTGAATCCATTAACTCCTTATTTTACTCAAATTAAATCTGTTAACTCCGTTTAATTTGAAAATCTCCCTTTATGACTGACCTTCACCTTTAATCCTGATCGTTGATAGAAATCAATCTCAACCGTTGATGAATTTCAAGAAAGTCTATTTAAGAGACCCTCATGTCTTCATTTTGAAAGAGTGAATGAGAATTTTCATCGAGTTCTTGCTGAAATTCATACTCACATTTGCTCATATTCACATATGCAAAGATCAAGTTTGACCAAAAGTTGACCAGATTGAACCACAGTTGACTTGAGTTGACAAGTTGCGAAAAGAATTTTGAAATAATTAAATGAAATTATTTAATTAAATGGAGTACTTACTTCTAATTAATTAAATGAAGTTATTTAATTAAATAAGAAAAGTGTCTCTAATTAATTAAAAATTATTTTATTACATAGAAAATGCAATTATTAGAGCATATCTCATTTTATTAGAATAAATATCTCAATAAAATCTCTCTTCAGTTCAAAAAGGAAAATTTCCAGTTCACTATTGATCAAAAATGAGTTAAATCAGTTAACACCCTTTTCTACTCAAATTGAATCAGTTAACTCTTTATTTTACTCAAATTAAATCTGTTAACTCCCTGTAATTTGGAAATCTCTCTTTATGACTGAACTTCAACTTTAATCCTGACTGTTGATTGAAATCGATCTCAACCGTTGATGAATTCCAGGAAAGTCTATTTAATAGACCCTCATCTCTTCATTTTGAAAGGTTAAATGAGAATTTGCATCGAATTGTTGCTGGAATTCATAATCACATTTGCTCATATTCACATACGTAAAGATCAAAATTGACCAAAAGGTTACCAGATTTAACCACGGTTGACTTGAGTTGACAAGTTTTGAGAAGAATTTTGAAATAATTAAACAAAATTATTTAATTAAATGGAGTACATACTTCTAATTAATTAAACAAAGCTATTTAATTAAATTAGAAGCCATTTCTAATTAAATAAGAAAAGTGTCTCTAATTAATTAAAGTTTATTTAATTAAATAGAAAAAGTAATTATGAAATAATATCTCATTTTATTAAATTAAATATCTCAACAAAATCTCTCTTCAGTTGAAAAAGGGAAATTACCAGTTCACTATTGATAAAAAATGAGTTAAATCAGTTAACTCCTTTTTCTTCTCAAATTGAATCAGTTAACTCCTTATTTTACTCAAATTAAATTTGTTAACTCCTTTTAATTTGAAAATCTTCATTTATGACTAAACTTCATGTTTAATCCTGACCGTTGATTGAAATCGATCTCAACTGTTGATGAATTCTTGGAAAGTCTATTTAAGAGACCCTTTTCTCTTCATTTTGAAAGGTTGAATGAGAATTTGCATCGAATTGTTGCTGGAATTAATACTCACATTTGATCATATTCACTTACGCAAAATTTAAGTTTGACCAAAAGTTGACCAAATTTAACCACGGTTGACTTGAGTTGACTAGTTTCGAAAAGAATTTTGAAATAATTAAACAAAATATTATAATTAAATAGAGTACTTACTTCTAATTAACTAAACAAAGTTATTTAATTAAATGAGAAGCCATTCCTAATTAAATAAGAAAAGTGTCTCTAATTATTTAAAGATTATTTAATTAAATAGAAAAATTAATTATGAGAGCATATCTCATTTTATTAAATTAAATATCTCAACAAAATCTCTCTTAAGTTCAGAAAAGAAAATTTCCAATTCACTATTGATTCAGTTAACTCTTTTTTCTACTCAAATTCAATCAGTTAACTATTTATTTTACTCAAATTAAATCTGTTAACTCCCATTAATTTGGAATCCTCCCTTTATGACTGAACTTCACCTTTAATCCTGACCGTTGATTGAAATCGATCTCAACAGTTGATGAATTCTAAGAAAGTCTATTTAAGAGACCCTCATCTCTTCATTTCGAAAGGTTGAATGAGAATTTGCATCGAGTTCTTACTGGAATTCATACTCACATTTGCTCATATTCACATACGCAAAGATCAAGTTTGACCAAAAGTTGACCAAATTGAACCATGGTTGACTTGAGTTGACTAGTTTCGAAAAGAATTTTTAAATAATTAAACAAAATTATTTAATTAAATGGAGTACTTACTTCTAATTAATTAAACAAAGTTATTTAATTAAATGAGAAGCCATTCCTAATTAATTAAATGAAGTTATTTAATTAAATAAGAAAAGTGTCTCTAATTTATTAAAGATTATTTAACTAAATAGAAAAAGTAATTATGAGAGTATATCTCATTTTATTAAATTAAATATCACAACAAAATCTCTCTTCAGTTCAAAAAGGGAAATTTCCATTTCACTATTCATCAAAAATGAGTTAAATCAATTGACTCCTTTTTCTACTCAAATTGAATCAGTTAACTCCTTATTTTACTCAAATTAAATCTGTTAACTCCCTTTAATTTAGAAATATCCCTTTATGACTGAACTTCACCTTTAATCCTGACCGTTGATTGAAATCGATCTCAACCGTTGATGAATTCCAAGAAAGTCTATTTAAGAGACCCTCATCTCTTCATTTTGAAAGGTTGATTGAGAATTTGCATCGAGTTGTTGCTAGAATTTATACTCACATTTGCTCATATTCACATACGCAAAGATCAAGTTTGACCAAAAGTTGACCAGATTTAAGCACAGTTGACTTGAGTTGACTAATTTTGAAAAAAATTTTGTAATAGTTAAACGAAATTATTTAATTAAATGAAGTACTTACTTCTAATTAATTAAGCAAATTTATTTAATTAAATGAGAAGCCATTCCTAATTAATTATATAAAGTTATTTAATTAAATAAGAAAAGCGTCTCTAATTAATTAAAGATTATTTAATTAAATATAAAAAGTAATTATGAGAGCATATCTCATTTTATTAAATTAAATATCTCAACAAAATCTCTCTTCAGTTTAAAAAGGGAAATTTTCAATTCACTATTAATAAAAAATGAGTTAAATCAGTTAACTCTTTTTTCTACTCAAGTTGAATCAGTTAACTCTTTTATTTTACTCAAATTAAATCTGTTAACTCCATTAAATTTTAAAATCTCCCTTTATGACTGAACTTCACCTTTAATCCTGACCGTTGATTAAAATTGATCTCAAAAGTTGATGAATTCTAGGAAAGTCTATTTAAGAGACCCTCATCTCTTCATTTTGGAAGGTTGAATGAGAATTTGCATTGTGAGGTCCCTCCTCACACATATTTATTAAATATGAATTTCTCTGTCAAATTTGTTGTAGGAGATTTGAATAGATTTGGAGTAATGTTGTAGATTTTAGATGTCCTAATAAAAATTGAGATCGACAGATACATCCATGCTTTAATACTTAACAATTAGAGAATTACTATGTTGTCTCTACTATTTGAAACATTAAATTTCACTAACAATAATGCATGGTGTTTCACTTAATGATGATGTTATTGATTTTGTTACCTCAATGATTAGGATTCTATGCATTTAAATAGTTCAATATTCACTATTATTGATGTTATGATGTTTAGGTATATGCATGCCTAATAATGATTATTCTCGTATTTAATCTGAATTAATGAATAAGTTAGATGTCATATTGATGATCTAATTTCTGATGATTAAATGTGAGTAGAAATGAATTAAATAGTTGAGTAATTGAAGCATTATGTTCTGAGTTCGCTCTGATCCATTGTAGCATAGTGATACATTACTATTATTTAGATACTCACGACTCAAGATGTCGAGACATTATCTGATGCTTGAACATATTTTATTATCTCATGTTGTGTGATGTTACTTTTAGATATTTGATATTCGTCATTTAAGGTTTTATGTATATGTATGTTGATGAATTAAGTAAAATGTAGGATTAACACATTGAGTTTGGAATCTTTATGATTAAGGATATAAGTAGGATGAAAGAAACCCTGATTAATGTATGTTTCAATTTATGTAAATTTTTTATTCGTATATACATATGTACATGTGATTTTACGGGACTACTAATGTGTGCAATGAGTGTGTAGATATTTTAGCCGAGATAACCGACGGAGAAACATAACTGATCCCTATGTGCTCATTTTGGAAACCTTGTTGTTCTTAATTAAATTTATTGTGAGATGTATGTATGTATCTTTCTGTGATCAGTACATGTTAATGTTTGTAATTGTGTTCTTATAGTGTCACTTGACACTCGTGAATTTGTTCATGCTTTTCAGTGTGCTATTAGGGTTCGCTATGTAACCTTTGGACCTAAGTTAGATTAGGTTGGTATCTTTTGCTAATTTGGTTCTTAATCGAGTTTAGACACCCTTAATCCAGATTAGTGCTTAACTTGCATTTTAGAGTTGTTAGTTGGTCCTAATTAGTCCTTAGCTTTTGTTTGGCTCTCAACCTATTCCTAATGTTTTAAAACATGGAATATTTATACCCAAGGGGTATGGGTTTGGGTTGGGGGTCTTTTCCAACCCATAAGCCCCTTTTATTGACTTTTGAGATCACTCAAAAAGTCTCTTTTTGCCTTTGTGCGAAAATTGACTATGGCTACCATGAGTTGCATCACCTCAACTCCACTTAGTGGTTAGCCATAGTGTTGGTTGAGTTAGGAGCTTCTAGATTTGTAGGTGGGTGAGAGAAGTTATTGCTCCTTTTGGTGGGTGGGTTTGAGGCTTATTTAGAGACCCTTCTTGGAGTAGTCTAGGTTGTTACCCAATCTCTACATTTAGAGAGGAGTCTTGGAAGATTGAAGCAAGGAAGGGAAAAGCTTTACTCAAACTTGTTCATTTTCCATTACCTCTTTGTGTAGGTAAGAATTCTCATCTCCCTTGTTTAGATTTCGTTCTTGTTTCATGCTTATGCTACCTTGTTGTTGTTTCAATGTTTGTATGTTGTGAGTATGTTGGGAAGCTTTGAAAACCATGTTATTTTTTGGATGATTTCCTTTCATGTTTATGTTTGCAATTTTGAGATTTTTCTTGCATGGGTGTTTTGGTATTACTCACCCTTGGAGAGGGCAGAAGTGACCAATTTTGAGAAAGGTCTATTTAATCAGACTCCAACCAGTGTAGAGTCTCTTCTCAGGATGAGAAGAGGGAGAAAGGGTAGGGTGTTATGGGCCCGTACCTGTCAGCACAAACCTTGTATGAAAATGGTATGTTGAAATAGAACAACAAAAGTTCTTGGTATATAGCCCCGATTGGGCATATGTTTGGTGTTGTGCTTGACTTCTCCTGGTTGGAAGAATCCACCTTTCCCAAGTTTTGATTCATTGTGAATCCTATTGTGTAAACCATCTATAATTATGCTTGTTTGATTGTCTCTTGGTTATGCTTGGTTGTCACCCAATCAGATAATTGTTTCCTCCATGGTTCTAGAGATGTGTTGCAGAAACAATTATAAATCCGTTGATGAGGGTCATGAAGAAAATTCAATCATAATGTTGAAATTTGGGATTGATATCCTATGTAAATTGGTATTTCAAACTTTGTTGGATTGGCAACAAAGCTGGATTTTCTTCCTGATTCTTTCCTGGCTGAGCCTTTGAATCAGGTTTGCCAATAAAATTGGTGTTTGAGTAAAATTGTTTATCTTGTGATTTAATCGTAATTTCAAATTAGATGGATGCACATCAGAAATAAGATGATTTGATGATGGTTTAATTGAGTAAATTTTTAAGTTCCTTATATGTTCAAATGATAATTATGTTAAAGAAATTTGCTTTTGAGTTGTGTTTAAATTTTCTAATTATACATGTTCATGAGGAAGATAAGTGAATTTACTTGAATACTTGTTTATCACATTTAATCCTATTATCACCTCTAAATTTTAAAACATAACTTGTTGGTGTTTTTGGGCATTACACGCATCGAATTGTTGCTAGAATTCATACTCACATTTGCTCATATTCACATACACAAAGATCAAGTTTGACCAAAAGTAGACTAGATTTAACCACAGTTGACATGAGTTGACTAGTTTCGAAAAGAATTTCAAAATAGTTAAACGAAATTATTTAATTAAATGGAGTACTTACTTCTAATTAATTAAACAAATTTATTTAATTAAATGAGAAGCCATTCCTGATTAATTAAATGAAGTTATTTAATTAAATAAGAAAAGTGTCTCTAATTAATAAAAAATTATTTAATTAAATAGAAAAAAAAATTATGAGAGCATATCTCATTTTATTAAATTAAATATTTCAACAAAATCTCTCTTTAGTTCAAAAAGGGAAATTTCCAGTTCAATATTGATTAAAAATGACTTAAGTCCATTAACACCTTTTTCTACTCAAATTGAATCAGATAACTCCTTATTTTACTCAAATTAAATATGTTAACTCACTTTAATTTGCAAATCTTCCTTTATGACTAAACTTCACGTTTAATCCTAACCGTTGATTGAAATCGATCTCAACCATTGATGAATTCCAAGAAAGTCTATTTAAGAGACCCTCATCTCTTCATTTTGAAAGGTTGAATGAGAATTTGCATCGAATTGTTGCTGGAATTCATACTCACATTTGCTCATATTCACATACGCAAAGATCAAGTTTGACCAAAACTTGACCCGATTTAACCACAGTTGACTTGAAATGACAAGTTTCGAAAATAATTTTGAAATAATTAAACGAAATTATTTAATTAAATGGAGTACTTATTTCTAATTAATTAAACAAAGTTATTTAATTAAATGAGAAGCCATTTCTAATTAATTAAATAAAGTTATTTAATTAAATAAGGAATGTGTCTCTAATTAATTAAAGATTATATAATTAAATAGAAAAAGTAGTTATAAGAGCATATCTAATTTTATTAAATTAAATATCTCAACAAAAACTCTCAACAGTTCAAAAAGGAAAATTTCTAGTTCACTATTGATCAAAAATGAGTTAAATGAGTTAACTCCTTTTTCTACTCAAATTGAATAAGTTAAGTCCTTATTTTACTCAAATTAAATCTGTTAACTCCCTTTAATTTGGAAATCTCCCTTTATGACTGAACTTCACCTTTAATCCTGACCGTTGATTGAAATCGATCTCAACCATTGATGAATTCCAAGAAAGTCTATTTAAGAGACCCCCATCTCTTCATTTTGAAAGGTTGAATGAGAATTTGCATCGAACTCTTGCTGGAATTCATACTCACATTTTCTCATATTCACATACGCAAAGATCAAGTTTGACCAAAAGTTGACCAAATTTAACCACAGTTGACCTGAGTTGACTAGTTTCGAAAAGAATTTTGAAATAATTAAACGAAATTATTTAATTAAATGGAGTACTTACTTCTAATTAATTAAATAAAGTTATTTAATTAAATGAGAAGCCATTCCTAATTAATTAAATGAAGTTATTTAATTAAATAAGAAAAGTGTCTCTAATTAATTATAGATTATTTAATTAAATGGTAAAAGTAATTATGAGAGCATATCTCATTTTATTAAATGAAATATCTCAAAAAAATCTCCCTTCAGTTCAAAAAGGGAAATTTCCATTTCACTATTGATAAAGAATGAGTTAAATTAGTTAACTCCTTTTTCTACTCAAATTGAATCCATTAACTCCTTATTTTACTCAAATTAAATCTGTTAACTCGCTTTAATTTGGAAATCTCCCTTTATGACTGAACTTCACCTTTAATCCTGACCGTTGATTAAAATCGATCTCAACCATAGATGAATTCTGAAAAAGTCTATTTAAGAGACCCTCATCTCTTCATTTTGAAAGGTTGAATGAGAATTTGCATCGAATTGTTGCTGGAATTCATACTCACATTTGCTCATATTCACATACGCAAAGATCAAATTTGACCAAAAGTTGACTAGATTAAACCACAGTTGACTTGAGTTGACTAGTTTCAAAAAGAATTTTGAAATAATTAAACGAAATTATTTAATTAAATGCACTACTTACTTCTAATTAATTAAACAAAGTTATTTAATTAGATAAGAAGCCATTCCTAATTAATTAAATGAAGTTATTTAATTAAGTAAGAAAAGTGTCTCTAATTAATTAAAGATTATTTAATTAAATAGAAAAATTAATTATGAGAGCACATCTCATTTTATTAAATTAAATATCTCAACAAAATCTCTTTTCAGTTCAAAAAAGGAAATTTCAAGTTCACTATTGATAAAAAAATGTGTTAAATCAGTTAACTACTTTTTCTACTCAAATTGAATCAGTTAACTCTTTCTTTTACTCAAATTAAATCTGTTAACTCACTTTAATTTGAAAATATTCCTTTATGACTGAACTTCACCTTTAATCCTGACCGTTGATTGGAATCGATCTCAACCATTGATGAATTTCAGGAAAGTCTATTTAAGAGACCCTCATCTCTTCATTTTGAAAGGTTGAATGAGAATTTGCATCGAATTGTTGCTGCAATTCATACTCACATTTGCTCATATTCACATACGCAAAGATAAAGTTTGACCAAAAGTTGACCAGATTTAACCACAGTTGACTTGAGTTGGCTAGTTTCGAAAAGAATATTGAAATAATTAAATGAAATTATTTAATTAAATGGAGTACTTACTTCTAATTAATTAAACAAAGTTATTTAATTAAATAAGAAAAGTGTCTCTAATTAATTAAATATTATTTAATTAAATAGAAAATGTAATTATGAGAGCATATCTCATTTTATTAAATTAAATATCTCAACAAAATCTCTCTTCAGTTCAAAAAGTGAAATTTTCAGTTCACTATTGATAAAAAATGAGTTAAATCAGTTAACTCCTTTTTCTACTCAAATTGAATTAGTTAACTCCTTATTTTACTCAAATAAAATTTGTTAACTCCCTTTAATTTGGAAATCTCCCTTTATGACTGAACTTCAGCTTTAATCCTCATCGGTGATTGAAATCGATCTCAACCGTTGATGAATTCTAGGAAAGTCTATTTAAGAGACCCTCATCTCTTCATTTTGAAGGGTTGAATGAAAATTTGCATCGAATTGTTGCTGGAATTCATACTCACATTTTCTCATATTCACATACGCAAAGATCAAGTTTGACCAAAAGTTGACCAGATTTAACCACGGTTGACTAGTTTCAAATTTTTTTTTTGAAATAATTAAACGAAATTATTTAATTAAATTGAGTACTTACTTCTAATTAATTAAACAAATTTATTTAATTAAATAAGAAGCCATCCCTAATTAATTAAATGAAGTTATTTACTTAAATAAGAAAAGTGTTTCTAATTAATTAAAGATTATTTAATTAAATAGAAAAAGTAATTTTTAGAGAATATCTTATTTTATTAAATTAAATATCTCAACAAAATCTGTCTTCAGTTCAAAAAGTAAAATTTTCAATTCACTATTGATCAAAAATGAGTTAAATCAGTTAACTCCTTTTTCTACTCAAATTGAATCAGTTAACACCTTATTTTACTCAAATTAAATTTGTTAACTCCCTTTAATTTTGAAATCTTCTTTTATGACTGAACTTTTTCTTTAATCCTGACCGTTGGTTAAAATTGATGTCAACCGTTGATGAATTTTAGGAAAGTCTATTTAAGAGACCGTCATCTCTTCATTTTGAAAGGTTGAATGAGAATTTGCATTGAATTGTTGCTGGAATTCATACTCACATTTTCTCATATTCACATACGCAAAGATCAAGTTTGACCAAAAGTTGACCAAATTTAACCACGGTTGACTAGTTTCAAATTTTTTTTTGAAATAATTAAACGAAATTATTTAATTAAATTGAGTACTTAGTTCTAATTAATTAAACAAATTTATTTAATTAAATAAGATGCCATCCCTAATTAATTAAATGAAGTTATTTACTTAAATAAGAAAAGTGTTTCTAATTAATTAAAGATTATTTAATTAAATAGAAAAAGTAATTTTTAGAGAATATCTTATTTTATTAAATTAAATATCTCAACAAAATCTCTCTTCAGTTCAAAAAGTAAAATTTTCAGTTCACTATTGATCAAAAATGAGTTAAATCAGTTAACTCCTTTTTCTACTCAAATTGAATCAGTTAACCCCTTATTTTACTCAAATTAAATTTGTTAACTCCCTTTAATTTTGAAATCTCCTTTTATGACTGAACTTCACCTTTAATCCTGACCGTTGATTGAAATCGATCTCAACTGTTGATGAATTTCAGGAAAGTCTATTTAAGAGACCCTGATCTCTTCATTTTGAAAGGTTGAATGAGAATTTCCATTGAATTGTTGTTGGAATTCATACTCACATTTGCTCATATTCACATACGCAAAGATCAAGTTTGACCAAAAGTTGACCAAATTTAACCACGGTTGACTTGAGTTGACTAGTTTCGAAAAGAATTTTGAAATAATTAAACAAAATTATTTAATTAAATGCAGTACTTACTTCTAATTAATTAAACAAACTTATTTAATTAAATGAGAAGCCATTCTTAATTAATTAAATGAAGTTATTTAATTAAATAAAAAAAGTGTCTCTAATTAATTAAAGATTATTTAATTAAATAGAAAAAGTAATTATGAGAGCATATCTTATTTTATTAAATTGAATATCTCAAGAAAATTTCTCTTCCTTTCAAAAAGGGAAATTTCGAGTTCACTATTGATCAAAAATGAGTTAAATCAGTTAACTCTTTTTTCTACTCAAATTGAATCAGTTCACTCCTTATTTTACTCAAATTAAATCTGTTAACTCCATTTAATTTGAAAATCTCGCTTTATGATTGAACTTCATCTTTAATCCTTACCGTTGATTGAAATCGATCTCAACCATTGAAGAATTTCAGGAAAGTATATTTAAGAGACACTCATCTCTTCATTTTGAAAGGTTGAATGAGAATTTGCATCGAATTGTTGATGGAATTCATACTCACATTTGCTCATATTCACATACGCAAAGATCAAGTTTGACCAAAAGTTGAACACATTTAACCACAATTGACTTGAGTTAACTAGTTTCGAAAAGAATTTTGAAATAACTAAACAAAATTATTTAATTAAATGGAGTACTTAAATCTAATTAATTAAACAAAGTTATTTAATTAAATGACAAGCCATTCCTAATTAATTAAATGAAGTTATTTAATTAAATAATAAAAGTGTCTCTAATTAATTAAAAATTATTTAATTAAATAGAAAAAGTAATTATGAGAGCATATCTTATTTTTTTAAATTAAATATCTCAACAAAATCTCTCTTTAGTTCAAGAAGGGAAATTTTCAGTTCACTATTGATAAAAAATGAGTTAAATCAGTCAACTCCTTTTTCTACTCAAATTGAATTAGTTAACTCTTTATTTTACTTAAATTAAATCTATTAACTCCCTTTAATTTGGAAATCTCCCTTTATGACTGAACTTCACATTTAATCCTGACCGTTGATTGAAATCGATCTCAACCATTGATGAATTTCAGGAAAGTGTATTTAAGAGACCTTCATCTCTTCATTTTGAAAGGTTGAATGAGAATTTGCATCGAATTGTTGCTGGAATTCATACTCACATTTGCTCATATTCACATACGCAAAGATCAAGTTTGACCAAAATATGACCAAATTTAACCACAGTTGACTAGTTTCGAAAATAATTTTGAAATAATTAAATAAAATTATTTAATTAAATGGAGTACTTACTTCTAATTAATTTAACAAAGTTATTTAATTAAATGAGAAGCCATTCCTAATTAATTAAATGAAGTTATTTAATTAAATAGGAAAAGTGTCTCTAATTAATTAAAGATTATTTAATTAAATAAAAATAATAATTATGAGAGCATATCTCATTTTATTAAATTAAATATCTCAACAAAATCTCTCTTCAGTTTAGAAAGGGAAATTTCTAGTTCACTATTGATCAAAAATGAGTTAA
Source organism: Cupressus sempervirens (assembly GCA_028749045.1). Taxonomy (NCBI): domain Eukaryota; kingdom Viridiplantae; phylum Streptophyta; class Pinopsida; order Cupressales; family Cupressaceae; genus Cupressus; species Cupressus sempervirens. The sequence continues at coordinate 100,512,067 of CM053791.1, forward strand.
ATGAGTTAACTCCTTTTTCTACTCAAATTGAATTAGTTAACTCTTTATTTTACTCAAATTAAATCTGTTAACTCCCATTAATTTGGAAATCTCCCTTTATGACTGAACTTCACCTTTAATCCTGACCGTTGATTGAAATCGATCTCAACCATTAATGAATTCTAGGAAAGTCTATTTAAGAGACCCTTATGTCTTCATTTGGAAAGGTTGAATGAGAATTTCTATCGAATTGTTGCTGAAATTCATACTCACATTTGCTCATATTCACATACGCAAATATCAATTTTGACCAAAAGTTAAACACATTTAACCACGGTTGACTTGAGTTGACTAGTTTCAAAAAGAATTTTGAAATAATTAAACGAAGTTATTTAATTAAATGGAGTACTTACTTCTAATTAATTAAACAAAGTTATTTAATTAAATGATAAGCCATTCCTAATTAATTAAATGAAGTTATTTAATTAAATAAGAAAAGTGTCTATAATTAATTAAAGATTATTTAATTAAATAGAAAAAGTAATTATGAGAGCATATCTCATTTTATTAAATTAAATATCTCAACAAAATCTCTCTTCGGTTCAAAAAGGAAAATTTCTAGTTCACTATTGATAAAAAATGAGTTAAATCAGTTAACTCTATTTTTTAGTCAAATTGAATTAGCTAACTCTTTATTTTACTCAAATTAAATCTGTTAACTCGCTTTAATTTGTAAATCTCCCTTTATGACTGAACTTCACCTTTAATCCTGACCGTTGATTTAAATCGATCTCAACCGTTGATGAATTCCAAGAAAGTCTATTTTAGAGACCCTCATTTCTTTATTTTGAAAGGTTGAATGAGAATTTGCATCAAATTGTTGCTGGAATTTATACTCACATTTGCTCCTATTCACATACACAAAGATCAAGTTTTACCAAAAGTTGACTAGATTTGACCACGGTTGACTTGAGTTGACTAGTTTCGTAAAAAAATTTAAAATAATTAAAGAAAATTATTTAATTAAATTGAGTACTTACTTTTAATTAATTAAACAAAGTTATTGAACTAAATGAGAAGCCATTCCTAATTAATTAAATGAAGTTATTTAATTAAATAAGAAAAGTGTCTCTAATTAATTAAAGATTATTCAATTAAATAGAAAAAGTATTTATGAGAGCATATCTTATTTTATTAAATTAAATATCTCAACAAAATCTATTTTCAGTTCAAAAAGAGAAATTTTCAGTTCACTATTTATTCAAAATGAGTTAAATCAGTTAACTCCTTTTTCTACTAAAATTGAATCAGTTAACTCCTTATTTTACTCAAATTAAATCTGTTAACTCACTTTAATTTTAAAATCTCCCTTTATGACTGAACTTCACGTTTAATCTTGACTGTTGATTGAAGTCGATCTATAGTGCCTACCCCTAGTTTGCATTTTGTTATCATTGTTGAACTCTTTTAGAGCTAGTTTTATGTTGTTGGTCAGTAACATTCTTTTGAGATTATCAGTTATTGTGCTATGGATTCAGTTTATTATGTAATGAGATTACTTAGATTTTGCATTTCATGTATACATGATGATTATTTTCCGTATTTGCAGTTATTAATGATGATTAGTAAGATGATTTATTATCATATGTGTTTTTTTATGGATACTTACCCGATACTTGCATGTGTATGGTGTGCGTGTTTTCTTTTGTATGGCGTGTCTGATGTGGTTAAGGAAAGGAGTCGTAGTCACCTGCTTAGTCAAGATCTACACGATGCACCACTTCCTGCCATTGTCTTTTTAGTTTAGTATATATTGTGCTTGTACATGCGTGGTTTTTAAGCAGGTTGCAGGTATTGGGTATCGACTTTCCTGAATTGCCAGGATGAGCATACCCTATCACATTATTTCAATGATAAGAGAGGAGAGATAAATTCTCAAGTCCAAATCTCAACCCTTTAAGCCATTTATTCTAATTAGAAAGTTAGGACAAGTATCTAAGTTGAGTACCCTCCGAATGCGTCAGATGATGTAATTCGTGATTTAAACCCCTTGGTTTGATATGTATGTATTTTGGCTATGATGGGTTTTTCGTATTTTTACCTTTGTGAGTCTTTGGAGTATTTTCTATTAATTAAGCCTAATTAAAAGATTTAATTAATGGTTTAATTAAATGAAAAATTAATATGGTATTTTAATATTTATTTTATTTAATTAATTGAGAAATTAATTGAATAAAATAATTAAATTTGAAAATAAAAGTTAAAGGTTTAAATTTGGAATGTGACAATATTTATTTTAATACTAATATATTTGGAGCTTATTTTTAAATAAATGACTAAATAATATTATTATTAAAGCTAATAAATATTTTAACAATTAAGTTTTGGAAAATAAAATTTAAAAGTAGAAAATATATTTAAATTATTAAAAGATTCTAAATCTCATGTGATTAAAATATAAATATATTAAGATTGAAAAGTGAAGATATTAAAGTTTGTGCATGAGACTTAATAAATAAATAAATTAAATTGGAAAGAGTAAAGTAAATTGGAGTTATAAGCTTGCATGGGAAGTAACATGTGTCAACAACATGGGGGTTAGTGCTTCAATTAAGCACAAGGTGTCTACAACTCTATGACTCATCAAAAAAGTTGGAAAAGATCCACCAAAAGTTTCTTGAGAGCTCTTTATATTCAGGCATTCATAGAAACTTAGAGATAGCGTTGAGAGCTATTGGAGTATGGGAGGACTCAAGAACTCTAAAGAAGGGAGCTTGCTCTGTGGATTTTCTGAGGAAGAGTGAATTAGCATCAGAACCTGGGTAGATTCTTGTGATTTTACTTATGCTATTTCCACATCATGCATTCCTATCTTCATCGTGTCTGTTATATGTGTTTGAATCTTCTCTATGATTGAATCTATGATATGAATTGGAATCTAGATATTTTATTTGGTTGAGAAGAAAAAAAAAAAAAAACCTTAGATCCAATTAAGGAGAAATAATTAGATATGAATTGAGTTCGGGTTCGAATTTATATTAAATTAGAAAGACAAGATTTGGAATTAAAATAGAAATTTTATATTGAGAATTCAAATGATTAGATGTAATCTTTCTATCAATTATATTTTTATATGCATATGAACAAACCCTTTTATGGTTAAATTTAGAGAGAAATTATTTTAATAGAAAATTCTTAATTCATCACAAATTGTTCTGTCACTGCCCCTTAGATAGACTCGAACTTAGTCATTCATAACTTTTTTGTAAGGACCCTCCTCATATGTACTTATCAAATATGAATCCTATGTTAAAATTGTTATAGGAGATTGTATCAGAAATGAATTAATGTTTTATGTTGAGAATGTCTTAAAAGAAACTAAGATTAGTTTATTCATTCATGTTTTAGACACTTAGTGATTCAAGAACTACTACATCATGTCGACTGTTTAAAATATTAATTTTTACTAATGATGGTATGAAGTGCTTTCACCTGATAATGAGGATGTTAATTTTGTAACATGATGATTAATTTATATGCAATTCATATGGTACAATATGCCTTATTGGTGATGTTATGATGTTTAGGTATATGCATGCCTAACGATGATTATACTAAAATTTTAAATTTGAATTAATGAATAAAGTTATTTTATGTGCGGCCTCGTCCCGACCCATCGTAGCATAGTGATAGATTACTATTATTTTGTTATTCATGACTTGAGATGTCGAGACATTATCTGATGCTTAGAACATACTTTATTATTTTATGTTGTGTGATGTTACTTTCAGATATATTTGAGGATTGTCATTTAATGTTTCATGTATATGTATGTTGATGAAATCAGTAAATGTAGGATTGAGACTTTGATTTAAGATATTTTAAATTGTTAAGAATTATGTAGGATTAAGAAACCTTTATTGATGTATGTTTCAATTTATGTAAATTTCTGATACGTATACATTTATGTACATGTGATTTTATGGGACTATTGATGTGTGCAATGAGTGTGCAGATATTTAATCAAGAAAACCCTACGGAGGAAATGAACTGATCTCTATGTGCTAATTTTGGAAACCTTGTTGTTTGTAATTCATGTATTTGTATTGTGAGATGTATGTATGTATCTTCTTTGTTCAGTGAATGTTAATGTTCGTAATTATTTTCTTTCAGTGTCGCTTGACACTCGTAAAATGGTGATGTGCTTCAGTGGCTGTTTAGGGTTAATTGTTTAACCTTTGGACCAAGTTGGTTTAGTTAGTGTCAATTTTCTATTAGGTTCTTAATCAAGGTTAGTCATCCCTTAATCTAGATTAGTGTTTTATCTGCAAGTTAGAGTAGTTAGATGGACCTATTTTATTCCTAAATTTTTATTTGGCTCTAAACCTCTTTCCTAAGGCTTAAAACTTGATATTATTATACCCAAAGGGTATGGGTATGGGTTAGGGGTCTTTTCCAACCCCTAAGCCCCTTTTATTGACTTTTGAGGTCACTCAAAAAGTCCCTTTTTGCCTTTGTGCGAAAATTGACCATGGTTATCTTGAGTTACCTCACCTCATCTCCACTTAGTGGTTAACCTTAGGATTGGTTGAGTTAGAAACTTCTATATTTTTAGGTGAGTGGGAGAAGTTATTGCCCTTTTTGGTGGTTGAGTTTGGATATTATTTAGAGGCCCTTTTTAGAGTAGTTTTGGGTTGTTACCCAATCTCTACATTTAGAGAGAAGCTTTTGAAGGTTGAAGGAAGGAAGTGGAAACTCTACTCAAACTTGTTCATTGCCATTACCTCTTTGTGAAGGTTGGAATTCTCATCTCCCTTGTTCAAATTTCATTCTTGTTTCATGCTTATTCTACCTTTCTGTTGTTTCAATGTTTGTATGTTTGTGGGTATGTTGGGAAGCTTTAGAAACCATGTTATTTTTGGTTGATTTCCTTTCATGTTTATGTTGCAATTTTGAGATTTTTCTTGCATGGGTGTTTTGGTATTACTCACCCTTGGAGAGGGCAAAAGTGACCAATTTTGGGAAAGGTCTGTTTAGTCGGACTCCATCCAGTGTAGAGTCTCTTCTCAGGATGAGAAGAGGGAGAAAGGGTAGGGTGTTATGGGCCCCTACCTGTCAGCACAAACCTTGTATGATTCTGGTATGTTGAAATGGAAGAACGGAAGTTCTTGGTATATAGCCCCAATTGGGCATCTGTTTAGTGTTGTGCTTGACTTCTCCTGGTTGGAAGAATCCACCTTTCCCTAGTGTTGATTCATTTTGAATCTTATAGTGAAAACCATGTATGAATACGCATGTTTGATTGTCTCTTGGTTATGCTTGTTGTCACCTGATCAGAATTCTATTCCATCCATGGTTCTAGAGATGTGTTGCAGAAATGTTATAAATCCCTTGATGAGGGTCATGAAGAAAATTCAATTATATTGTTAAAATTTGGGATTGATATCCTATGTAAATTTTGGTATTTCAAACCTTGGTGGATTGGCATCGAAGCCGAGTTTTCTTCCTGATTCTTTCCCGGCTGAGCCCTTGAACCAGGTTTGCCAATAAAATTGGTGATTGAGTAAAATTGCTTGTCTTGTGATAAATTTGTAAATTTTAATTAGATGGATGCATATCAGAAAATAGGATGGAAAATTAGATAAAATGGTAACATTCAATTTTATACAATCTTGAGTTCAATTTCATTTTTTTTTTAAAAGGATATGGTTGATATTTCGATTCAATTTCATGCTTTATTGGAGATAAAATAAATCTTGCAATTTTGTGTTAACAAATTATTGAGCTCTAAGTTATAAAACCCATTTAAAGAATATATATATCCCCCTTGATTAATTAAATGAGTTGAATTTTTTTTTTAAAAATCAAACACTTAAAAAAAATATATACTTGAGAAAATTTATGTTTAGAGCAAAATTGCTCTCTGCCTTTTACATGAAGAGACTTTTAATTCCCCTATAACAGAGAATATTCTCAATAAAATCCCTTTTGTTAAACCTTTATTTAAATTTAATCAATATTAAAAAAAAATGCAATAAAAGAAAAAATATCTAGATTATCCTATGACTCTTACCTTTACCCACACCTAGAAAACTTTAAATCTTAACTCCTAATTCTCTTCCCTCCTATACTAGGAGTTGACAAAGCCTCCAAGGTCAGAAAAAGTACCTCTCACATGGCCCTATGTCAGATTTGACATGACAAGTAGGCCAAGCTAGAAGAAAATGGGAATCATTGAACTCTAGCATGTATTTAAGAGCAATGAAAAACACTTTTTTGAAACTCTTTTTACCTCCACTTGACTTGGGTGCTCAAAAATCTTGGGATATCATGTTGCTGCATTTTTCAAGCCTTGGGAAGAGTGTGGAGGCATGGGGAAGCACCCATGTCCTTGGGGTTAGGTAAAATGTTAAAGTGTTAGAAGGTTGGTGGGGTTAGTTAGGAGGTAGGGGGTTAGAATAGTAAGTCAAGTTAGGAATTGTTTAATATTAGTTAAAAGTTAGTCGTTGTGAGGTGTTGGTAAAGGTTAGTTAAGGGTTAGGATATGTTTTTAAGTTTTAATGTTAGTATTAGTATTGGATTATAATTAGTTTTTAGTTAATAGGTGGAAGTGAGTTGTTAAAGTTTAGTGTTAGAATAAGCTAGATGTTAAGTGTTTAAATAGGTGAGTAATAAAGTTAGAGTAGGAATTAATTAACATGTAAGATATTCTTTCAAACAAAGGTGGATTTATTACTATTAGATATATAAAGTGAGTGTTTGATTATAAGTTATGCTCTATAAGTTTCATATTTAAATATAAGTGTTAGTAATTATTTTACGATTAGAAGTTATATGTTAGGATTCAGTTTTAAATTCAATAGGCATTTGAAATTTGATTTTCATTTTTATGATTGAAAATATTAAAAAGGTTGGTAAAAGGTATTATGAACATTAGTCTATAGAATTAGTATTGAAATTTTAACCGTGATAGTAACGAGAGGTAACCCATGTCCCTTGATGTATGAATATGTGTATATTTAGATTTAAATAATGAATGAACATAAGATTTATATTATTTTATTAAATAATTAATTAGATATGATTTTATTGTTATTAATATTTTGATTTTAAGGTGTCATCAGGACATGTTAATGTGCATGTAATGTTTAAAAGGGGTGGTAAGATGAAATTGACTAGACATCTCGAGTTGGTAAATTGGATTATGTTTGAAGATGGAATGAATATTGTAAATGATTTAATAAAAATTAATTAATTACTTTAACTAGTTTAAAAGTTCATTTAAATAATGGACACAAAGTATTAAGGTAATTAGATGATTTTTTCTGAAATGATGAGATTGTTCCAACTGAGAGATTGAACCAACACACAAATGAATATGAAATAACTTGATAACCTAATAATGAACTAAAATAACATGATTTATGGAAGGTTCAAATTAATGTTGACTTAGTCAACAATTAGGGTTTAGTCAACGCAAACTTTGTGTTTGTATAACACCATGATTTGAGTGTCCCAAACCCATACAGTATGGTCGGAATGTCAACTTTGCATCTTACTAAAAAAAAAAACCACTTCTCACTCTAACGCTTGGTCAAACCTTTCATAACTTTCAAGGTAGCATGTATTACACATAGTGGATTAATTAGCTTAATTTTATTTTTTTTTAAATGGTTTTTTTTTGCTCAAAATTTTTGGCATGACATTTTTATCGTGATCGAATCTATTCGATCGCTTCGATCAGAATTGACGCAACTTGGCCCTCTCTAACATATTTTAATTTCAGCCCGATCCAATGGTTCATTAGGGAGATATGACCGTCGTACTGGGACTGTTTTATTCAAAGACAGATATTTCTCCATTTTCCATAACCAAGATTTCTTTATGCTTAAACTTCACAAAAATAATATATCAAAGGATGGAATGAATTAAATATATTATTGCAATCTTTCCTTAGTAGAATCTTATATACTAATCTAATTTAATTAAGATTAGTTAATAGTAGAAGAAGTATAATTAATCTATTTATCAACTAACATAAGAGATATTTAGTTGAGAAAATTATATATGATTTTTAAAAGAACAATTTTTCTTAGAGATATTAACATTTACTTGATATTCATTGAATGATTGAATGAGCGATGAATCTGATTTAAATATTGATCATTATAATAATGAAATTATTAATGGGTTTATTATTTATTAATAATTGTTAAGGTTAGCAATTATTCATGAACGATAAGTATAGTTAGTATAACTATTAATTAATTTAGTTAAATTCAAGTTGAGAATAGTTAATAATTGAAGTATAGCAATAAGTTATAGATCAATAATTGGTTTAGACAAAATCTCGGGAGATATATGACGTAAGGGTAAAATAGGTATTAGGTAATGAGATTGAGAGATAGTTAACTTTATATCAGTTGGAATACATCGAAAAATAGTTATGGAAGTTTCTATAGATTGAGTGATAATAGCTTTGGATGAGTTTATTATTTAATATTTGTTGGGTCTAGCAAATTATTAATAAATAATAGTATAATGATCTAAATGATTATTGATAATACAGATTAATTAAGAAAACATCAGTATTCATATAAGAATGATGAATGTGATCATTATAGATTTCCAAATGTAACTTGTTATTAGACAATAACAAGTCATTATTGAACTATTAATATGAGTATTAAGGGAATTGGATCATAGTCAACTTTAAACTATTGTTAGTTATTAGTCAACTGATATTAATTGAAACGTTGCTATGGTTATGCAATTATTAACTAAATAAATTAATTTTGAGTTAATTAGATTTAATTAATAATTAAGTCATGTAATAGAGATTTATTTAATATAATTCTTTTAACGAGATTGTAGAGTATCTATATTGAAGTTGATAAGTCTTATGACTTGAATTATGATTTTAGATATTCTAATGGTGAAGACTTAGTAACATATAATTAAATATTAGGTCATGGAATTGTGTACTTAAGTTAATTGGTGGATTTAATTGATCATTTTAATAAAGTTATAATCTTCTTATTCGAAGATTAGTAATTGGCTCTCTTATAATTTAGATGATTAATGATCCTTGATTTATGTTAAAAGTTGAAGTAACATTAAAAGGAGTCATTCAATTTGTAACATTGAGTGAATGATTTTACTAAGTGTCAAATGGTTTAATATTTACCTTTAAGCTATTCTTAGAATATTATTTTAAATAAAAGAAGGATAATGCTATTGGAGAACAATTGGGTTGACTTGTAGGTCAAATGATGAAACTTAAGACACTTGAAAGTATACTTGCAAACAGAAAACTGAAAACCTCTACACTTGATTCAACTATGTAAGATAGCAAAACCAAAACATGTGTCTGCATCGTGTATTTTATATGCTTCTTGTTTTGGGTTTTGGGTTAACTAGTCTTGACCAATCCTAGGTTGTGACCAGAGGCTCGGGGGTTATGAGATGTGTTGGCATGTTGATCTTATTTGGTCTCGATCTTTATAAGCCCAACCATGGTTATGTGATCGTGTGCTCTATGAAATGTTTGTATTTACTGTTTGTATTTGTTCCTCAATCTTCATGTGTGAAGCTGAAATGTATGTGTATGAGACACTTGAGCTAATCATTTTTGAGTCATCGATCAGTTATTCTTGGTTTACTTTCTAGTCGCCATGATAGGACTGAAATATTGATTTATTTCTTGATGATGTCATGTTGTGACATGTTTGACTCAACCATTTTGGAGTCTTCAATCAGTATGATTTTGAGATATTCTTGGTTGCTTGTTGAGAACCAATGGATACTTATGATTATTAGTGATGCCTTCATTTGCCAATAGAGAATTGTTGTGGTCATGATTTTCTATGGATTTTTTTCAGATGCTCATGGAGATTTGATGATTCTTATCTTAGAGATTTGATGATTCTTATTATGGATATTTGATGCTTTTATTGTGGATATTTGATGATTCTTTTTATGGATTATCTTTTAGATTTTCTTTATAGTTGCTTGTACAGGACTATGGTGAATTTATGATTCCATGAGCTTAGGGTAGGTAATCTACTTGTAGTGTCAAGAAGTGGCTTGCAATGGGGGCCGGGGCCCTAAGTGCCTGCTAGGGTAACTCATTGTAAGTTTGGTTAATAAGTGATAACATTTACACACTAAATGAGGATTAAATGAACCTAAAAAGATAATTGTTTTGGTTCTCGCCCATGCCTTGAGTGCTTGTACAGGCTAGGATGGGAGTAGTGAGAACACATTGTTGTGACCTTGCATTTCGTAGTATGCCTCGTCAATATGAGAGGATGCTAGTGGCCGCATGAGATCAGTATGGACCCGTGGAGTTTAGCTAACTGCCAGGGTAACTTGTACGTGATAATTGCGATGACACTTTCCTGCTTGCATAGTAGGTTTCCTACATGTCATTGTGTGCCTCTAGGAATTAGATGTCGATTTTGTGTGTGATGGAAACTTTTGAGTTAGTATACTTTTAAGGTTCCTGGACTATAGAGATTTGTGCTATATGTTATGGATAGCTTGTTTGGGACTTGAGATTATCTCCTCAGCACAGTGAGAGTGGACCACTTAGGTTTCACGCAGTTAGGTGGTAGTGTTTTTCCACTCTTATCATTTGAGATTTTTCGGAGACACCGTGATTGAAGTATTCTTGGTTGGTATTTATCTTCATTACGCTCTTGCAGCATTATGATAGATGACATACCTTATGATGGATGTATTTATTGGTATGTTTCTTATATTGATGATTTGCATATGTTAGATGATGGTATCCTATGTGTTACTTTGTATGTTAGTAGGATGTTTTAGGAGTGACATTCCTACTATGTTTATACCGATGATCTCTTCAGTGCTTTGGAATGTTACGCACAGAGGGATGGCTAGGATCCACGATGGTCTATTGATGCTATTAACGGTTGGGAGGAACCATGCACTTAGTTTATTTTTTTTTATCTTTATGATAGATGTATATGTCTTCTATGATGATGTATCATGTGATTATCTCTACTTTGATGTATCATGGATTAGAATAGGATGATGTACCCTATTTCCCATATGTATATTCTTTTAAGCCTTCATACCCTGTGACATGTACAGTGGATGATTGAGCATTTGAAAATGTAATGTATGAACATTGGACTTATCATTATTATTCATGTGGATGTTGTACTAGATGGATTCATATATATTAGTTAGTTTAGATGTAACTCAGCATTAAGGGATTCTTAAAGAATGAAATTGGTTATGTATGTTATGTTTACTTTTAGATGGACATTGCTATTGCTTTCGTTATTATGTACAAGTTATATGTGGTATTTACTTTCATGTTTAAAAAAAAAAAATGTTACCAAACTTAGTCAAATTCTACGTTAATTCTTTGGATCCCTTGGCGGGGCATTACATGATCTCAACCGTTGATGAATTCTAGGAAAGTCTATTTAAGAGACCCTCATCTCTTCATTTTGAAAGATTAAATGAGAATTTGCATCGAATTGTTGTTGGAATTCATACTCACATTTGCTCATATTCACATACGCAAAGATCAAGTTTGACCAAAAGTTGACCAGATTTAACCACGGTTGACTTGAGTTGACTTGTTTCGAAAAGAATTTTGAAATAATTAAACAAAATTATTTAATTAAATGGAGTACTTACTTCTAATTAATTAAAAAAAGTTATTTAATTAAATGAGAAGCCATTCCTAATTAATTAAATAAAGTTATTTAATTAAATAAGAAAAGTGTCTCTAATTAATTAAAGATTATTTAATTAAATAGAAAAATTAATTATAAGAGCATATCTCATTTTATTAAATTAAGTATCTCAACAAAATCTCTCTTCAGTGCAAAAGGGAAAATTTCAAGTTCACTATTGATAAAAAATGAGTTAAATCAATTGACTCCTTTTTCTACTCAAATTGAATTAGTTAACTCCTTATTTTACTCAAATTAAATCTATTAAATCCCTTTAGTTTAGATATCTCCCTTTATGAATGAACTTCACCTTTAATCCTGACGGTTGATTGAAATCGATCTCAACAGTTGATGAATTCCAAGAAAGTTTATTTAAGAGACCCTCATCTCTTCATTTTGAAAGGTTGAATGAGAATTTGCATTGAGTTATTGCGAGATTTCATACTCACATTTGCTCATATTCACATATGCAAAGATCAAGTTTGACCAAAAGTTGACCAAATTTAACCACAGTTGACTTGAGTTGACTAGTTTCGAAAAGAAATTTGAAATAATTAAACAAAATTATTTAATTAAACAGAGTACTTAATTCTCACTAATTAAACAAAGTTATTTAATTAAATGAGAAGCCATTCCTAATTAATAAAATAAGATAAGTGTCTCGAACTAATTCAAGATTATTTAATTAAATAGAAAAAGTAATTATGAGAGCATATCTCATTTTATTAAATTAAATATCTCAACAAAATCTTTCTTCAATTCAAAAAGGGAAATTTCCACCTCACTATTGATAAAAAATGAGTTACATCAGTTGACTTCTTTTTCTACTCAAATTGAATTAGTTAACTTCTTATTTTACTCAAATTAAATCTGTTAACTCCCTTTAATTTAGAAATCTCCCTTTATGACTAAACTTCACCTTTCATCCTGATCGTTGATTGAAATCGATCTCAACCGTTGATGAATTCCAGGAAAGTCTATTTAAGAGACCTTCATCTCTTCATTTTAAAAGGTTGAATGAGAATTTGCATCGAATTGTTGCAGGAATTCATACTCACATTTGCTCATATTCACATACGCAAAGATCAAGTTTGACCAAAACTTGACCAGATTTAACCACGGTTGACTTGAGTTGACTAGTTTCGAAAAGAATTTTGAAATAATTAAACAAAATTATTTAATTAAATGGAGTACTTACTTCTAATTAATTAAACAAAGTTATTTAATTAAATGAGAAGCCATTCCTAATTAATTAAATGAAGTTATTTAATTAAATAAGAAAACTATCTCTAATTAATTAAAGATTATTTAATTAAATAAAAAAAGTAATTATGAGAGCATATCTCATTTTATTAAATTAAATATCTCAACAAAATCTCTCTTCAGTTCAAAAAGGGAAATTTCAAGTTCACTATTGATCAAAAATGAGTTAAATCAGTTAACACCTTTTTCTAGTCAAATTGAATCAGTTAACTCCATATTTTACTCAAATTAAATCTGTTAACTTCCTTTAATTTGAAAATCTCCCTTTATGACTGAACTTCACCTTTAATCCTGACCGTTGATTGAAATCAATCTCAATCGTTGATGAATTCCATGAAAGTCTATTTAAGAGACCCTCATCTCTTCATTTTGAAAGGTTGAATGAGAATTTGCATCGAATTTTTGCTAGAATTCATACTCACATTTGCTTATATTCACATACGCAAAGATCAAGTTTGACAAAAAATTGACTAGATTTAACCACGGTTGACTTGAGTTGACTAGTTTCAAAAAGAATTTTGAAATAATTAAACGTTATTATTTAATTAAATGGAGTACTAACTTCTAATTAATTAAAAAAAGTTATTTAATTAAATGAGAAGCCGTTCCTAATTAAGTAAATGAAGTTATTTAATTAAATAAGAAAAGTGTCTCGAATTAATTAAAGATTATTTAATTAAATAGAAAAAGTAATTATGAGAGAATATCTAATTTTATTAAATTAAATATCTCAACAAAATCTCTCTTCAGTTCAAAAACAGAAATTTCTAGTTCATTATTGATAAAAAAATGAGTTAAATCAGTTGACTTTTTTTTCTCCTTAAATTGACTCAGTTAACTCCTTATTTTACTCAAATTATATCTGTTAACTCTCTTTAATTTGGAAATCTCCCTTTATGACTGAACCTCAACTTTAATCCTGATCGTTGATTGAAATCGATCTCAACCGTTGATGAATTCTAGGAAAGTCTATTTCAGAGACCCTCATCTCTTCATTTTGAAAAGCTAAATGAGAATTTGCATCGAATTGTTGCTGGAATTCATACCCACATTTGGTCATATTCATGTACGCAAAGATCAAATTTGACCAAAAGTTGGCCAGATTTAACCACGGTTGACTTGAGTTGACTAGTTTCGAAAAGAATTTTTTGAAATAATTAAACGAAATTATTTAATTAAATGGAGTACTTACTTCTAATGAATCAAACAAAGTTATTTTAATAAATAAGAATCCATTCCTAATTAATTAAATGAAGTTATTTAATTAAATAAGAAAGGTGTCTCTAATTAATTAAAGATTTTTTAATTAAGTAGAAAAAGTAATTATGAGAGCATATCTCATTTTATTAAATTAAATTTCTCAACAAAATCTCTCTTCAATTCAAAAAGGGAAATTTCAAATTCACTATTGATCAAAAATAAGTTAAATCGGTTAACTCCTTTTTCTACTCAAATTGAATCAGTTAACTTCTTATTTTACTCAAATTAAATCTGTTAACTCCTTTTAATTTGGAAATCTCCCTTTATGACTGAACTTCACCTTTAATCCTAACCATTGATTGAAATCGATCTCAACCGTTGATGAATTCCAGAAAAGTCTATTTAAGAAACTCTCATCTCTTCATTTTCAAAGGTTGAATGAGAATTTGCATCGAATTGTTGCTAGAATTCACACTCACATTTGCTCATATTCATATATGCAAAGATCAAGTTTGACCAAAAGTTGACCAGATTTAACCACGGTTGACTTGAGTTGACTAGTTTTGAAAAGAATTTTGAAATAATTAAACGACATGATTTAATTAAATAGAGTACTTACTTCTAACTAATTAAACAAAATTATTTAATTAAATGAGAAGCCATTCCTAATTAATTAAATGAAGTTATTTAATTAAATAGAAAAAGTAATTATGAGAGCATATCTCATTTTATTAAATTAAGTATCTCAACAAAATCTCTCTTCAGTTCAAAAAGGAAAATTCTGAGTTCAGTATTGATCAAAAATGAGTTAAATGAGTTAACTCCTTTTTCTACTCAAATTGAATTAGTTAACTCCTTAATTTACTTAAATTAAATCTGTTAACTCCCTTTAATTTGGAAATCTCCCTTTATGACGCAACTTCACCTTTAATCTTGACCATTGATTGAAATCAATCTCAACCGTTGATGAATTCCAGGAAAGTTTATTTCAGAGACCCTCATCTCTTCATTTTGAAAGGTTGAATGAGAATTTGCATTGAATTGTTGCTGAAATTCATACTCACATTTGCTCATATTGACATACGCAAAGATCAAGTTTGGCAAAAAGTTGACTAGATTTAACCACAGTTGACATGAGTTGACTAGTTTCGAAAAGAATTTTGAAATAATTAAACGAAATTATTTAATTAAATGGAGTACTTACTTCTAATTAATTAAACAAAGTTATTTAATTAAATGAGAATCCATTCCTAATTAATTAAATGAAGTTATTTAATTAAATAAGAAAAGTGTCTCTAATTAATTAAAGATTATTTAATTAAATAGAAAAAGTAATTATGAGAGCATATCTCATTTTATTAAATTAAATATCTCAACAAAATCTCTCTTCAGTTCAAAAAGGAAAATTTCCAGCTCACTATTGATAAAAAAAGAATTAAATCAGTTAACTCTTTTTTTTACTCAAATTGAATCAGTTAACTTCTTATTTTACTGAAATTAAATTTGTTAACTCCTTTTAATTTAGAAATCTCCCTTTATTATGAACTTCACCTTTAATCCTGACCATTGATTGAAATCGATCTAAACCGTTGATGAATTCCAGGAAAGTCTATTTAAGAGACCCTCATCTCTTCATTTTGAAAGGTTGAATGAGAATTTGCATCGAATTGTTGCTGAAATTCATACTCACATTTGCTCATATTCACAAACGCAAAGGTTAAGTTTGACCAAAAGTTGACTAGATTTAACGACGGTTAACTTGAGTTGACTAGTTTTGCAAAGAATTTTCAAATAATTAAATAAAATTATATAATTAAATGGAGTGCTTACTTCTAATTAATTAAATAAAGTTATTTAATTGAATGAGAAGTCATTCCAAGTTAATTAAATGAAGTTATTTAAATAAATAAGAGAAGTGTCTCTAATTAATTAAAGATTATTTAATTAAATAGAAAAAGTAATTATGAGAGCATATCTCATTTTATTAAATTAAATATCTCAACAAAATCTCTCTTCAGTTCAAAAAGGGAAATTTTCAGTTTATGATTGATCAAAAATGAGTTAAATCAGTTAACTACTTTTTCTACTCAATTTGAATCAGTTAACTCCTTATTTTACTCAAATTAAATATGTTAACTTCCTTTAATTTCGAAATCTCCCTTTATGAATGAACTTCATCTTTAATCCTGACCGTTGATTGAAATCGATATCAACCATTGATGAATTCAAGACAAGTCTATTTAAGAGACCCTCATCTCTTCATTTTGAAAGGTTGAATGGGAATTTGCATCGAATTGTTGAAGGAATTCATACTCACATTTTCTCATATTCACATACGCAAAGATTAAGTTTGACCAAAAGTTGACCAAATTTAACCACAGTTGACTTGAGTTGGCTAGTTTCGAAAAGAATTTTGAAATAATTAAACGAAATTATCTAATTAAATGGAGTACTTACTTCTAATTAATTAAACAAAGTTATTTAATTAAATGAGAAGCGATTCCTAATTAATTAAATGAAGTTATTTAATTAAATAAGAAAAGTGTCTCTAATGAATTAAAGATTATTTAATTAAATAGAAAAAGTAATTGTGAGAGCATATCTCATTTTATTAAATTAAATATCTCAACAAAATCTCTCTTTAGTTCAAAAAGAGAAATTTGCAGTTCACTATTGATCAAAAATGTGTTAAATCAGTTAACTCTTTTTTCTACTCAAATCGAATTAGTTATCTCCTTATTTTACTCTAATTAAAGCTGTTAACTCCCTTTAATTTGAAAATCTCTCTTTATGACTGAACCTCACCTTTAATCTTGACCGTTGATTAAAATCGATCTCAACCGTTGATGAATTTCAAGAAAGTCTATTTAAGGGACCCTCATCTCTTCATTTTGAAAAGTTGATTGAGAATTTGCATCGAATTGTTGCTGGAATTCATACTCACATTTGCTCATATTCACATACTCAAAGATCAAGTTTGACCAAATGTTGATAAGATTTAAACACGGTTGAGTTGAGTTGACTAGTTTCGAGAAGAATTTTGAATTAATTAAACGAAATTATTTAATTAAATGGAGTACTTACTTTTAATTAATTAAAAAAGGTTATTTAATTAAATTATAAGTCATTCCTAATTAATTAAATGAAGTTATTTAATTAAATAAGAAAAGTGTCTCTAATTAATTAAAGATTATTTAATTAAATAAAAAAAGTAATTATGAGAGCATATCTCATTTTATTGAATTAAATATCTCAACAAAATCTCTCTTCAGTTCAAAAAAGGAAATTTCTAGTTAACTATTGATCAAAAATGAGTTAAATGAGTTAACTCCTTTTTCTACTAATATTGAATCAGTTAACTCCTTATTTTACTCAAATTAAATCTATTAACTCCCTTTAATTTGGAAATCTCTCTTTATGACTGAACTTGACCTTTAATTCAGACAGTTGATTGAAATCAATCTCAAACATTGATGAATTCTAAGAAAGTTTTTTTAAGAGACCCTCATCTCTTCATTTTGAAAGGTTGAATGAGAATTTGCATCAAATTGTTGCTGGAATTCATACTCACATTTGCTCATATTCACATACGCAAAGATCAAGTTTGACCAAAAGTTGACCAGATTTAAGCACGATTGACTTGAGTTGACTAGTTTCGAAAAGAATTTAAAAATAATTAAACAAAATTATTTAATTAAATAGAGTACTTACTTCTAACTAATTAAACAAAGTTATTTAATTAAATGAGAAGCCATCCCAAATTAATTAAATATTTTATTTAATTAAATAAAAAAAGTGTCTCTAATTAATTAAAGATTATTTAATTAAATATAAAAAGTAATTATGAGAGCATATCTCATTTTATTAAATTAAATATCTCAACAAAATCTCTCTTCAGTTCATTATTGATCAAAAATGAGTTAAATGAGTTAACTCTTTTTTCTACTCAAATTGAAAGAGTTAACTCCTTATTTTACTCAAATTAAATCTGTTAACTCCCTTTAATTTGAAAATCTCCCTTTATGACTGAACTTCACCTTTAATCCTGACCATTGATTGAAATCGATCTCAATCATTGATGAATTCCAGGAAAGTCTATTTAAGAGACCCTCATCTCTTCATTTTGAAAGGTTGAATGAAAATTTGCATCGAATTGTTGCTAGAATTCCTACTCACATTTGCTCATATTCACATACGCAAAGATCAAGTTTGATCAAAAGTTGACCAGATTTAACCACGGTTGACTTGAGTTGACTAGTTTCGAAAAGAATTTTGAAGTAATTAAACGAAATTATTTAATTAAATGGAGTACTTAATTCTAATTAATTAAACAAAGTTATTTAATTAATTGAGAAGCCATTCCTAATTAATTAAATGAAGTTATTTAATTAAATAAGAAAATTATCTCTAATTAATTAAAGATTATTTAATTAAATAGAAAAAGTAATTATGAGAGAATTTCTCATTCTATTAAATTAAATATCTCAACAAAATCTCTCTTCAGTTCAAAAAGGGAAATTTCCAGTTCACTATTGATAAAAAAAGAGTGAAATTAGTTAACTCCTTTTTCTACTCAAATTGAATAAGTTAACTCCTTATTTTACTCAAATTAAATCTTTTAACTCTCTTTAATTTGGAAATCTCCCTTTATGACTGAACTTCACCTTTAATCCTGACCGTTTATAGAAATCGATCTCAACTGTTGATGAATTCTAGGAAAGTCTATTTAAGAGACCCTCACCTCTTCATTTTGAAAGGTTGAATGAGAATTGGCACCGAATTGTGGCTGGAATTCATACTCACATTTGCTCATATTCACATACGCAAAGATCAAGTTTGACCAAAAATTGACCAGATTTAACCACGGTTGACTTGAGTTGACTAGTTTCAAAAAGAATTTTGAAATAATTAAACGAAACTATTTAATTAAATGGAGTACTTACTTCTAATTAATTAAACAAAGTTATTTAATTAAATGAGAAGCCATTCCTAATTAATTAAATTAAGTTATTTAATTATATAAGAAAAGTGCCTCTAATTAATTAAAGATTATTTAATTAAATAGAAAAAGTAATTATGAGAGCATATCTCATTTTATTAAATTAAATATCTCAACAAAATCTCTCTTCAGTTCAAAAAGGGAAATTTTCAGTTTACTATTAATCAAAAATGAGTTAAATCAGTTAACTCCTTTTTCTACTCAAATTGAATCAGTTAAGTCATATTTTACTCAAATAAAATCTGTTAACTCCCTTTAATTTGGAAATCTCTCTTTATGAATGAACTTCACCTTTAATTCTGACCGTTGATTGAAATCGATCTCAACTGTTGATGAATTCCAGTAAAGTCTATTTAAGAGACCCTCATCTCTTCATTTTGAAAGGTTGAATGAGAATTTGCATCTAATTTTTGCTAGTATTCATACTCTCATTTGCTCATATTCACATACGCAAAGATCAAGTTTGACCAAAAGTTGACCAGATTTAACCACGATTGACTTGAGTTGACTAGTTTGGAAAAGAATTTTGAAATAATTAAACGAAATTAATTAATTAAATGAAACATTTAAAGAATGGTGTATCTATCATAATCTATTTGACACTCCTACCAATAATGGCATAAATACATGGAACAATAGAAGAAAAGACTTTGCTTACATAGTAGAGAAACTCGATAGACTTTTTCTTAAAGGGGATCTTGATTCCTACAACCTTAATTTTCATTCTACTATTCTACCTACTATAGGATCAGATCATTTTTTGGTTAGATTTGAATTCATAAAGCCCCTTAAACTGGTCAGAAACCCATTCAAATGTGAGAAGATTTGGTTCCTAGATCCTAATTTTCTCAATAACACAAAATCTTGGTGGGATCAAGAGAGCTTCATAGGGTCTAAAATGTTCATCTTCGTTAACAAATTAAAAATTCTTAAGGAACATATCCTAAGATGGAATAAAGAATAGTTTAACAACATTTTCAAAGTAAAATTGGATATAGAAAACCAACTTAAAGAACTTAACTCGAAAGTGATTAGAAAAGGTATGGATAATAAGAGTTATCTCCTAGAAAAAGAATTGTTAGCCAAACAAGAAAATATTCTAACCAAAGAAGAGACTTTCTGGGGACAAAAATCGAGAGAAAGATGGCTGGCAGAAGGTGACCGCAATACTAAATTCTTTCATAACTCAACCATTTACAACAGAGCAAAGAATAGAATCATGAGTGTAAAAAATAAGCAAGGAATTTCAACTGAAAAGCCAGGAGAAATTGCGGACATCTTAGTTAATCACTTCAAAAACTTACTTAATAACTAGAATGGCTCAAACTATAGAGCGCAAACTAGCCTTCTGAAAGTCATTCCTAAAGTTATTGATCAGCAGGATAACATTGATCTGAACAAACCTATCACCTTAGAAGAAGTCAAGAATGTGGTTTTCAACATGAATCTGGATAAATCTCCGAGTCCTAATGGATTTCAGGCATTCTTTTTCCAAAAATGTTGGGATATCGTAGGTGTTAACCTTTGCAAAGCCATCGAAGCTTCCAGAAATGGAGGCTCTCTCCTGGCTGAAATTAACTACTTCTTCATTGCATTGATCCCTAAGAAGTCTGATCCGGATTCCCCAAGAGATTATAGACCAATAGCTTTATGCAATACTGTCTATAAAATATTTTCCAAGATTATAGCAAACAGACTCAAAAAGATCCTCCCTAAGATTATATCAGAGGAACAAACTAGTTTTATGCCGGGTAGATCCATTCTAGATGGCATCATCACCATTCAAGAAATGATTCACTCTGCACGAATAAACAAAGAAGCCTGTATGCTTATGAAACTAGATATCCAGAAACCATATGATATGGTGGACTGGAGGTTCTTATGTAAAACATTAGAGGCATTTGGGTTCTCACATCAGTGGATTAACCTAATTTTTAAATTTATTTCTACTCCTAAAATTCCAGTTCTCATTAACGGAACACCAGAAGGTTTTTTCGACATATCTAGAGGAATTAGACAAGGGGACCCCCTATCCCCTTCACTATTTATTATTATGGTGAAAGCCTTTGGAAGAGCTATTCAAGATGCATATAACAGTCAACAGATCTCAGGTATCACAGTCTCCAAAAATTTATCTAATATAACCCATCAATAGTTTGCTGATGATACTATATTACCTAGGAAAAGTACGAATGTTGAAGCTCGATCACTCAAAAGCATTATTAACCTGTATATGGAAGCCTCAGGTCAGAAAGTCAATGATCACAAATCTGAAATTTTCTTTATAAACACAAAGAAAGAAGTAGAGGAGCAAATTTTCCGGATCATGGGTTATAAGAAAGGAACCTTCCCCTGCAAATATATTGGTATTGCTTTAGAGAAAGGTGCTAAATTGAGTAAAGTGTGGGATGATACCTTAGTAAAACTAGATTCCAAGCTAGATTCATGGAAAGATAAATGGCTAACTAAGGCAGGCAAATGCACCAAGATTAGGGCAGTACTGTCAGCCATTCCTACTTACCCGCTTTCTTGTCTCCCTCTTTCTAAGAAAAATCTTAAGAAATTTGAGTCCAAGATGAGGAAATTTCTTTGGAATGATAGGGATGGAGACAATAAGTGGGCTCTCATCAAGTGGGAGCATATTTGTAAACCCAAAGAACTTGGGGGTCTAGGGGTCAAAAACCTTCAATGGAAAAATGAAGCTTTGGGTGCAAAACTTATTTGGCATCTCTACAAAGAATATAATCGAAAATGGGCTAAGATACTCTACAATAAATATCTCATCCCAGAGGATCCACTTTAAATTTTTAGAATTGTTTCTCCTCCCAAAGGGTCAAAATGCTAGAACTTTATGTTAAGATGTCGTAGTCTAGTTCATAAATTTCTAACATGGGACGTAGGTTTGGGTGATGAAGCCCTGTTCTGGGAGGACTTCTGGGATGGTAAACCACCTCTTGCTATCCAACTCAATGACTCGACCCTCCAGAATAAATTAAAAACTCTCTAGGGAAATAGAGTTAAAGATTACAAAATTCTGGTAGAATCAGAAGGTTCACCAAAATGGTCTTGGAAATCGATCAAAGGGTTAGGTTTTGAAGATGATATTTCTGAAAGCTTTGATAAGCTATTGGAAGGTAGAAATATCAAACTAACAAACAGAGAGGATACCTTAATTTGGGCTACTGACAATGATGGACAATACTCTGTCAGTAATGGTTATAGGGCTATTGTCATAGCGAAATAACCAGAGTTTGTGGACATCCCATCACAACTATGTTGGGATCCCTCTTCTCTACCTAAAGTTGGATTTTTTCTTTGGCTAGCTATCCAAAAGAGGATCTTAACTATGGATAGACTATACATGGTTGGATTTTAGGGTCCCTTCAGGTGTACCCTTTGCCAATGTAATGCTGAAAATGTTGACCATCTTTTGTTTAAATGTTCCTTCTCTCAAAGTTGTTGGGAATGGATTAGGTGGATGCTAGGCTGGTCTACACCTCTTCCAAATTCCTTGGCTAACTTGCTTTTTGGCTGGCCCACGAATATGGTCAAGGGAGTCTATAGTAAAATTTGGAACATTTCCCCTTCCATCATTATTCGAGAAATCTGGAAGGAGAGGAATCGACGTATTTTCCAAAACTTGGAACTCAATCCGATAGAACTTATTGTCAAAATTGAAGCTAGTATAGTAGAATTGGTCAACTCACACTTAAGTAATTCAAGACTAGAGGAAGGTTCCTTTTCAGATTGGGACGGCCTCATGAAGAAGCGATGGTCAAAATTGATTAACCCCCCCTTACCTACATTAAGAAAAGTTTAAAAGGCTAGGAAAATCTACAAATGGGAGCCTCCACCGAGTGGATGGGTTAAGCTGAATTTCGATGGAGCTGTGCATGGTAACCCGAGTATAGCTGGGATTGGATGCATCATTAACAATGAGGCAGGAACTTGGATAGCCAAAAAAGCTATGCCTATCCAACCCACCTCAAATAATATAGTAGAATTGGAGGCTCTTCACCAAGGGATTCAGTTATGCCTTAAGCTCAATTTACCCAAAGTTATCATTGAAGGTTTCTCTCAAATTATCTTAAATGCTATTAGGAAAAGATCAACCCCTAACTGGATCCTAAACTCACATCTAGAAGATATTCTCCTTGTATTGGATAAGTTGGAAGAATATAGGATTTGTCACATTTATAGGGAAGGCAATCATTTGGCAGATCAACTAGCTAATTTAGGAGTAGATGGAGTCAATTCCCTGATCATCAATAAGGAATACTCAAACAAGAACTAATAGTTGTCTTAATAGAAGGGTATATTTTAAGTCTCCATAGTTAATGTATGCCAATCAATAGTTCTTAGTTGTCCTCTTCTTTAGTGACCGCACTAAAGAACCTTTTCTGTCATCTCCGCTTTACTAATTTTAATATCTTAGGTAACCTATCTTGGTATCACAAGTATATGAAGTATAGTCTGAATGATATAGGTACCCTTGTCATCATTGCTGTGTAAGCCGTAGCATGCTGGAAAATCACAATCTTGTATTATGATCTCCCCTTAAGTGAAGATTCTGTGTCAAGTATGTTGCATAGGTAAGCTTCGACATTTTCATTAAAAGGATTAAGAAAGTGTATAGCTTATGATCTCATCTAGAAGTTTCCCTTCGATTATTTATAGTTAATTTTGCTAGTTTTTTCCATCCCCAATTTCTTGGTGTAATCATGGAATCCAACATTCACCTGTTTCATGCCTCTAAGAATCAGACTATGGCCTTTTGTGGGTCGGTAAAACCAGAAAGGTGGAACCATCTCTTAAATCGGGTGGATGACATAACACACTTTTCTATTTGCAGAGCTCTGGGAGAGGGAGTGTTCGATTATCAATATACCTAGAGGACCAATGGTGACATTATCAGGTCCTTCGTTGGATGTTTGGTAAGAGCTAAAATAGAGGCGAACAACATAGTCAGTCTCTGTCATAATCTGTTTGTCCCATCATGGAGAAAGGGTCTGGAAAAAGCAGTATTCAACATAGATGACAAGTTTAGGATGCCCCTCCCCGAAAGATACACGAGTCTTCCTATAGGGCAGCCAGACCTTATCACAGCTCCTCGTCGCCAGTCCCTATTTATCCGGGAAAACCTTGCCTTCTATAAAGAATGGCAAAAAATGGAGGCAAGCCTGCATTTTCTTCTGTGTTGGCGAGGGATCATTATAGAGGAAAATAAAGACTGGCTCCTCAGCTACCTTCACCGCTTGAATGCTTATATCAAGTCGGGGGTGTCTTTTGACAATCTGAATGATCTGGAATTCATCACTCCAAATTTAGAGAAATCAAGCAAGATGAAAGATGACTAAATATTTCCTTCGAATTTCCAAGTCGAGCATCCAAATGACATGGCGGATGTGATTATGGTGTTTTGGAAGGAAGGAAGGGGTCAGGCTAGATAGGTGCTAGCTTCTGGTTAATTAGTATATTTTAGAAATCCTTAATGTTAATTTTGGTAGCGATTTTGATACTCTGCATAATTTAGCCTAGATGCTTGTCCTTTGGAAGTAGCCTTTAGTATATAGTCTGTAAATCAACATGGTAATAGTATATATGTTGGTATGTAAGTGATGATCAACAATCTGCTATAAAAAGAAGTGACAACATACAATGAAATATATATAAAGGTTATTAGTACTAAGCATTGTGTATTTCATACTTTGCTATGTTCTATACTCTCATCTGAGTTGACTAAAATTCTACTCCTTTCTTCAGAGAAGGCTTGTGTTTAAAGTTTACATGTGTGGTTGCTCTAAGCCCAATTTACTCTGGTTCATTTTGCTATTACTTTTACAGCACATTTATATGAGAGATCTCTAAGATTAGAATTAAGCGTATGAAATTCTCAGACTTTTTAAATTCACAAGTAACTGATATAGATAAAGTGTTAGCATGCGGAAACTATGAAAAGGATATAATTAATCTGGCGGTGGTTCAAGCTAGAAATGTCTCAGCACAGGTAATTGATAATTACATTGCTTTCATGGATACCCAACAACTCCCAATTTTAGTAAATTTCTAAAGTTAAGCAAATTGGGTGAAATTTCTATGATTGGTAATCTATGTAATCCAGGTTTAATTGGGACAAGACACCTTTACCATAATTAAGACTAATGAAATAAAAGTGGATGGATTTAGCACGGTTGTTTCCTCTGATAATCCCATTTCTCCATCTTTATGAATACTGATTCCATCAGTTACTTCTGGATGATATCATCAAAGAGGTTCTTTGTCTCTATTCTGATAAAATTATGATTTGATATTGTGGGATAAGTTATGTCTGAAAAGTGGAATCTTGGTTCAGGCCTCCTTTCCTCCTCTTCACGTTGCTTAATCATAAGGAGGATATCCTATTATATAAATGGCATTATTTTATTTTTAGATTACAACATTATGGTCATTTTGTATGTTGCTAAGATAATACCTAACTAATAGTATAGAGCGCTGCACTTCTGGCTCCTTTTTTTCTTGAGTTTCCTTATTAGTTAGCTTGTGTTTTATACTTGTTATTTAGCTAATTTGGTTGCTAGGTGTTTAGCCCTCTTCTGATATGTTACTAACCTTAGCTTGAAGTGTACAGTATTTTTGATAGTTGAATGCAGGCAAGAAATATGGGAGATTGTAATCCTTTTATGATTCGCCATCCTAGCATCATTGGAAAGAGAAAAAGGAATTTTGTAAAGTGTAAATTACAAAGGATATAACCCAGGTATAAATGTAATAGTAGGTAATCTATTTCACTAGGGTATGCCCCTTTAAAGTTGTAATAATATAGGACAAATTGTCCCGGGCAAGACTGGAGGTTTTCTTCTCCGTTCTTTCCTACCAGTGCCCGTTTGAAGGGAGATAAATTGGTGTAATGCCTTTATTTTATAATATAGATCAAGGCTTTGGCCGTTTACCGATAAAAAAAAAATGAGTTAAATTAGTTAACTCTTTTTTCTACTCAAATTGAATCAGTTAACTCCTTATTTTACTCAAATTAAATATGTTAACTCCCTTTAATTTGGAAATCTCCCTTTATATTTGAACTTCACCTTTAATCCTGACCCTTGATTGAAATTGATTTCAACCGTTGATGAATTCCAGGAAAGTCTATTTAAGAGACCCTCATCTCTTCATTTTAATAGGTTGAATGAGAATTTGCATCAAATTGTTGCTGGAATTCATACTCACATTTGCTCATATTCACATACGCAAAGATCAAGTTTGATTAAAAGTTGACCAGATTTAACCACGGTTGACTTGGGTTGACTAGTTTCGAAAAGAATTTTGAAATAATTAAACGAAATTATTTAATTAAATGGACTAATTACTTCTAATTAATTAAACAAAGTTATTTAATTAAGTGAGAAGCCATTCCTAATTAATTAAATGAAGTTATTTAATTAAATAAGAAAAGTCCCTCTAATTAATTAAAGATTATTTAATTAAATAGAAAAATTAATTATGACAGCATATCTCATTTTATTAAGTTAAATATCTCAACAAAATCTCTCTTTAGTTCAAAAAAGGAAATTTCCAGTTCACTATTGATCAAAAATGAGTTAAATGAGTTAACTCCTTTTTCTACTCAAATTGAATCAGTTAACTCCTTATTTTACTCAAATTAAATCTGTTAACTCCCTTTAATTTGGAAATCTCGCTTTATGACTGAACTTCACCTTTAATCCTGACCATTGATTGAAATCAATCTCAACCGTTGATGAATTTTAGAAAAGTTTATTTAAGAGACCCTCATCTCTTCATTTTGAAAGGTTGAAGGAGAATTTGCATCGAATTGTTGCTAAAATTCATACTCACATTTGCTCATATTCACATACGAAAAGATCAAGTTTGACCAAAAGTTCATCAGATTTAAGCACGGTTGACTTGAGTTGACTAGCTTCGAAAAGAAGTTTCAAATAATTAATCAAAATTATTTAATTAAATGGAGTACTTACTTCTAATTAATTAAACAAAGTTATTTAATTAAATGAGAAGCCATTCCTAATTAATTAAATGAAGTTATTTAATTAAATAAGAAAAGCATCTCTAATTAAATAAAGATTATTTAATTAAATAGAAAAAGTAATTATGAGAGAATATCTCATTTTATTAAATTAAATATCTCAACAAAATCTCTCTTCAATTCAAAAAGGGAAATTTCCAGTTCGCTATTGATAAAAAATGAGTTAAATCAGTTAACTCCTTTTTCTACTCAAATTGAATCAGTTAACTTCTTATTTTACTCAAATTAAATTTGTTAACTCCCTTTAATTTCGAAATCTCCCTTTATGACTAAACTTCACTTTTAATCCTGACCGTTGATTGAAATTGATCTCAACCGTTGATGAATTTCAAGAAAGTCTATTTAAGAGACCCTCATCTCTTCATTTTAAAAGGTTGAATAAGAATTTGCATCGAATTGTTGCTGGAATTCATACTCACATTTGCTCATATTGACATACGCAAAAATCAAGTTTGGCCAAAAGTTGATCAAATTTAAATATGGTTGACTTGAGTTGACTAGTTTCGAAAAGAATTTTGAAATAATTAAATGAAATTATTTAATTAAATGGAGTACTTACTTCTAATTAATTAAACAAAGTTATTTAATTAAATGAGAAGCCATTCCTAATTAATTAAATGAAGTTATTTAATTAAATAAGAAAAGTGTCTCTAATTAATTAAAAATTATTTAATTAAATAGAAAAAGTAATTATGAGAGCATATCTCATTTTATTAAATTAAATATCTCAACAAAATCTCTCTTCAGTTTAAAAAGGGAAATTTCCAGTTCACTATTGATAAAAAATGAGTTAAATCAGTTAACTCTTTTTTCTACACAAATTGAATCAGTTAACTCCTTATTTTACTCAAATTAAATCTGTTAACTCCCTTTAATTTTGAAATCTCCCTTTATGAATGAAATTCACCTTTAATCCTCACCGTTAATTGAAATCGATCTCAACCATTGATGAATTCTGAGAAAGTCTATTTAAGAGACCCTCATCTCTTCATTTTGAAAGGTTGAATAAGAATTTGCATAAAATTGTTGATGGAATTCATACTCACATCTACTCATATTCACATATGCAAAGATCAAGTTTGACAAAAAGTTGACCAAATTTAACCACAGTTGACTTGAGTTGACTAGTTCCGAAAAGAATTTTGAAATAATTAAACAAAATTATTTAATTAAATGGAGTACTTACTTCTAACTAATTCAACAAAGTTATTTAATTAAATGAGAAGCCACTCCTAATTAATTAAATTAAGTTATTTAATTAAATAAGAAAAGTGTCTCTAGATAATTAAAGATTATTTAATTAAATAAAAAATGTAATAGTGAGAGCATATCTCATTTTATTAAATTAAATATCTCAAGAAAATCTCTCTTCAGTTCAAAAAGGAAAATTTTAAGTTCACTATTGATGAAAAATGAGTTAAATCAGTTAACTCCTTTTTCTAATCAAATTGAATCTGTTAACTCTTTATTTTACTCAAATTAAATCTGTTAACTCCCTTTAATTTGGAAATCTCCCGTTATGACTGAACTTCTCCTTTAATCCTGACCGTTGATTGAAATCGATCTCAATCGTTGATGAATTTTAGGCAAGTCTATTTTAGAGACCCTCATCACTTCATTTTGAAAGGTTGAATCAGAATTTGCATTAAATTGTTGCTAGAATTCATACTCACATTTGCTCATATTCACATACGCAAAGATCAAGTTTGCCTAAAAGTTGACCAGATTTAATCATGGTTGGCTTGAGTTCCCTAGTTTCGAAAAGAATTTTGAAATAATTAAACAAAATTATTTAATTAAATGGAGTACTTACTTCTAATTAATTAAACAAAGTTATTTAATTAAACGAGAAGCCATTCCTAATTAATTAAATGAAGTTATTTAATTAAATAAGAAAAGTGTCTCTAAATAATTAAAGATTATTTAATTAAATAGAAAATATAATTATGAGAGCGTATCTCATTTTATTAAATTAAATATCTCAACAAAATCTCTCTTCAGTTCAAAAAGAGAAATTTCCAGTTCACTATTGATCAAAAATAAGTTAAATCAGTTAACTCCTTTTTCCGATCAAATTGAATCAGTTAACTTCTTATTTTACTCAAATTAAATCTGTTAACTCCCTTTAATTTGGAAATCTCCCTTTATGACTGAACTTCACCTTTAATCCTGACCATTGATTGAAATCTATCTCAACCATTGATGAATTCCAAGAAAGTCTATTTAAGAGACCTTCATCTCTTCATTTTGAAAGGTTGAATGAGAATTTGCATCGAATTGTTGCTAGAATTCATACTCACATTTGCTCATATTCACATACGCAAAGATCAAGTTTGACCAAAAGTTGGTCAGATTTAACCACGGTTGACTTGAGTTGACTAGTTTCAAAAAGAATTTAGAAATACTTAAACAAAATTATTTAATTAAATGGAGTACTTACTTCTAATTAATTAAACAAAGTTATTTAATTAAATGAGAAGCCATTCCTAATTAATTAAATGAAGTTATTTAATTAAATAAGAAGGGTCTCTCTAATTAATTAAAGTTTATTTAATTAAATAGAAAAAGTAACTATGAGAGAATCTCTCATTTTATGAAATTAAATATCTCAACAAAACCTGTCTTTAGTTCAAAAAGGAAAATTTCAAGTTCACTATTGATCAAAAATGAGTTAAATGAGTTAACTCTTTTTTCTACTCAAATTGAATCAATTAACTCCTTATTTTACTCAAATTAAATCTATTAACTCCCTTTAATTTAAAAATCTTCCTTTATGACTGAACTTCACCTTTAATCATGACCGTTGACTGAAATCAATCTCAAGCGTTGATGAATTCCAAGAAAGTCTATTTAAGAGACCCTCATCTCTTCATTTTGAAAGGTTGAATGAGAATGTGCATCGAATTGTTGTTGGAATTCATACTCACATTTGCTCATATTCACATACGCAAAGATCAAGTTTGACCAAAAGTTGACCAAATTTAACCACGGTTCACTTAAGTTGACTAGTTTCGAAAAGAATTTTGAAATAATTAAACAAAATTATTTAATTAAATGGAGTACTTACTTCTAATTAATTAAACAAAATTATTTAATTAAATGAGAAGCCATTCCTAATTAATTAAATGAAGTTATTTAATTAAATAAGAAAAGTGTCTCTAATTAAATAGAGATTATTTAATTAAATCGGAAAAGTAATTATGAGAGCATATTTCTTTTTATTAAATTAATTATCTCAACAAAATCTCTCTTCAGTTCAAAAAAAGAAATTTCACTTCACTATTGATCAAAAATGAGTTAAATCAGTTAACTCCTTTTCCTGCTCAAATTGAATCAGTTAACTCTTTATTTTAAGCAAATTAAATGTGTTAACTCCCTTTAATTTGAAAATCTCTCTTTATGACTGAACTTCACCTTTAATCCTGACCGTTGATTGAAATCGATCTCAACCGTTGATGAATTTTAGAAAAGTCTATTTAAGAGACCCTCATCTCTTCATTTTGAAAGGTTGAATGAGAATTTGCATTGAATTATTGCTGGAATTCATACTCACATTTGCTCATATTAACATACGCAAAGATCAAGCTTAACCAAAAGTTGATCAGATTTAACCACGGTTGACTTGAGTTGACTAGTTTCAAAAAGAACTTAGAAATAATTTAAAAAAATTATTTAATTAAATGCAGTACTTACTTCTAATTAATTAAACAAAGATATTTAATTAAATTAGAAGCCATTCCTAATTAATTAAATGAAGTTATTTAATTAAATAAGAAAAGTGTCTCTAATTAATTAAAGATTATTTAATTAAATAGAAAAAGTATTTATGAGAGCATATCTCATTTTATTAAATTAAATATCTCAACAAAATCTCTCTTGAG
The DNA here is from genome assembly GCA_028749045.1 of Cupressus sempervirens. Classification (NCBI taxonomy): domain Eukaryota; kingdom Viridiplantae; phylum Streptophyta; class Pinopsida; order Cupressales; family Cupressaceae; genus Cupressus; species Cupressus sempervirens. The sequence goes on from CM053791.1 coordinate 100,543,162, forward strand.
TTCAAAAAGGGAAATTTCCAGTTCACTATTAATAAAAAATGAGTTAAATCAATTAACTCTTTTTTCTACTCAAATTGAATCAGTTAGCTCCTTATTTTACTCAAATTAAATCTGTTAACTCCTTTTAATTTGGAAATCTCCATTTATGACTAAACTTCACCTTTAATCCTGACCGTTGAGTGAACTCGATCTCAACCGTTCATGAATTCCAGGAAAGTCTATTTAAGAGACCCTCATCTCTTCATTTTGAAAAGTTCAATGAGAATTTGCATTGAATTGTTGTTGGAATTCATAGTCACATTTGCTCATATTCACATACGCAAAGATCAAGTTTGACCAAAAGTTGACAATATTTAACCATGTTTGACTTGAGTTGACTAGCTTCGAAAAGAATTTTGAAATAATTAAACAAAATTATTTAATTAAATGGATTAGTTACTTCTAATTAATTAAACAAAGTTATTTAATTAAATGAGAAGCCATTCTTAATTAATTAAATGAAGTTATTTAATTAAATAAGAAGGGTCTCTCTAATTAATTAAAGTTTATTTAATTAAATAGAAAAAGTAACTATGAGAGAATATCTCATTTTATTAAATTAAATATCTCAACAAAACCTCTCTTCAGTTCAAAAAGGAAAATTTCCAATTCACTATTGATAAAAAATGAGTTAAATCAGTTAACTCTTTTTTCTACTCAAATTGAATCAATTAACTCCTTATTTTACTCAAATTAAATCTATTAACTCCCTTTAATTTGAAAATCTCCCTTTATGACTGAACTTCACTTTTAATCCTGACCGTTGATTAAAATCGATCTCAACCGATGATGAATTCTAGGAAAGTCTTTTTAAGAGACCCTCATCTCTTCATTTTGAAAGGTTGAATGAGAATTTGCATCAAATTGTTGCTGTAATTCATACTCACATTTGCTCATATTCACATACGCAAATATCAAGTTTAACCAAAAGTTGACCAGAATTAACCACGATTGAATTGAGTTGACAAGTTTCGAAAAAAATTTTGAAATAATTAAACAAAATTATTTAATTAAATGGAGTACTTACTTCTAATTAATTAAACAAAGTTATTTAATGAAATGAGAAGCCATTCCTAATTAATTAAATGAAGTTATTTAATTAAATAAGAAAAGTATCTCTAATTAATTAGAGATTATTTAATTAAATAGAAAAAGTAATTATGAGAGCATATCTCATTTTATTAAATTAAATATCACAACAAAATCTCTCTTCAGTTCAAAAAGGGAAATTTCCAGTTCACTATTGATCAAAAATGAGTTAAATCAGTTAACTCCCTTTTCTACTCAAATTGAATCAGTTAACTCATTATTTTACTCAAATTATATCTGTTAACTCTATTTAATTTGGAAATCTCCCTTTATCATCGAACTTCACCTTTAATCCTGACCGTTGATTGAAATCGATTTCAACCGTTGATGAATTCTAGTTAAGTCTATTTAAGAGACCCTCATCTCTTTATTTTGAAAGGTTGAATGAGAATTTGGATCGAATTGTTCCTGGAATTCATACTCACATTTGCTGATATTCACATACGCAAAGATTATGTTTGACAAAAAGTTGACCAGATTTAACCATGATTGACTTGAGTTGATTAGTTTCGAAAAGAATTTTGAAGTAATTAAACAAAATTATTCAATTAAATGGAGTACTTACTTCTAATTAATCAAACAAAGTTATGTAATTACATTAGAAGCCATTCCAAATTAATTAAATGAAATTATTTAATTAAATAAGAAAAGCGTCTACAATTAATTTAAGAGAAAAAGTAATTATGAGACCATATCTCATTTTATTAAATTAAATATCTCAACAAAATCCCTCTTCAGTTCAAAAATGGAAATTTTCAGTTCACTGTTGATAAAAAATGAGTTAAATCAGTTGACTCCTTTTTCTACTCAAATTGAATAAGTTAACTCCTTATTTTACTCAAATTAAATTTGTTAACTCCCTTTAATTTGGAAATCTCCCTTTATGACTAAATTTCACCTTTCATCCTGACCATTGATTGAAATCGATCTCAATCGTTGATGAATTCCAGGAAAGTCTATTTAAGAGACCCTCATCTCTTCATTTTGAAAGGTTGAATGAAAATTTGCATCGAATTGTTGCTAAAATTCATACTCACATTTGCTCCTATTCACATACGCAAAGATCAAGTTTGACCAAAAGTTGACCAGATTTATCCACGGTTGACTTGAGTTGACTAGTTTCAAAAAGAATTTTGAAATAATTAAACAAAATTATTTAATTAAATGGGGTACTTACTTCTAATTAATTAAACAAAGTTATTTAATTAAATGAGAAGCCATTCCTAATTAATTAAATGAAGTTATTTAATTAAATAAGAAAAATGTCTCTAATTAAATAAAGATTATTTAATTAAATAGAAAAAGTGATTATGAGAGCATATCTCATTTTATTAAATTAAACATCTCAACAAAATCTCTCTTCAGTTGAAAAAGGGAAATTTCCAGTTCACTATTGATCAAAAATGAGTTAAATCAGTTAACTCCTTTTTCTACTCAAATTGAATCAGTTAACTCCTTATTTTACTCAAATTAAATCTGTTAACTCCCTTTAATTTGAAAATCTCCCTTTATGACTGAACTTCACCATTAATCCTGACTGTTGATTGAAATCGATCTCAACCGATGATGAATTCCAAGAAAGTCTATTTAGGAGACCCTCATCTCTTCATTTTGAAAGGTTGAATGAGAATTTGCATCAAATTGTTGCTGGAATTCATACTCAGATTTGCTCATGTTGACATACGCAAATATCAAGTTTAACCTAAAGTTGACCAGATTTAACCATGATTGACTTGAGTTGACTAGTTTCGAAAAGAATTTTAAAATAATTAAACAAAATTATTTAATTAAATGGAGTACTTACTTCTAATTAATTAAAGAAAGTTATTTAATGAAATGATAAGCCATTCCTAATTAATTAAATGAAGTTATTTAATTAAATAAGAAAAGTGTCTCTAATTAATTATAGATTATTTAATTAAATAAAAAAGGTAATTATGAGAGCGTATCTCATTTTATTAAATTAAATATCAGAGCAAAATCTCTCTTCAGTTCAAAAAGGGAAATTTCCAGTTCACTATTGATCAAAAATGAGTTAAATCAGTTAACTCTCTTTTCTACTCAAATTGAATAAGTTAACACCTTATTTTACTCAAATTAAATCTGTTAACTCCCTTTAATTTGGAAATCTCCCTTTATGACTGAAAATCACCTTTAATCCTGACCGTTGATTGAAATCGATCTCAACCGTTGATGAATTTAAGGAAAGTCTATTTAAGAGACCCTCATCTCTTCATTTTGAAAGGTTGAATGAGAATTTGCATCGAATTGTTGCTGGAATTGATACTCACATTTGCTCATATTCACATATGCAAATATCAAGTATGACCAAAAGTTGACCAAATTTGACTTGAGTTGACTAGTTTCAAAAATAATTTTAAAATAATTAAATGAAATTATTTAATTAAATGGAGTATTTACTTCTAATTAATTAAGCAAGGTTATTTAATTAAATGAGAAGCCATACTTAATTAATTAAATCAAGTTATTTAATTAAATAAGAAAAGTGTCTCTAATTAATTAAAGATTATTTAATTAAATAGAAAAAGTAATTGTGAGAGCATATCTCAATTTATTAAATTAAATATCTCAACAAAATCTCTCTTCAGTTCAAAAAGGGAAATTTCCAGTTCACTATTGATCAAAATTAAGTTAAATCAGTTAACTCCTTTTTCTACTCAAATTGAATCAGTTAACTCCTTATTTTACTCAAATTAAATTTGTTAACTCCCTTTAATTTGGAAATCTCCCTTTATGACTGAACTTCGCCTTTAATCCTAACCATTGATTGAAATCGATCTCAACCGTTAATGAATTCCAAGAAAGTCTATTTAAGAGACCCTCATCTCTTCATTTTGAAAGGTTGAATGAGAATTTGCATCGAATTGTTGCTAGAATTCATACTCACATTTGCTCATATTCACATACGCAAATATTGAGTTTGACCAAAAGTTGACCAGATTTATCCACGATTGACTTGAGTTGACTAGTTTCGAAAAGAATTTTGAAATAATTAAACGAAATTATTTAATTAAATGGAGTACTTACTTCTAATTAGTTAAACAAAGTTATTTAATTAAATGAGAAGCCATTTCTAATTAATTAAATGAAGTTATTTAATTAAATAAGAAAAGTGTCTCTAATTAATTAAAGATTATTTAATTAAATGGAAAAAGTAATTATGAGAGGATATCTCATTTTATTAAATTAAATATGTCAACAAAATCTCTCTTCAGTTCAAATAGGGAAATTTTTAGTTCACTATTGATAAAAAAATGAGTTAAATCAGCTAACTCTTTTTTCTACTTAAATCGAATCAGTTAACTCCTTATTTTACTCAAATTAAATCTGTTAACTCCGTTTTGTTTGGAAATCTCCCTTTATGACTGAACTTCACCTTTAATCCTGAACGTTGATTGAAATTGATCTCAACCGTTGATGAATTCCAGGAAAGTCTATTTAAGAGACCCTCATCTCTTCATTTTGAAAGGTTGAATGAGAATTTGCATCAAATAGTTGCTATAATTCATACTAACATTTGCTCATATTCACATATACAAAGATTGAGTTTGACCAAAAGTTGACTAGATTTAACCACAGTTGACTTGAGTTGACTAGTTTCAAAAAATATTTTAAAATAATTAAACGAAGTTATTTAATTAAATAGAGTACTTACTTCTATTTAATTAAAGAAAGTTATTTAATTAAATGAGAAGCCATTCCTAATTAATTAAATGAAGTTATTTAATTAAATAAGAAAAGTGTCTCTAATTAATTAAAAATTATTTAATTAAATAGAAAAAGTAATTATGAGAGCATATCTCATTTTATTAAATTAAATATCTCAACAAAATCTCTCTTTAATTCAAAAAGGGAAATTTCCAGTTCACTATTGATTAAAGATGAGTTAAATCAGTTAACTCCTTTTTCTATTCAAATTGAATCAGTTAACTCCTTATTTTACTCAAATTAAATCTGTTAACTCCCTTTAATTTGGAAATCTCCCTTTATGATTGAACTTCACCTTGAATCCTTACCATTGATTGAAATTGATCTCAACCCTTGATGAATTCATGGAAAGTCTATTTAAGAGACCCTCATCTCTTCATTTTGAAAGGTTGAATGAGAATTTATATCGAATTGTTTCTGTAATTCACACTCACATTTGCTCATATTTACATATGCAAAGATCAAGTTTGACCAAAAGTTGACCAAATTTAACTACAATTGACTTGGGTTGACTAGTTTCGAAAAGAATTTTGAAACAATTAAACAAAACTATTTGCTTAAATGGAGTACTTACTTCTAATTATTTAAACAAAGTTATTTAATTAAATGAGAAGCCATTCCTAATTAATTAAATGAAGTTATTTAATTAAATAAAAAAAGTGTCTTTAATTAATTAAACATTATTTAATTAAATAGAAAAAGTAATTCTGAGAGCATATCTCATTTTATTAAATTAAATATTTCAACAAAATCTCTCTTCAGTTCAAAAAGGAAAATTTTCTGTTCACTATTGATCAAAAATGAGTTAAATCAGTTAACTCATTTTTTTACTCAAATTGAATCAGTTAACTCCTTATTTTACTCAAATTAAATCTGTTAACTCCCATTAATTTGAAAATTTTCCTTTATGACTGAACTTCACCTTTAATCCTGACCTTTGATTGAAATCGATCTCAACCGTTGATGAATTCCAGGAAAGTCTATTTAAGAGACCCTCATCTCTTCATTTTGAAAGGTTAAATGAGAATTTGCATCGAATTGTTGCTGGAATTCATACTCACATTTGCTCATATTCACATACGCAAATATCAAGTTTGACAAAATTTTGAAATAGCATAAATCCCTAAAATCTAGGAATCCTTAAAGTATACTAACTCAAAGGTTCTAATCACAAAATTGACATCTAATCCCAGAGGCACACAATGACATGTAGGAACCTACTATGCAAGCGAAAAAGTGTCATCGCATTTATCATGTACAAGTTACCCTGGCAGTTAGCTAAACTCCACGGGTCCATACTGATCTCATGTGGCCACTAGTATCCTCTCATACTGACAAGGCATACTATGGAATGCAAGGTCGCAACCATGCATTCTCACTACTCCCATCCTAGCCTATACAAGCACTCAAGGCATGGGCAAGAACAAAACACTTATCTTTTTAGGTTCATTCAGTTAGTATTAGGTGTGAATGTTATCACTTATTAATCTAATTTACAATGAGTTACCCTGGCAGCGTCTTAGGGCCCCGGACCGCATTGCAAGCCACTTCCCATCACTACATGCAGATATCTTACCCTAATGCTCATGGAATTATAAATCTCAAAATCACAAAATTAATTCATAATAAAATCATCAAATAAAAGCATCAAATCTCCATGAGAAAACATCCATAGAAAATCATGACCACAACAACTCTCTATGGGCAATTGAAGCATCACTGATAATCAAAAGTATCCAATGGTTCTCAATTACCAACAATATATCTCAAACACATTGATCGAAGACTCCAAAAATGGTTGAGTCAAACATGTCACAACATGACATCATCAAGAATAAATCCACATTTTAGTCCCATCATGGCAACTAAAAAATAACCAAGGATAACTGATTGATGACCAAAAATAATGGTTAAGTCTCATAAATAAGAATCTCAACTATAACAATCAGTATTCACATCCAATACACAAAGCATTCCATCACATACCCATGGTTGGGATATAAGATCGAGATTAAAACATCGTCATGGCATCACAGTCACATAACCCCCAAGCCTCTGGTAGACGTTCTATACTAGTCAACACTAGTCAACCCAAAACCCAAAAGAATAGCATAAGGAATACACAATGTAAACACATGTTTTGGTTTTGCTAAGTTTTTGAATTTAAAAAGTCTTAGTTTACGTTTTTCCAAATTATATCAGGTGGAGAAATTTCACGTTTTTCCTAACCCAAGTATTCATTTGATATATAAAAGTTTCTCCATCAGACTCAATTTTCTAATTGATTTATATGACTTGGTTTGAAAATTGACATTCTCAATGAATCAAAAACTTCGATTATATATTCTAATAATTAATCTTTAAAAAAAACTAAGTTTAATTAAATTAATTGTTAATATCTCTTCATAATTGGCAAGCTTAATAGCAATATTTTAATCATTAAAAGAGTGATCCATTAATTGAGAACTTTATAATAATCATTTATACTTAATAATATATATACATATATACTTGTATATACATCTATACATATAAAAAAATAACATTTTATAAAAACAAAATATAATAATCAAACCGCAATTCGCAAATTGCAAATCGCAAATCGCAAAATTGTGTCACAACCTTGGAAGTCAATTCATATATACCTATATCACTGCACAGAGGAGGTACCGTGCGGGCCTACTGTCACAGAGCCTGTGGTAGCAGTGCTGTCGGCCTCTGCCACATATATGTAGTGGGGTGGGGGTACGGGCTCGGCCATCCCCGCCCACCTCAATTTGCATTAAATTTAAAAAAAACAAAAAAAAAAAAATCACTTATGCATTTTCCATTCGCGAGTATGCAATTCAATTTTTAAATAAAGTTCAACATTTTTCAAAAAAACATTTTCGATTAATGATATTCATTTTTTTAAAAATTAAATATATACATTATATATACATATGTATGTATATATATATGTATATATATGTGTGTGTGTGTATATATATATATATATACACACTTGCAGAATTAAAAAAAATATCACAGCATATAATCATGTATACATATTTATATATATAATTGCATATATATATGTGTGTGTGTGTGTGTGTGTGTGTGTGTGTGTGCAGATTAAAAAATATAAACATGTATATACACGGTTTATTTAGAAATTCTAATTTTCAAAAATTTTCTATAAACTTTGATCTCAAATTTATCCAATAATTAATCTAATAGGTTTGGCTATGAATTAACCCTAGCCCCGTTTTCTCTTTTTTTTTTTTAAATCCATGCATATAAAATTCTCAAATAAATTTAATTGCCCAAATTGAAAATGCATACAATAAAAATGTGAAATTTCTTAGAAGACATATGGAAGACACGAAGAAGACAGGAATGCATGATGCATAAATAGCATAAGAAAAATCACAAGAATCTACCCAGATTCTGATGCTAATTTTCTTTTCTTCAGAAAACCCGCAGAGCAAGCTCCCTTCTTCAAAGTTTTTGAGTCCTCCAATGCTCCAATTGCTCTCCATGCTCTCTCTCTAAGCTTTTATGAATGCCTGAATATAAAGAGCTCTTAAAAAACCTTTGGAATGCTTCTTGAAACCACTAAAAGGTGTCACCAACTAAGCATAGGTCTTTTCCCACCTTTTTGGTGAGTCATAGAGTTGTAGACACCTTGTGCTTAATTGATGCACTAACCCCCGTGTTGTTGACACATGTTAATTCCCATGCAAGCTTATAACTCCAATAATTTCTATTTAAATTTTATAATTATAATTTTAATTTTTATAACTTTTATTATTATTATTTTATTTATTACTTTATTATTATTTTATAATTATTATTAATTTTAATTTCTAGTTTTCTTTTACTTTTCTCAATAATTCACTTTTAATTAATCACAATCAAAATATCAAAGATCATGATATTTTATTAATTTTTTCTAATAAATAATTTATTAATTAAATCTATTTATTAAGACTTAAATAATGGAAAATTCACCATAGACCTCCAAGATAAAATATGAAAACCCATCATAGAACAAATCATACAAAATCAATCTAAAGGGTTAAAAATCATGAAATATGTCATCCGACACATTCAGCGGGTATTCAACTCTGATACTTGTCCTAACTCACCAGGACAAATGGTTTTTTTTTTAGGTTTGAGATTTGGACTTGAGAATTTATCTCCCTTCTCTTATCATTGAGATAGTATAATAGGATACGCTCATCCTGGCAATTCAGGGAAGCCGATACCTGGTACCTAAAACTACAGAAAAGTCATGCATGTACGTACAATATATATAATGCTAAGCTAAATAGACAATGGCAGGAAGTGATGCATTGTGTAGATCCCGACTAAGTAGGTGACTACGACTCCCTTCCTTAACCACATCAGAAATGCCATACAATAAGAAAATACGCACACCATACACATGCAAGTATGGGATAAGTAACCATAATAAAACACATGAGATAATAAACCATCTAACTAATCATCATTAATAACTAAAAACAATGTAATGATCATCATACATACATGAAATGTAAAGTCTAAATGATCTCATCATATATCAACTGAATCCCTATCATAATATTTGATAGTGTCAAAACAACACCACTAAACCATCAACATAAAACTAGTCCATCAAAGTTTGATAATAATAGCAACAATAAGTCTAGAAAAGATGTGAACGAGGGTAGGCACTACATGCACCCCCCCTTTGTAATGCCCCACCAAGGGATCCAAAGATGTTCACTAAGTTTACTAAACAATTTTTTTTTTAAACATGAAAGTAAAACCATACATAACACTTACGGAAGCAATAGTAACATTACATTTTAGTTTAGCTCAGTCATCCACTGTACATGTTACAAGGTATGAAAAGCTTAAAAGAATAAACATCCATGTAAATAAAGTGCATCATTATCCAATATTAATCCATGATGTAATAACATAATGAAACCATAAACCATACATGATACATCATCATCATAAAGATACAAATATCCATCATAAAAGATAACCATATATCACAAACATAACTAACTAAGTGCATAGTTCCTCCCAATCGTAAATAGCATCATTAGACCATCATGGATCCTAGCCATCCCTCTGTGCGTAACATTCCAAAGCATCGAAGAGATCATCGGCTATAAACATAGTAGGAATGTCACTCCTAAAACATCCTACTAACATGAAAAGTAAAGCATAGGATAGCATCATCTAACATATGCAAACCATCAATATAAGAAACATACCAATAAATACATCCATCATAAGGTATATCATCTATCATAATGATCCAAAAACATAATGAAGATAAATACCAACCAAGAATACTCTAGCCACAGTGTCTCAATGGATCTCAAATGATAAGAGTGGAAAATACACTACCACCCGACTGCGTGAAACCTAAGTGGTCCACTCCCACCGTGCTGAGGAGATAATCTCAAGTCCCAAATAGGCTATCCAAATCACAAAGCATAAATCTCTATAAGATTAGAAATCCTAAAATTATACTAACTCAAAGGTTCCATTACACAAAATCGACATCTACTTCCTAGAGGCACACAATGACATGTAGAAAACCTACTCTACAAGTGGGAAAGTGTCATCGCATTTATCTCATACAAGTTACCCTGGTAGTTAGCTTAACTCCACGGGTCCATACAGATCTCATACAGCCACTAGTATCCTCTCATACTAATGAGGCATACTACGGAATGCATAGTCGCAACCATGTGTTCTCACTACTCCCATCCTAGCCTGTACAAGCGCTCAAGGCATGGGCGAGAACATCGAAACAATTATCTTTTTAGGTTCATTTAATCCCCATTTAGCATGTAAATGTTATCACTTATTAACCAAACTTACAATGAGTTACCCTGGCAACCACTTAGGGCCCCAGACCCCATTGCAAGCCACTTCCCGACACTACAAGTAGATTACCTACCCTAATGCTCATGGAATCCTAAAATCACCACAGTCCTGTATAAGCGACTGCAAAGAAAATCCAAAAGATAATTCATAAAATGAATCATCAAATATTCATGATAAAAGCATCAAATATCCATAATAAGAATCATCAAATCTCCAAGATAAGAATCATCAAATCTCCAAGATAAGAATCATCAAAATCTCCATGAGCATCTGGAAAAGAATCCATAGAGAAGCATGACCGCAACAGTTCTCTATTGGCAACTGAAGGCATCACTGATAATCATAAGTATCAATTGGTTCTCAATAACCAAAATATATCTCAAAATAATCATCATATCCATTGGTTCTCAATAAGCAACCAAGAATATCTCAAAATCATACTGATCGAAGACTCCAAAATGGTTGAGTCAAAACATGTCACAACATGACATCATCAAGTATAAATCCACATTTCAGTCCTATCATGGCGACTAGAAAGTAATCCAAGGATAACTGATCGTTGACTCAAAAATGGTTAGCTCAAGTATCTCATACACATACATCTCAGCTTCACACATGAAGACTGATGAACAAATACAAACATTTTATAGAGTATACTTCAAGTGTATAAAGTTATCATCATTTGACATACAAGTCAACCCAATTGTTCCCCGATAGCATTATCCTTCCATTATTGAGAGTTACATTCTAAGAATAACTTAAGGATAAATATTCACTAAACTGATCATCATTGACCTTAATTAAATTGTTCTCTATTTTAACCATGATCCATATTCTAATTGATTAACTCTTCCTTAATGTTATTTCTACATTTCAACATTATCAAAGGATCATTATTCTTTTATAAAAGAACCAATTATCATTCTTCGAATAGGAGAATTATAACTTTATTAAAATGATCAACTTGATCAATCAATTAACATAGGTACACCATCCATGACCTATTAACATTCTAATAGTCTTCAATTAGAAACTTAATTAAGTGTTACTAAAGTTTGAGTCTTTTAATTTAATCGTTATCATCGTTGACAACCATATAGCCTCTAAGGTCATAATTCAAGTCATAAAACTTATCAATTTTGATATCAAAATTTCTACAATCTCATTAAAAGAATTATATCAATTAAATCTCTATAACTTAATTATTAATTAAATCTAATTAACTCTAATTAATTTAATTAATAATTACATATCCATGGCAACGTTCCAATTAATATAAGTTGACGAATAACTAACTATAATTTTGTAAGTCAAAAGTCAACTATAATTCAATACACAAATAATCATATTAATAGTTCAATAATAATAACTTGTTAATATTTAATAACAAGCTATATCGAGAATCTTATTAATAAATCTATAATGACCACATTCGTCATTCTTTCAATGAATACTAATATTCCGTTAATTAATCCGTATTAGCGATAATCATTAAGACCATTATACTACTATGTATTAATAATTTGTTGGACCCAACAAACATTAATAAATAATAACTATAATTAATCGGTCTAGAGAAACCTTGCATAAACTTGATTGGTTAATATCTAACTAACTCTTAACACCATTAAGGTATATCCATAACAATTCCAATCATAGCAAGATTATTAAATGTTATAACAATGTCTATTACCTTTGTCAATTAGATCCATTATCATTTAAAGTCTCTTAATAATCATCATTAAATAGCTATTATCAACATAACATAAATTACCATCTCGTAATAATTTAATATATATTAAATAATATATTTAATATACATTAAATAAAATTAATATTAAAGTCAACCATATTCAAATTAATAATTTAAAAGAATTCAATGTTTCCTTTGACTAGCGATAACTGACAAATTATCAATATTTCATATTAACAATTCTCAACATCTAACATTTATACTTAGCATATGTCAAAATCAATATATATATCTATATATATATATATATATACTAACTAAAATTATTAATACATAACATCTTTAATGTATCTGATGCCTATATATAAATATACATATATATATATATATATATATTTACATACCATCGAATTATAAAATTTGAATCACACAAGTACGTGCTTAATAATAAAGAGAGTGATTTATGAATTTAGTCTGATATATTACTGCGGCATTATATTAATTAATGCATGGACATCGCTGTCGCAAGTGTGCCTTAACGACATCCCATCATGGGTACTCTGCTTACGCAAGTACCCTGCAACTTAAGTATTGAATGCTCTATCGCAGGTACATTGCGTGCGCAGGTACCCCGCGACCCATATGTGTACTGCGATACGCACAGGGGGGTGTAACCCGCCCCTCATAATACATATGCAAACGTTTATTATTACAACATTTTTATAAAACATTTTTTCCACATATGCGATTCAGTATTGATAAAATTTTTCTCTCCATCACGTTTTAATCGCGACTATTACCGATCAATGTTTAAATAATATATGTATATGTCTATGTATATATGGATATATATATATATATATGTATATGTATATGTATATGTATATGTATATGTATATGTATATGTGGATATATATATATATATATATATATGTATATATATATATATGTGTGTGTGTGTGTGTGTGTGTGTGTGTGTATATATATATAAACACATAATTTAAGCATTATGGTAATTCAATTTATATATATATATATATATATATATATATAATGAGATCATATACTAGTTTCATATATAAAGGCCTTCTAACTTTTAAATTGAGAATTACCCTTTTTTTTTATAAAAAAAATATGGTCTCTAAATTAATCATATTAATCGTTTCTCAGATTTACCAATTAATTTGTCTAATAGGTTTGATCATAAATTTTAACTTAGAATTTCTTTCATACAAACCCTTGTCTAATCAAATCTTTGATTCCAATACAATTTGAACCCAAACCCGAGTTAGATCTAATTTCTTCCTTAATTGGATCTAGGGTTTTCTAATGTTTTCTTCTCAAACAAATAAATACATATCTAGATTCCAATTTCAATTATAGATTCAATCACAAGAGTATTCAGACACATAGACATGATAAAGATAGGAAACGAAATAGTGCAAAGAGAATATGCGAATATCACGAGTGCACCTAGACACTGATGCTAATTTTGCCATGCCTCAGAAGTCCATAGAAAATCTTTTCCTTCTCCATCATTCGCAATCCTTCCAAGATCCAAGCCAACCAAGAATCTCCAAGTGACTAAAAATGCAAGAAGGAGCATAGAAGCAAATAGAAAATATACGAGCATATGAATCTTCTCCAATGCATGTAAGCTTTGAAGCTTCCCTTTTAACTTGTAGCTTGTAGCTTCCATTCAGCTTCTACTTGAGCTTGTCCAAACACACTAGGAGAGCGTCTATTTAAAGGCCTCTAAGATGCATCTAAAGTGTCTCTAGAAACAACTAGAAGATAAGCATGACAACCAAGCATGGGTCTTCTCCAACCTTCTAAATGAGGCTTAAGGTTGTAGACACCATGTGCTCAAATAAAATGCTTACTCCTAAGTGTAGACAACTTGTGCATTCTTAGAGTGCAAACTTCTGTGTTGTCTATATGGCAACTCCCGAGAATTTGCCAACTCCTATGTGAGCAAACATAAAAATAATGAATATTAATTAATATAATACTTAATTTACTCTTCCCAATTTAATTTATTTACTTATTAAATCTCATGCACTAACTTTAATAATTCCACTTTTCAATCTTAATATATTTATATTTTAATCACATGAGATTTAGAATCTTTTATTAATTTAAAATATATTTTCCACTTTTAAATTTCATTTCCAAAACTTAATTGCTAAAATATTTATTAGCTTTAATAATAATATTATTTAGTCATTTATTTAAAAATGAACTCCAAATATATTATTATTAAAATAAATATTGTCACATTTCAACTTTTAAACTTTAAACTTTTATTTTCAAATTTAATTAATTTCTCAATTAATTAAATAAAATAAATATTAAAATACCATATTAATTTTTCATTAAATTAAACCATTAATTAAATCTTTTAATTAGGCTTAATCAATAGAAAATAAATCAAAGACTCATAAGGTAAAAATATGAAAACCCATCATAGCCAAAATACATACAAAATCAAACCAAGGGTTAATATCATGAATTATGTCATCCGACATATTCGGAGGGTACTCAACTCGGATACTTGTCCTAATTTTCCAATTAGAACAAATGGCTTAAAGGGTAGGGATTTGGACTTAAGAATTTATCTCCCCTCTCTTATCATTGAGATGATGTGATAGGGTACGCTCATCCTGACAATTCAGGGAAGTCGATACCCGATACCTGCAACTTGCATAAAAACTATGCATGTACAAGCACAATATATACTAAAGTAAACAGGCAATGGTAGGAAGTGGTGCATCGTGTAGATTCTGACTAGCAGGTAAATACAACTCCCTTCCTTAACCACATCAGACACACCATACAAAAGAAAACACACAAAGCAAACACACACACCATACACATGCAAGTATGGGGTAAGTATCCATAATAAAACACATATGATAATAAACCATCTAACTAATCATCATTAATAACTGAAAGCAATGTAATAATCATCATGCATACATGAAATATAAAGTCTAAGTGATCTCATCACATAATAAACTGAATCCATAGCACAATATCTGATAATCTCAAAAGAATGCTGCTAACCAACAACATGAAACTAGCTCTAAAAGAGTTCAACAATGTTAGCAAAATGCGAACTAGGGGCAGGCACTACACCCTTGGATTAGGCTTACTCTTGGAAGCCTACAAACAAATAGGGATATAACTCCCTCAATCTAGTTGTATTCTCCCAAGTAGTTGAAGAATCATCAGTAGGGTTCCATTGGACCCTTACCTGCTCGATGGTTCAACCCCTGAGGGTCAACCCCCGCTGCTCCAGAATATGAACCGGCTCCAAAGCCAACTGCCATCCTCTACCTGCAACACATTCCAATCAAGAACAAGCAAAATATTAGGAATATACTGCCTAAGCACTGAAACATGGAAAACATCATGAATGCGAGCTAGGCTGGGTCATAGAGCAAGGCGGTAAGCAACTGGGCTAATCCTCTCCAAAATCTTGAATGGTCCCACAAAGCGAGGTGCTAGCTTATAACCCTTTCTATACTAGATCAAACTCTTTTGCAGTCACACTCTCAAGAAAACCTTATCACCCACAGCAAACTACTTATCAATCCTATGAGCATCGACATACTTCTTCTGCCTATCCTGTGCTGTAGTCAAATGCTCACGGATATGCCCTACCTGTTGTTCCATATCATGAAGCATCTCAGGTCCCAATAGTATGCGATCCTCGAGGCTATCCCAACTCAATGGTGTACGAAAAGGACGTCCATATAATGCCTGAAAAGGTGCCATGCCAATAGAACTATGATACCCATTGTTGTAAGAAAACTCCACTAGGTAGAGATAGTCCTCCCAATGTGTCTGCCTATCCATCACATACATCCATAACATATCCTCCAAAACTTGGTTCACCCTCTTTATCTGACCATCAGTCATTGGATGATATGCCGAACTAAAGTTTAACTACGCTCCAAGCTCATGCTGCAGTGATATCCAAAATGCAGATGTGAATACAGGATCCCTGTCAAAAATGATCTTTCTAGGAATACCATGTAATCTCACAATGTCACGCATGAAGACATTAGCTACAAAAGCTGCTATGTAGGAAGACCTGATCGATGAAAAATGTGCTACCTTAGTCAACCGATCAACAGTAACCATGATAGCATCATGACGTCGAACTATCATAGGCTGCAATAGTCCTGTCAGGTGCTGGTGTTCTGCCTTGACTCTTTGACACTCAAGACACCTAGCCACAAAATCAACAATATCTCACTTCATCCCAAACCAAAAGAACAAACGTCTCAAATTAGCAGGCATCTTCTTGACACCTAGATGTGATGAGTAAGGTGTACGATGGGCTTCTGCCAGAATCAAGGTGTGAAGCTCATCCAGTAATGGCACATAAATCCTCCCCAAATGTCTTAAAAGACCATCTAATTCTCGAACGTAACCTACAAACTTACCTTCCAAGGGTCTCCCTGAGTCTATCTCTCTGCACACTTCCTAATACCAGGAATCTATAGGAAATGCCTGAAGAATTTGACTCCTCAAATCCACACTAAGAGTCATCGATGTTACCACATGTCTCCTACAACTCAAAGCATCTGCCACCACATTCTCCTTACCCTGAATGTACTTAACCTCAAAATCATACTCGCATAAAAATTCTATCCATTGTCTCTGGCGAGCATTCAAATTAGGCTGAGTAAAATTGTACTGAGGACTATGATGATCACTATGTAGCTCAAATCTGTGCCCCAACAAGAAATGTCTCCACCTTGTCAAAGCATGAACTACTGTTGCTAACTCAAGATCATGTGTAGGGTAATTTAACTCATGATCCTTGAGCTTGCGTGATTCATACGCAATCACCTGTCCATTCTACATCAACGCTGCTCCAATTCCTTCAAGAGAAGCATCTGTACACACCATGAAATCATCTTCTGGTTTAGGTATAGCTAAAATTGGTGCACTAGTCAAAAGCTCCTTGAGCCTCTGAAATGCTTCCTCACATTTCTTTGTCCACACAAACTTCTTACCTTTCCTCTGAAGAGAAGTGATAGGATGTGCTATCCTAGAGAAGTTCTGGACAAATCTGTGATAATAACTAGCTAAAACCATGAAACTACGAATCTTTGACACATTAGTTGAGGTAGGCCAATCTATTATCACCTGAATCTTTGGAAGATCCACTGAAATACCATCACTTGAGATAACATGCCGTAAATACTGAATCTCCAATTTGAAGAATTCACACTTAGCGGCATTGGCATAAAGCTGATTGCCTCTCAAACACTGCAATACCAACTACAGGTGTTCCTCATGCTCCTTCTGAGTCTTAGAAAATATCAATATGTCATCACGAAACATGAGAACAAACTTGTCAAGATATGATCGAAAAACACCATTCATCAAACTCATGAACACTGATGGAGCGTTAGTCAATCCAAAAGGTACCACTGTGAACTCATAATGCCCATAGTGAGTTCGAAAAGCAATTTTGTGAATGTCTACTTCCTTAATACGAAGCTGGTGGTATCCTGACTTAAGGTCAATCTTGGAGAATACTGTAGCTCCCTTGATCTAATCAAATAAGTCATCAATCCTAGGCAAAGGATACCTGTTCTTAATAGTCACCTTGTTCAACTGTCTGTAGTCAATACAAAGGCGCAAAGAATCATCTTTCTTCTTCACAAAGAGCACTGGAGCTCCCCATGGTGATACACTAGGTCGAATGCTCCCTTTGGCCAGAAGTTCCTCTAGCTGAAGACGTAGCTCACCGAGTTCCTGAGTAGTCATACGATAAGGAGCTTTAGAGATAGGCTTCACTCCAAGAATTAGATCAATGCTAAAATCAATGTCCCTCTTTGGAGGCATTCCTGGAATCTCACTTGGAAAGACATCTGCGTACTCTTGTAAAATCGGGTGATCTAAAGTCTTCCTCACAGGATCTTCCTCATCAAGATCATTTACCATAATAGAAAATATCTGACATTCCTTACGAAAACTTTGCTTCAATTGCATAGTAGAAATCATCCACAGAGATATAGGCCTCGGTATCCCAACTATCTTCACATCATTCCCTTGGTCATCTTGGCACAAAATAATCTTCTTCCTACAATCTATACTGGCTCTATGAGATCCAAGTTAGTCCATGCCTAGAACCACATCATAGGAACCAAGGGGTATGACTCAAATATCCACTACCATATCAAAGCTCCCTAAGCTAAGCCCACACTTATGAACTACAGAATCCATGGAGGCCTTAATCCCTGAGGCTAGTTCCACTTTCCAATCATGATCTTGCTTCACCACATCTAGCTTACACTTAGAAACTATAGATGGTGAAATAAATGAATCTGTAGCTCCTGAATCAAACAAAACTGAAAGAGATATACCTCGAATAGCACCTGTGGTATCAACCACTGTTCCTTGATGATCTGCCTGATGCTGATCAACTACTACAAAAACTATATGAGCTCTCCCTGCATCACCAACTGTGGGTTCTGAAGCTGTAGGCCTAGGTCCTGAAAATTGAGGTGCTCGCTGTGGACACTAAGCTACATAATGTCTAATCTAACCACATGAAAAAAATTCTGTATTCCTACCAGATCCTCTTCCCATAGGTGGTACATTAGATTGCTGGTGACTGTTCCTACTTACAAAAGTTTGGCTACTCTGAGCTGGCTGATTGGACTGATTCTGTTTATTGCGTTGAGCATTACGGTTGTTCTTAAAGTTAGAACCTTTTCCACCACCTTGAGCCTAAGAATTTGATCCCTTCTGCTGTTGCATCTTCTGAGACTGCTGCTAATACTGTTTCCCCTTAGAAAAGAAAGGTTTCTTGTTACCACCTAAATTGAAGTTGCCTTTAGATCTTGATGCTGCTGGTGCTCCTACAAAACCACCTTGACCAAGGTTGACACTTTTCTCAACAAGGATTGCTCGATGTACCACATCCTTGAGAGTTTTTGGCTCAAATACCTTGACACCCCCAATTATATGGTTATTCAAACCCCTAATAAAGTGTTGTGTCAATTGAGCTGAATTTTCATTGAACCCTGAAAAAGGCATAAGCTCATAAAACATACGCTCATACTCGGTCACTAACAAAGTGTACTTCTTGAGATTATGAAACTCATCTGCCCTTTGTAGTTTCCATTCCTCTGGTAGGAATCATTCATGAAAACTCTCTGAGAATAGTTCCCACGTGACACTGTTCATATCAATTCCCAGCTTCTTCTCCTCAATCGTCCACCAAGTGGCCCAAAAATTCTCTAAATTAGTGATCGCAAATCTTACCTTAACATTGCTATCAAAATCCTGCATGGCAAAAATCTTGTCGAGGGAAATCAGCCATTGCTCTGCCACATAACCAGAACCTTTCCCATTGAAAGGCTTGACCTTGGATCTTGAAAGATCCTTCATTTGAGTGGACACAATGGACCTTTGACAATCCTTCCGAGGACTTCTAGATCTGGGTCTATGCTCTTGTTCTGTCTGATGCACTTTAGGTTATTCTTGAAGAGGAGGTAAACGTTCTAGAATAGTCTGCATCATCTGTCTTAGACTAACCTCATCAGACTCAGCTTGGTCCTCTCTATGGCTCTCTTCCTGCTGCCTATTAGAGTGCTCTTTCCTGCTCTCTACAAAAGCTGATCCCTCATGGGCAGACTCATGGGCACTAATCGCTCTGCCATGACCACGGCCTCTTCCTCGGCCTCTACCACGGCCTCTATCAGAAGACCTAGTCCCAGACACTATCCTAGTTTCAAGTTGAAGAGATACACTTAATAGTTCATAGTTTTAGTTGTTCCAAAATACCTAGAGCTCCCAATGTAGAAACTCAGGCTCTGATACCAAATGTAATGCCCCACCAAGGGATCGAAAGAATTAACCTAGAATTTCACTAAGTTTAGTAACAAATTTTTTTTTAAAAAAAAATAACATGGAAGTAAATACCACATATAACTTGTACATAATAATGGAAGCAATAGCAATGTCCATCTAAAAGTAAACATAACATACATAACCAATTTCATTCTTTAAGAATCCCTTAATATTGAATTACATCTAAATTAACTAACATACATGAGTCCATCTAGTACAACATCCACATGAAATAATAATGATAAGTCCAATGTTCATACATTACATTTCCAAATGCTCAATCATCCACTGTACATGTCATAGGGTATGAAGGCTTAAAAGAATATACATATGTGAAATAAGGTACATCATCTTATTCTAATCCATGATACATCAAAGACAATCACATGATACACATGATACATCATCATAGAATACATATACATCCATCGTAAGATCAAACATAACTAACTAAGTGCATGATTCCTCCCAACCGTTAATAGCATCATTAGACCATCGTGGGCCCTAGCCATCCCTCCGTGCATAACATCCCAATTCACTGAAGAGATCATCGGTATTAACATAGTAGGAATCTCACTCCTAACATATACAACATCATATGTAGAAAGTAATCTAACATGCAAATATAATCATAAGATAAACATCATCTAACATATGCTAATCATCAATGAAAAGATACATATCCACCATCATGAAGGACGCATCAGCCACGATGCCTCAATGAATCTCAAATGATAAGAGTGGAAAATACACTACCACCCGACTGCATGTTACCTAAGTGATCCACTCCCATCGTGCTGAGGAGATAATCTCAAGTCCCAAATAGGTTATCAAAACCACACAGCATAAATCCCTAAAATCTAGGAATACTAAAAGTATACTAACTCAAAGGTTCTAATCACAAAATTGACATCTAATCCCAGAGGCACACAATGACATGTAGGAACCTACTATGCAAGCGGGAAATTGTCATCGCATTTATCACGTACAAGTTACCTTGGTAGTTAGCTAAACTCCATGGGTCCATACTGATCTCATTCGGCCACCAGTATCCTCTCATATTGACAAGGCATACTATAGAATGCAAGGTCGCAACCATGTGTTCTCACTACTCCCATCCTAGCCTATACAAGCACTCAAGGCATGGGTGAGAACAAAACACTTATCTTTTTAGGTTCATTCAGTTAGTATTAGGTGTGAATGTTATCACTTATTAATCCACCTTACAATGAGTTACCCTGGCAGCCTCTTAGGGCCCCGGCCCCCATTGCAAGCCACTTCTTGTCACTACATGCAGATATCCTACCCTAATGCTCATGGAATCATAAATCTCAAAACCATAAAAATAATCCATAATAAAATCATCAAATAAAAGCATCAAATCTCCATGAGAAAACATCCATAGAAAATCATGACCACAACAGCTCTCTATTGGCAATTCAAGCATCACTGATAATAAAAAGTATCCAATGGTTCTTAATTACCAACAATATATCTCAAACACACTGATCGAAGACTCCAAAAATGGTTGAGTCAAACATGTCATGACATGACATGATCAAGAATAAATCCACATTTCAGTCCCATCATGGCGACTAGAAAATAACCAAGGATAACTGATCGATGACCAAAAATAATGATTAAGTCTCATAAATAAGAATCTCAACTATAACAATCAGTATTCACATCCAATACACAGAGCATTCCATCACATACCCATGGTTGGGATATAAGATCGAGATTAAAACATCATCATGGCATCACAGTCACATAACCCCCAAGCCTCTGGTAGACGTCCTATACTGGTCAACATTAGTCAACCCAAAACCCAAAACAATAGCATAAGGAATACACAATGTAAACACATGTTTTGGTTTTGCTAAGTTTTTGAATTTTAAAAGTCTCATTTTACATTTTTCCAAATTATATCAAGTGGAGAAATTGCACGTTTTTTCTAACCCAAGTATTCATTTAATAGATAAAAGATTCTCCATCAGACTCAATTTTCTAATTGATTTATATGACATTGTTTGAAAATTGACATTCTCAATGAATCAATAACTTTGATTATATATTCTAATAATTAATCTTTAAAAAAAACTAAGTTTAATTAAATTAATTGTTAATATCTCTTCATAATTGATGATTTTCCAATCCTTCAGGAGTTTGCAGATGTGTTTGCTTCAGAGCTTCCATGTATGCCTCCACCACAAGCAGTGGATTTTCACATAGACCTAGTACCAGGAGCTGAGCCAATTTCAAGAGCACCATATAGGATGACTACTCATGAGCTTAGTGAGCTAAAGGCTTAGTTGGAGGAACTCTTGGAGAAGGGGCATATTCGACCTAGTGTGTCACCTTGGGGTGCACTGGTGATCTTCGTCAAGAAGAAGGATGGATCACTTAGGTTGTGTATTGATTATCAGCAATTGAACAAAGTAACCATCAAGAACTGATACCCTCTTCCTAGAATCGATGATCTCTTTGACCAGTTGCCGGGTGCCAAATTTTTTTCAAAGATTGACCTAAAGTCGGGTTACCATCAATTGAGGATTGTGGATAGTGATATCCCCAAGATAGCTTTTCGTACTAGGTATGGCCACTACGAGTTCACCGTGGTACCTTTCGGCCTTACGAATGCTCCAGCTGTATTCATGAGCCTCATGAATGGAGTATTTCATACCTTTTTGGATAAGTTTGTGGTTGTGTTTCTTGATGACATTCTGATTTATTCTCATGATGAGAGAGAGCATGAAGAGCACTTGAGATAGGTATTGCAGAGGCTAAGAGAGAATCAGTTGTTTGGCAGCTTGTCGAAGTGTGCATTCTTCAGACCCGAGATACATTATTTGGGTCATGTCATATCAGGTGATGGTGTCTCAATAGACCAATCAAAGATTAGGGCTATCATGGATTGGCCAGCACCCACCAGTGTTACCGAAGTGAGGAGCTTTATGGTGCTAGCAGGTTATTACCGACGCTTCATTTTAGGATTCTCTAGATTGGCACACCCCATCACTTCTCTTCAAAGGAAGGGGAAGAAGTATGAGTGGACGAAGAAGTGTGGTAGAGCTTTTGAAGAGCTCAAGAGAGCCCTCACGAGTGCACTGATTCTTGCAGTACCAGATCCTGTTGCAGATTTTGTGGTGTGCACTGATGCATCTTTAGATGGGTTAGGAGCAGTCCTTATGCAGGCCTATTTACTTTGAGTCTAGGAAGTTGAAGACTCATGAACTCAATTATCCTACTCATGACCTAGAACTAGCGGCAGTGGTTCATGCCTTGGTGAGATGGTGACATTTCCTTCTGGGTCATAGATTCGAGCTTCATTCCGATCACCAGAGCTTGCAGTACATATTTTCTCAGCCGAACCTTAATGCTAGGCAAAGAAGGTGGATGGAGTTGCTGTGTGAGTATGATTTTGATGTTCATTACATCAAGGGAAAGGAGAGTGTGGTTGCAGATGCCTTAAGCAGAAGGCGCCATGAACTTTCATTTGTGACTACTTGCACCGACTTGAGAGAGCGTATCTTGCAGCACTTACCAGCTGATGAGCTTTATGCAAAAGTAAGTCATTTGGTACATTCTCAGAGACCCTTGGAAGGAAATTTTGCAGAGTATTCTTTGGAGTCTGATGGAATTTTTTGGCATAGGGGATGTATGTATGTACCTTCCATTGGGGGTTTGCGCGAGCTCATTGTACTTGAAGCTCACAGAGCACCTTATGCCGTGCACCCCGATGTTAAGAAGTTACATGGAGATTTGAGGCAGCTGTATAATTGGCCAGGCATGAGAGTGCAGATTGCTAGCATAGTTGCAAGATGCCTCAACTGCCAGAGGGTGAAGGCGGAGCACCGTCATCCTGGCGGGCTTCTCCAACCACATGAGATTGTAGTGTGGAAATGGGACACTATATCTATGGATTTTATTGTTGGTCTTCCTATGTCATCTCATTGCCATGATGCCATTTTGGTGATATTCGACACATTGAGCAAGGTTGCCCATTTCTCACCCATGCGTACTACATTCACAACACGGGACATAGCTCAGGTGTTCTTGTGGGACATTGTTAGACTTCATGGTGTTCCCCGTAAGATCATATCTGATATAGAATCTTTGTTCACTTCTTCATTTTGGAGAGAGTTGCAGTTGGCTTTGGGCACTAGGCTCAATTTTAGTACAGCGTACCACCCTCAGACCGATGGCTAGACCGAGTGAGTGAATCAGGTTTTGGAGGACATGCTACGTATGTACGTGATGGACCATCAGGTCAAATGGGATGAATACCTTCATCTTGTCGAGTTTTCCTATAATAATGGGCATCATTCTTCCATAGGTATGCCGCCATATGAGGCTTTGTATGGGAGATCGTACAGGACACCCTTGAGTTGGGATAGGATTGAGGATCGAGTATCTATTGGGCCCCAATTAGTAAAGGAGATGGAGCAGCAGGTGACCCTGATTAGACAACGCCTGAGAGAGGCACAGGATAGGCAGAAGAAGTATGCAGATGCATAGAGGATAGATCAAGAGTATCAGGTTGGTGATAGAGTGTTCTTGAGGGTACGACCACACAAGAGTCCAATTCGATTCGGAAAGGGCTCTAAGTTGGCACCTCAGTTTGTTGGGCCGTTCGAGATCCTTGAGAGGATAGGACCTGTTGCATACCATTTAGCTTTGCCACCTAGCCTATCACACATCCACGATGTATTTCATATTTCAATACATAGAGGATACATTTATGATGAGTCTCATATTATAGATTAGGATGCTTTACAGGTGGAGTCAGACGGACAGCTGGCATTGGAGCCTATCTGCATTATTGCTCGACGGACCCTAGCACTTTGAGGCCGAGAGCTGGACTAGGTTAGGGTCCAATGGGATTGTTATGATGAGGTCACAGCTTCATGAGAGGATGCAACACAAATGTGATCTCAGTACTCGTACTTTTTTGATGAACTCCAGGAGGAAGTTCATGCCTAGTGGGGGAGGATGTGAGGCCTCGCCCCGACCCGTCATAGCATAGTGATACATTACCCTTATTTTGTTATTCACGACTCGAGATGTTGAGACATTATCTGATGCTTAGAACATATTTTATTATTTCTTGTTGTGTGATGTTATTTTCAGATATATTTGATGATTGTCATATAATGTTTCATGTATATTTATGTTGATGAAATCAGTAAAGGTAGGATCGAGACTTTGATTTAAGATATTTTAAATGGTTAAGAATTAAGTAGGATAAAGAAACCCTTATTGATGTATGTTTTAATTTATGTGAATTTTTGAATACGTATACATTTATGTACATATGATTTTACGGGACTATTGATGTGTGCAATGAGTGTGCAGATATTTAGCCAAGAAACCCTACAGAGGAACAAAACTGATCTCCATGTGCTAAATTTGAAAACCTTGTTGTTCGTAATTCACATATTTGTATTGTGAGAAGTATGTATGCATCTTCCTTGTTTAGTGGATGTTAATGTTCATAATTATCTTCTTTCAGTGTCGCTTGACACTCGTAAAATGTTTATGTGCGTCGGTGTGCTGTTAGGGTTAATTGTTTAACCTTTGGACCAAGTTGGTTTAAGTTAGAATAGTAAGTTGGACCTATTTTATTCCTAGATTTTATTTGACTCTAAACCTCTTCTTAAGGTTTTAAAACTTGTTTTTTTTCTAACCATAGGGTATGGGTATGGGTTAGGGGTCTTTTCCAACCCCTAAGCCCCTTGCTTTGACTTTTGAGGTCACTCAAAAAGTCCCATTTTGCCTTTGTGCGAAAATTGATCATGGGTATCTTGAGTTACCTCACCTCATCTCCACTTGGGGTTTAACCATAGTGTAGGTTGAGTTAGGAGTTTCTAGGGTGGCTAGTGGGTGAAAATAGTTATTGCTCCTTTTGGGTGGTTGAGTTGGAGGCTTATTTGGAGGCCTTCCTTGGACTAGTGGGTTGTTACCCAATCTCTACTTTTAGAGAAGATTTTCTTGAAGCTTGAAGAAGGAAAGGGATACTCTACTCAAACTGTTTCATTGCCATTACCTCTTTGTGAAGGTAGGAAATTCTCATCTCCCTTATTCAGATTTTATGTTTGGTTTCATGTTCATGTTATCTTATTGTTGCTTCACTGTTGTATGGTTGTGGGTATGTGGGAAGATTTGAAAACCATGTCTTTTTGGTTGTTTTCCTTCCTTGTTTATGTTTGCATTTTTTTTGAGTTTTCCTTACATGGGTGTTTTGGTATTACTCACCCTTGGAGAGGGCAGAAGTGACCAATTTTGGGAAAGGTATGTTTAGTTGGACTCCAACCTGTGTAGAGTCTCTTCTCAGGATGAGAAGAGGGATAAAGGGTAGGGTGTTATGGGCCCTTACCCGTCAGCACAAACCTGGTATGAGTATGGAAAGTTTAAATGGGAGAACAGAAGTTCTTGCTTATTAGCCCCAATTGGGCATCTGAATGGGTGTTGTGCTTGACTTCTCCTATTGGAAGAATCCACCTTTCCCTAGTCTTGATTCATTGTGAAGCTTATTGTGTAAACCATGTATGATTATGCATGCTTGATGTTCTTTTGGTTCTTCTTGGTTGTCACCCGATCAGATATTGGTTTCCTCCATGGTTCTTGAAATGAGATTCAGAAAACATTAAAAACTCCTTAATTATGATCATGAAGAAAATTTGATAAAGTTATTGAAAATTGGGATTGAGATCCTATTGTAAATTGTATTTTTTAAACCTTATTGTATATGGCAACGAAGCCGAGTTTTCTTCCTTATTCTTTCTCGGCTGAGCCTTTGAATCAGGTTAGCCAATAAAGTAATGTTTGAGTATATTTGGTTCTCATAATATTTGATCATAATGTTCAGTTGTATGAGTGCTCATCAAAATAGAATAAATAAATTTGCATATATATAGATGGGAGAATAGAATCATAGATAATGTCTTGATTTATGAATGTTCAAGTTTTAATTACGATAATGAAGAGTTGAATTGATATAGTGAGTTTCAATTATGATGTATAAGTATTATGATGAGATCAATCAAGAGCAAACCCTATATTACGAAATCAAAGATATTTCATTTCTTGATAAATTTCATGGTGGTTATAATCAAATTTGAATGAGAATAATCCACCACCTTTTTTTAAAAAATTATGTGTATAATATCATTCACCTCCTAAGTTCTTCAAATATGATCAATTGGACTGAGAGGTTGCATTCTTGAAAACAATAAGAATAATAATCAGAATTTAGAACTCATACCATGTCCTTGAAGAATCAATATAAAACATACATGTTTGAATAAGAGATTGAGAGACTATACCTAATGTACTCCTTTGCATTGGAATACTTGTATTAAGGAAGAATGTTAATAATAGATTTATTCTAATCCTTAGTAACATAAATGAAATGCATAAAATGTCATGGCCATGCCTTGTTAAAATTTTGCTTCAAAAAAAAAAATATGCACTCCCAGGAGTAAAAACTCTCTGGAAAATACATGAGGAGAAATTTCTTTCCTTCCCAGACCACAGAGCATATTCTTGCTCAGATTCCTTTCTAAATGAAATAAGAAACAAATAAATATTATGTTAATCTCTTGGGTGCACAATTTTGAATACATAAATAGGTATATTTTAAAAAAAAGGTTAACATAATAATATCTTTCCTTTCACCCATAAAACTTTATGTATTCATTGCCCTCCTTGGTCTTGGATGTTAGTTAGCCTTGTTTTAAAAAGGTTTTAGTGTCTGTCCCAAGTCAAAGTGGATGAGATGGGAGGATGATGTCATCCTGCCACCTTGTCCCATCCCCATTCTTCTCCATTCCTAGCGGCCAGTTGGGGAAGATGGCATTTATGGGAGAAAGGAGATTGAGGTGGTCACTTTCATTCCTTAAAACTCCCTTGCTCACCTCTGTTCACGTGCCCACCTCTTGGGTTGAATTTTCCTTACCTTGGGCTACATGGCAAGTGGGGTGGATAAGGCTATGTCATGACATGACATTGAATTTGGATGTTGGCTTAGCTTTGGGATGGTATTGTTGTTGAAAGTTAATGCTTGTTTTAAACTTTAGACTTTGTCTCCCCTACGTACCTTCTCCTTGATGTGCAGGTTTGGGGTAGCGTGGGGCCTAGGGAGAGGTGTAGGGAGGGGTCAGACCACTTGACTTGTAGCCAAGTGGATGTTAGGGGCTAGGGTGTAGGTAAGATCTTAGGGCAGGAGGGTTAGTGGTTAGGTGTTAGTAAGTAGGTAGGCTTAGTTAGTAGTGTTTGATTTAATTGTATTTCAGTTTAAATGTAGTTAGAAATTTAGAATATGATTAGTATTAATTTAGAAAGTTTAGTATTTATTAGTTGGTTGTTTAATTAGTATAGTTACCTTTGTTTTTTTTTGTTATTTGAATTTTCTTTTAACTTATTAGTTTAGTCTAGTTTCTTTTCTATATATTGTTATTTTAATAGTTAGTTTCATTGAAACTTTAAATTGTTAAAGTATAATTAGTTAATTTAATAAAGTTTTAAGGTTATTCTATGTTTTGATTAAGGACTCCTTGTGTTGATCGTTAATAATTTTTAGTTACTTAGTTATGGGTTAATTTTATAAGTACTAATTTAGTTAGTTTTAATTTTAAATATACTCTTACTGTTTTAACCATTAAATAGTTTAAATTTATCGATTAACTAGCTATTTAAATAAGTTTTACTGTAGGTTTGATTCATTTGATATTGCAAGTAATTTGAGATCCGAATTCATGCACATTGTTATCTATGTAAGTTTTATTGCATATCATTATAAGTTAATATAATATCATAATTTTATCGAGATTAATCTAATAATGAAAGTTTTAAAATTTTAATGATGTTATCATCCTCATGTCTAAAACCTTAGGATTGTAATGTAAAGAACCTGTACTAAAGCTTCTATCTCAATCATATCAAACTTAGAGCATGTTGAATTTTAAATCAAAAAAAAATAAATTTGTTGTGTTCTTGAATTCATACTCACATTTGATCATATTCACATACGCAAAGATCAAGTTTGACCAAAATTTGACCAGATTTAACCACGGTTCACTTGAGTTGACTAGTTTCGAAAAGAATTTTGACATAATTAAACGAAATTATTTAATTAAATGGAGCACTTACTTCTAATTAATTAAACAAATTTAATTAAATGAGAAGTCGTTACTAATTAATTAAATGAAGTTATTTAATTAAATAAAAAAAGTGTCTCTAATAAATTATAGATTATTTAATTAAATAGAAAAAGTAATTATGAGAGCATATCTCATTTTATTAAATTAAATATCTCAACAAAATCTCTTTTCAGTTCAAAAAGGGAAATTTCCAGTTCACTATTCATCAAAAATGAACTAAATCAGTTAACTCATTTTTCTACTCAAATTGAATCAGTTAACTCCTTATTTTACTCAAATTAAATTTGTTAACTCCCTTTAATTTGGAAATCTCCCTTTATGACTGAACTTCACCTTTAATCCTAACTGTTGATTGAAATCGATCTCAACCATTGATGAATTCCAAAAATGTCTATATAAGATACCCTCATCTCTTCATTTTGAAAGGTTGAATGAGAATTTGCATCGAATTGTTGCTCAAATTCATACTCACATTTACTCATATTCACATACGCAAAGATCAAGTTTGACCAAAAGTTGACCAGATTTAACCACGATTAACTTTAGTTGACTAGTTTCAAAAATTTTTTTGAAATAATTAAACGAAATTAGTTAATTAAATGGAGTACTTACTTCTAATTAATTAAATAAAGTTATTTATTTAAATGAGAAGCCATTCCTAACTAATTAAATGAAGTTATTTAATTAAATAAGAAAAGTGTCTCTAATTAAATAAAGATTATTTAATTAAATAGAAAAAGTAATTATGAGATCGTATCTCACTTTATTAAATTAAATATCTCAACAAAATCTCTCATCAGTTCAAAAAGGAAAATTTCCAGTTCACTACTGATCAAAAATCAGTTAAATCAGTTAACTCCTTTTTTTACTCAAATTGAATCAGTTAACTCCTTATTTTACTCAAATTAAATCTGTTAACTCCCTTTAATTTAGAAATCTCTCTTTATGACTGAACTTCACCTTTAATCTTGATCATTGACTGAAATCGATCTCAACTATTCATGAATACAGGGAAAGCCTATTTAAGAGACCCTCATCTCTTCATTTTGAAAGGTTGAATGAGAATTTGCATCGAATTGTTGCTGGAATTCATACTCACATTTGCTCATATTATCATACGCAAAGATCAAGTTTGCCCAAAAGTTGACCAGATTTAACCACAGCTGACTTGAGTTGACTAGTTTTAAAAAAAAATTTGAAATAATTAAACAAAATTATTTAATTAAATGGAATACTTACTTCTAATTAATTTAAAAAAGTTATTTATTTAAATGAGAAGCCATTCCTAATTAATTAAATGAAGCTATTTAATTAAATAAGAAAAGTGTCTCTAATTAATTAAAGATTATTTAATTAAATAGAAAAAGTAATTATGAGACCATATCTCATTTTATTAAATTAAATATCTCAATAAAATCTCTCTTCAGTTCAAAAAGGGAAATTTCTAGTTCACTATTGATCAAAAATGAGTTAAATGAGTTAACTCCTTTTTCTACTCAAATTGAATCAGTTAACTCCTTGTTTTACTCAAATTAAATCTGTTAACTCCCTTTAATTTGGAAATCTCCGTTTATGATTGAACTTTACCTTTAATCTAGACCGTTGATTGAAATCGATCTCAACCGTTGACGAATTTTAGGAAAGTCTATTTAAGAGACCCTCATCTCTTCATTTTGAAATGTTGAATGAGAATTTGCATCGAATTTTTGCTGGAATTCATACTCACATTTGCTCATATTCACATATGCAAAGATCAAGTTTGACCAAAAATTGACCAGATTTAACCACAGTTGACTTTAGTTGACTAATTTAAAAAAAATTGAAATAATTAAACAAAATTATTTAATTAAATGGAGTACTTACTTCTAATTAATTAAACAAAGTTACTTAATTAAATGAGAAGCCATTCCTAACTAATTAAATGAAGTTATTTAATTAAATAAGAAAATTGTCTCTAATTAATTAAAAATTATTTAATTAAATAGAAAAAGTTATTATGAGAGCATATCTCATTTTATTAAATTAAATATCTTAACAAAATCTCTCTTCAGTTCAAAAAGGGAAATTCCCATTTCACTATTGATCAAAAATGAGTTAAATCAGTTAACTCCTTTTTCTTCTCAAATTCAATAGGTTAACTCCTCATTTTATGCTAATTAAATCTGTTAACTTCCTTTAATTTAGAAATCTCCCTTTATGACTGAACTTCACCTTTAATCCTGACCGCTGATTGAAATCGATCTCAACCGTTGATGAATTCCAAGAAAGTCTATTTAAGAGACCCTCATCTATTCATTTTAAAAGGTTGAATGAGAATTTGCATCGAATTGTTGGTGGAATTCATACTCAGATTTGCTCATATTCACATACGCAAAGATCAAGTTTGACCAAAATTTGACTAGATTTAACCACAGTTGACTTGAGTTGACTAGTTTCAAAAAGAATTTTGAAATAATTAAAAGAAATTATTTAATTAAATGGAGCACTTACTTCTAATTAATTAAACAAATTGAATTAAATGGAGCACTTACTTCTAATTAATTAAACAAATTTAATTAAATGAGAAGTCGTTACTAATTAATTAAATGAAGTTATTTAATTAAATAAAAAAAGCGTCTCTAATTAATTTTAGATTATTTAATTAAATAGAAAAAGTAATTATGAGAGCATATCTCATTTTATTAAATTAAATATCTCAACAAAATCTCTCTTCAGTTGAAAAAGGGAAATTCCCAGTTCACTATTGATCAAAAATGAGTTAAATCAGTTAACTCCTTTTTCTACTCAAATTGAATCAGTTAACTCCTTATTTTTCTCAAATTAAATCTAGTAACACCCTTTAATTTAGAAATCTCCCTTTATGACTAAACTTCACATTTAATCCTGACCATTGATTGAAATCAATCTCAACCATTCATGAATTACAGAACAGTCTATTTAAGAGACCCTCATCTCTTCATTTTGAAGGTTGAATGAGAATTTGCATCGAATTGTTGCTTGAATTCATACTCACATTTGCTCATATTCACATATGCAAAGATCAAGTTTGACCAAAAGTTTACCAGATTTAACCACGGTTGACTTGAGTTGACTAATTTTGAAAAGAATTTTAAAATAATTAAAAGAAATTATTTAATTAAATGGAGTACTTACTTCTAATTAATTAAACCAAGTTATTTAATTAAATGAGAAGCCATTTCTAATTAATTAAATGAAATTATTTAATTAAATAAGAAAAGTGTCTCTAATTGATTAAAGATTACTTAATTAAATAAAAAAAGTAATTATGAGAGCATATCTCATTTTATTAAATTAAATATCTCAACAAAATCTCGCTTCAGTTGAAAAAGGGAAATTTGTAGTTCACTATTGATCAAAAATGAGTTAAATCAGTTAATTCCTTTTCCTACTCATATTGAATCAGTTAACTCCTTATTTTACTCAAATTAAATCTATTAACTCCCTTTAATTTGGAAATCTCCCTTTATGACGAAACTTCACGTTTAATCCTAACCGTTGATTGAAATCAATGTCAACCATTCATGAATTCCAGGAAAGTCTATTTAAGAGACCATCATCTCTTCATTTTGAAAGGTTGAATGAGAATTTGCATCGAATTGTTGCTGAAATTTAAACTCACATTTGCTCATATTCACATACGCAAAGATCAAGTTTGACCAAAAGTTGACCAGATTTAACCATGGTTGACTTGAGTTGACTAATTTCGGAAAAAAATTGAAATTATTAAATGAAATTATTTAATTAAATGTAGTACTTATTTCTAATTAATTAAACAAACTTATTTAACTAAATGAGAAGCCATTCGTAATTAATTAAATGAAGTTATTTAATTAAATAAGAAAAGTGTCTCTAATTAATTAAAGATTATTGAATTAAATAGAAAAAGTATTTACGATAGCATATCTCATTTTATTAAATTAAATATCTCAACAAAATCTCGCTTTGGTTCAAAAAGGAAAATTTTCAATTCACTATTGATCAAAAATGATTTAAATCAGTTAACTCCTTTTTCTACTCAAATTGAATCAGTTATCTCCTTATTTTACTCAAATTAAATCTGTTAACTCCCTTTAATTTGAATATCTCACTTTATGACTAAACTTCACCTTTAATCCTAATCGTTGATTGAAATTGATCTCAACCGTTGATCAATTTCAGAAAAGTCTATTTAAGAGATCCTCATCTCTTCGTTTTGAAAGGTTGAATGAGAATTTGCATCGAATTGTTGCTGGAATTCATACTCACATTTTCTCATATTCACATACGGAAAGATCAAGTTTGTCCAAAAGTTGACCAGATTTAACCACGGTTGACTTGAGTTGATGAGTTTCGAAAAGAATTTTGAAATAATTAAACGAAATTATTTAATTAAATGGAGTACTTACTTCTAATTAATTAAATAAAGTTATTTAATTAAATGAGAAGCCATTCCTAATTAATTAAATGAAGTTATTTAATTAAATAAGAAAAGTGTCTCTAATTAATTAAAGATTATTTAATTAAATAGAAAAAGTAATTATGAGAGCATATCTCATTTTATTAAATTAAATATCTCAACTGTAGTGCCTACCCTCGTTCACATATTTTCTATACTTATTGTTGCTATTATTATCAGACTTTGATGGACTAGTTTTATGTTGATGGTTTAGTGGTGTTGTTTTGACACTATCAGATATTATGATAGGGATTCAGTTGATATATCATGAGATCATTTAGACTTTACATTTCATGTATGTATGATGATCATTACATTGTTTTCAGTTATTAATGATGATTAGTTAGATGGTTTATTATCTTATGTGTTTTATTATGGTTACTTACCCCATATTTACATGTGTATAGTGTGTGTGTTTTCTTATTGCATAGAATTTCTGATGTGGTTAAGGAAGGGAGTCGTAGTCACCTGCTTAGTCGGGATCTACATGATGCACCACTTCCTGCCATTGTCTGTTTAGCTTAGTATTATATATTGTATGTACATGCATAGTTTTTTCTGCAGGTTGTAGGTACCGGGTATCGACTTCCCTAAATTGCTAGGATGAGCGTACCCTATTATACTATCTCAATGATAAGAGAAGGGAGATAAATTCTCAAGTCCAAATTCCAAACTTAAAAAAAAAAAAAACCATTTGTCCTAGTGAGTTAGGACAATTATCAGAGTTGAATACCCACCGAATGTGTCGGATGACATATTTCATGATTTTTAACCCTTTAGATTGATTTTGTATGATTAGTTCTATGATGGGTTTTCATATTTTATCTTGGAGGTCTATGATGAATTTTTCATTAATTAAGTCTTAATAAATAGATTTAATTAATAAATTATTTATTTGAGAAAATTAATAAAATATCATGATCTTTGATATTTTGATTATGATTAATTAAATGTGAATTATTGAGGAAAGGAATTAAATAAAAGAAAACTAGAAATTAAAATTAATAATAATTATCAAATAATAATAAAGTAATAAATAAAATAATAATAATAAAAGTTATAAAAATTAAAATAAAAATTATAAAATTTAAATAGAAATTATTGGAGATATAAGCTTGCATGGGAATTAACATGTGTCAACAACACGGGAGTTAGTGCATCAATTAAGCACAAGGTGTCTACAACTCTATGACTCACCAAAAAGGTGGGAAAAGACCCATGCTTAGTTGGTGACACCTTTCAACGGTTTCAATAAGCATTCCAAAGGTTTCTTGAGAGCTCTTTATATTCATGCATTCATAGAAGCTTAGGGAGAGAGCATGAAGAGCAATTGAAGTATTGGAGGACTCAAGAACTTTGAAGAAGGGAGCTTGCTCTGCGGGTTTTCTGAGAAAAAGTGAATTAGCATTAGAATCTGGGTAGATTTTTGTGATTTTTCTTATGCTATTTTTGCATCATGCATTCCTGTCTTCTTCGTGTCTTCCATATGTCTTCTGAAGAATTTCATATTTTTATTGTATGCATTTTCAATTTGGGCAATTAAATTTATTTGAGAATTTTGTATGCATGGATTTAAAAAAGAAAAAGAAAATGGAGCTAGGGTTAATTCATAGCTAAACCCATTAGATTAACTATTGGATAAATTTGAGATCAAAGTTTATAGGAAATTTCTAAAAATTAGAATTTTTAAATAAACTGTGTATATACATGTTTATATTTTTTTAATCTGCATACACATATACATATATATATATATATACATATATATATGTATATATATACATATATATGTATATATATACATACATGTATATATATATACATATATATATACATGTATGTATATATATATGTATATATATATATATATATACACATATATATGTATATATATATACATATATATGTATATATATACATATATATGTATATATATATACATATATATATATATATACATATATATATATACATATATATATATATACATATATATATATATACATATATATATATATATATATATATGCAATTATATATATAAATATGTATACATGATTATATGCTATGATGTTTTTTTTAAATTTTGCAAGTATATATATATATAATGTATATTTAATTTTAAAAAAAATGAATATCATTAATCGAAAATGTTTTTTGAAAAATGTTGAACTTTATATAAAAATCAAATCACATACTCGCGAATGGAAAACACATAAGCGATTTTTTTTTTTTTTAAAGAAATTTAATGCAAATTGACGCGGGCGGGGAGGGCCGAGCTCGTACCTCCACCCTACTACGTATATGTGGCAGAGGCCAGCGGCACTGCTGCCGCAGGCTCTACGACAGCAGGCCCGCACGGTACCTCCTCTGTGCAGTGATATAGATATATATGAATTGACTTCCAAGGTTGTGACGCAATTTTGCGATTTGCGATTTGCGAATTGTGGTTTGATTATTATATTTTGTTTTATAAAATGTCTTTTTTTATATGTATAGATGTATATTTATGTATATATATATACACACACAAGTATATATATATATATATATATATATATATATATATATATATATATAAGTATATATGTATATATATATTATTAACTATAAATGATTATTATAAAGTTCTCAATTAATGGATCACTCTTTTAATGATTAAAATATTGCTATTAAGCTTGTCAATTATGAAGAGATATTAACAATTAATATAATTAAACATAATTTTTTTTTAAGATTAATTATTAGAATATATAATCGAAGTTTTTGATTCATTGAGAATGTCAATTTTCAAACAATTTCATATAAATCAATTAGAAAATTGAGTCTGATGGAGAAACTTTTATCTATCAAACAAATACTTGGGTTAGGAAAAACGTGAAATTTCTCCACTTGATATAATTTGGAAAAACGTAAACTGAGACTTTTTAAATTCAAAAACTTAGCAAAACTAAAATATGTGTTTACATTGTGTATTCCTTATGCTATTGTTTTGGGTTTTGGGTTGACTAGTGTTGACCAGTATAGGATGTCTACTAGAGGCTTGGAGGTTATGTGACTGTGATGCCATGATGATGTTTTAATCTCGATCTTATATGCCAACCATGGTTATGTGATGGAATGCTCTATGTATTGGATGTGAATACTGATTTTTATAGTTGAGATTTTTATTTATGAGACTTAACCATTATTTTTGGTCATCGATCAGTTATCCTTGGTTATTTTTTAGTCGCCATAATGGGACTGAAATGTGGATTTATTCTCGATTATGTCATGTTGTGACATGTTTGACTCAACCATTTTTGAAGTCTTGAATCAGTGTGTTTGAGATATATTGTTGGTAATTGAGAACCATTGGATACTTTTGATTATCAGTGATGCTTGAATTGCCAATTGAGAGTTGTTTTTGTCATGATTTTTTATGGATGTTTGCTCATGGAGATTTGATGCTTTTATTTGATGATTTTATTATGGATTATTTTTGTGATTTTGAGATTTATGATTCCATGAGCATTAGGGTAGGATATCTACATGTAGTGATGGGAAGTGGCTTGCAATGGGGGCCGGGGCCCTAAGAGTCTGCTAGGGTAACTCATTGTAAGTTGGATTAATAAGTGATAACATTCACACCTAATACTAACTGAATGAACCTAAAAAGATAAGTGTTTTGTTCTCGCCCATGCCTTGAGTGCTTGTATAGGCTAGGATGGGAGTAGTGAGAATGCATGGTTGCGACCTTGCATTCCATAGTATGCCTTCTCAGTATGAGAGGATACTAGTGGCCGCATGAGATCAGTATGGACCCGTGGAGTTTAGCTAACTGCCAGAGTAACTTGTACGTGATAAATGCGATGACACTTTCTCGCTTGCATAGTAGGTTCCTACATGTCATTGTGTGCCTCTAAGATTCGATGTCAGTTTTGTGATTGGAACCTTTGAGTTATTATACTTTTAGGATTCTTAGATTTTACGAATTTATGCTATGTGATTTTGATAACCTATTCGGGACTTGAGATTATCTCCTTAGCACGGTGGGACTGGACCACTTAGGTACCACGTGGTCGGGTGGTAGTGTATTTTTCACTCTTATCATTTTGAGATTCATTGAGACATCATGGCTGATGCGTCCTTCATGATGGTGGATATGTATCCTTTCATTGATGGTTAGCATATGTTAGATGATGTTATCTTATGCTTATATTTGCATGTTAGATTACTTTCTACATATGATGTTGTATATGTTAGGAGTGACATTCCTACTATGTTAATACTGATGATCTCTTCGGTAATTTTGGATGTTACGCATGGAGGAATGGCCAGGGCCCACGATGGTCTAATGATGTTATTAACGGTTGGGAGGAACCGTGCACTTAATTAGTTATGTAATGTATGAACATTGGATTTATCATTATTATTTCATGTGGATGTTGTACTAGATGGACTCATGTATGTTAGTTAATTTAGATGTAACTCAACGTTAAGAGAGTCTTAAAGAATGAAATTGGTTATATATGTTATGTTTACTTTTAGATGGACATTGTTATTGCTTCTGTTATTATGTACAAGTTATATGTGGTATTTACTTTCATGTTATTTATTTTTTATTTTTTTTAAATGTCTTACCAAACTTAGTGAAATTCTAGGTTAATTCTTTGGATCCCTTGGCGGAGCATTACATCAACAAAATCTCTCTTCAGTTCAAAAGGGAAAATTTCCAGTTCACTATTGATCAAAAATAAGTTAAATCAGTTAACTCCTATTTCTACTCAAATTGAATTAGTTAACTCCTCATTTTACTCAAATTAAATCTCTTAACTCCCTTTAATTTGGAAATCTCCATTTATAACTGAACTTCACCTTTAATCCTGACCGTTGATTAAAATCGATCTCAACCGTTGATGAATTCTAGGAAAGTCTATTTAACAGACCCTCATCTCTTCATTTTGAAAGGTTGAATGTGAATTTGCATCGAATTGTTGTTGGAATTCATACTCACATTTTCTCATATTCACATATGCAGAGATCAAGTTTGACCAAAAGTTGACCAGATTTAACCACGGTTGACTTGAGTTAACTAGTTTCGATTTTTTTTTGAAATAATTAAACAAATTTATTTAATTAAATGGAGTACTTACTTGTAATTAATTAAACAAAGTTATTTAATTAAATGAGAAGCCATTCCTAATTAATTAAATGAAGTTATTTAATTAAATAAGAAAAGTGTCTCTAATTAATTAAAGATTATTTCGTTAAATAGAAAAAGTAATTATGAGAGCATATCTCATTTTATTAAATTAAATATCTCAACAAAATCTCTCTTCATTTCAAAAAGGGAAATTTCCAGTTCACTATTCATCAAAAATGAGTTAAATCAATTAACTCCTTTTTATACTCAAATTGAACCAGTTAACTCGTTATTTTACTCAAAATAAATCTATTAACTCTCTTTAATTTGAAAATCTCCCTTTATGACTAAACTTCACCTTTAATCCTGACCGTTGATTGATATCGATCTCAACCGTTGATGAATTCCAAAAAAGTCTATTTAAGAGACCCTCATCTCTTCATTTTGAAAGGTTGAATGAGAATTTGCATCGAATTGTTGCTAGAATTCATACTCACATTTTCTCATATTAACATACGCAATGATCAAGTTTGACTAAAAGTTGACCAGATTTAACCATGCTTGACTTGAGTTGACTAGTTTCGAAAAAAATTTAAAATAATTAAATGAAATTATTTAATTAAATGGTGTACTTACTTCTAATTAAATAAAAAAAGTTATTTAATTAAATGAGAAGCCATTCCTCATTAATTAAATGAAGTTATTTAATTAAATAAAAAATGTCTCTCTAATTAATTAAAGATTATTGAATTAAATAGAAAAATTAATTATGAGAGCATATCTCATTTTATTAAATTAAATATTTCAACCAAATCTCTCTTTTGTTCAAAAAGAGAAATTTCCAGTTTACTATTGATCAAAAATGAGTTAAATGAGTTAACCCCTTTTTCTACTCAAATTGAATCAGTTAACTCTTTATTTTACTCAAATTAAATCTATTAACTCCCTTTAATTGGGAAATCTCCTTTTATGACTGAACTTCACCTTTAATCCTGACCGTTGATTGAAATCAATCTCAACTGTTTAAGAATTCTAGGAAAGTCTATTTAAGAGACCCTCATCTCTTCATTTTCAAAGGTTGAATGAGAATTTGCATCAAATTGTTGCTGGAATACATACTCACATTTGCTCATATTCACATATGCAAAGATCAAGTTTGACCAAAAGTTGACCAGATTTAACCATGGTTGACTTGAGTTGAGTAGTTTCGAAAAGAGTTTTGAAATAATTAAACAAAATTATTTAATTAAATGGAGTACTTACTTCTAATTAATTAAACAAAGTTATATAATTGAATGAGAAGCTATTCCTAATTAATTAAATGAAGTTATTTAATTAAATAAGAAGAGTGTCTCTAATTAATTAAAGATTATTTAATTAAATAGAAAAAGTAATTATGAGAGCATATCTCATTTTATTAAATTAAATATCTCAACAAAATCTCTCTTCAGTTCAAAAAGGAAAATTTCCAGTTCACTATTGATCAAAAATGAGTTAAATCAGTTAACTCCCCTTTCTACTCAAATTGAATCAGTTAACTCCTTATTTTACTCAAATTAAATCTGTTAACTCCCTTCAATTTAAAAATCTCCCTTTATGACTGAACTTCACCTTTAATACTGACCATTGATTCAAATCGATTTCAACCGTTGATGAATTTCAGGAAAGTCTATTTAAGAGACCCTCATCTCTTAGTTTAGAAAGGTTGAATGAGAATTTGCATCGAATTGCTGATGTAATTCATACTCACATTTTCTCATATTCACATACGAAAGATAAAGTTTGACCAAAAGTTGACCAGATTTAACCACGGTTGACTTGAGTTGACTAGTTTGGAGAAGAATTTTGAAATAATTAAATGAAATTATTTAATTAAATGGAGTACTTACTTCTAATTAATTAAACAAAGTTATTTAATTAAATGAGAAGCCATTCTTGATTAATTAAATG
Organism: Cupressus sempervirens; assembly: GCA_028749045.1. Taxonomy (NCBI): domain Eukaryota; kingdom Viridiplantae; phylum Streptophyta; class Pinopsida; order Cupressales; family Cupressaceae; genus Cupressus; species Cupressus sempervirens. Next base: position 100,584,162 of record CM053791.1, read on the forward strand.
AAGTTATTTAATTAAATAAGAAAATTGTCTCTAATAAATTAAAGATTATTTAATTAAATAGAAAAAGTAATTATGAGAGCATATCTCATTTTATTAAATTAAATATCTCAACAAAATCTCTCTTCAGTTCTAAAAGGGAAATTTCTAGTTCACTATTGATCAAAAATGAGTTAACTCCTTTTTCTACTCAAATTGAATCAGTTAACTCCTTATTTTACTCAAATTAAATCTGTTAACTCCCTTTAATTTTGAAATCTCCCTTTATGACTGAACTTCACCTTTAATCCTGACCGTTGATTGAAATCGATTTCAACCATTGATGAATTCCAAGAAAGTCTATTTAAGAGTCCCTCATCTCTTCATTTTGAAAGGTTGAATGAGAATTTGCATCGAATTGTTGCTGGAATTCATACTCACATTTGCTCATATTCAGATACGCAAAGATCAAGTTTGACCAAAAGTTGACCAGATTTAACCACGGTTAAATTGAGTTGACTAATTTCGAAAAGAATTTTGAAATAATTAGACGAAATTATTTAATTAAATGGAGTACTTACTTCTAATTAATTAAACAAAGTTATTTAATTAAATGAGAAGCCATTCCTAATTAATTAAATGAAGTTATTTAATTAAATAAGAAAAGTGTCTCTAATTAATTAAAGATTAATTAATTAAATGGAAAAGTAATTATGAGAGTATATCTCATTTTATTAAATTAAATATCTCATAAAAATCTCTCTTCAGTTCAAAAAGGGAAATTTCCAGTTCACTATTGATAAAAAATGAGTTAAATCAGTTAACTCCTTTTTCTACTCAAATTGAATCAATTACCTCCTTATTTTACACAAATTAGATCTGTTAACTCCCTTTAATTTGGAAATGTCCCTTTATGACTGAACTTCACCTTTAATCCTGACCGTTGATTGAAATCGATCTCAATCATTGATGAATTCTACGACAGTCTATTTAAGAGACCCTCATTTCTTCATTTTGAAAGGTTGAATGACAATTTGCATCGAATTGTTGCTGGAATTCATACTCACATTTGCTCATATTCACATATGCAAAGATCAAGTTTGACCAGAAGTTGACCAGATTTAACTACGTTTGACTTGAGTTGACTAGTTTCGAAAAGAATTTTGAAATAATAAAACGAAATTATTTAATTAAATGGAGTACTTACTTCTAATTAATTAAACAAAGTTATTTAATTAAATGAGAAGCCATTCCTAATTAATTAAATGAAGTTATTTAATTAAATAAGAAAAGTGTCTCTAATTAATTAAAGATTATTTAATTAAATGGAAAAGTAATTATGAGAGTATATCTCGTTTTATTAAATTAACTATCTCATAAAAATATCTCTTCAGTTCAAAAAGGGAAATTTCCAGTTCACTATTGATCAAAAATGAGTTAAATCAGTTAACTCCTTTTTCTACTCAAATTGAATCAATTAACTCATTATTTTACTCAAATTAAATTTGTTAACTCTCTTTACTTTGGAAATCTCCTGAAATGACTGAATTTCATCTTTAATCCTGACCGTTGATTGAAATCGATCTCAACCGTTGATGAATTCTAGCAAAGTCTATTTAAGAGACCCTCATCTCTTCATTTTGAAAAGTTGAATGAGAATTTGCGTTGAATTGTTGCTGGAATTCATACTCACATTTACTCATATTCACATACGCAAAGATCAAGTTTGACCAAAAGTTGACCAAATTTAACCACAGTTGACTTGAGTTGACTAGTTTTGAAAAGAATTTTGAAATTATTAAATGAAAGTATTTAGTTAAATAGAATATTTTCTTTTAATTAATTAAAAAAAGTTATTTAATTAAATGAGAATCCATTTTTAATTAATTAAATGAAGTTATTTAATTAAATATGAAAAGTGTCTCTAATTAATTAAAGATTATTTAATTAAATAGAAAAAGTATTTATGAGAGCATATCTCATTTTATAAAATTAAATATCTCAACAAAATCTCTCTTTAGTTCAAAAAGAGAAATTTCTAGTTCACTATTGATAAAAAATGAGTCAAATTAGTTAACTCCTTTTTCTACTCAAATTGAATAATTTAACTCCCTATTTTACTCAAATTAAATCCGTTAACTCCTTTTAATTTGGAAATCTCCCTTTATGACTAAACTTTCCCTTTAATCCTGACCGTTGATTGAAATCGATCTCAACTGTTGATGAATTTCAAGAAAGTCTATTTAAGAGACCCTCATATCTTCATTTTGAAAGGTTGAATGAGAATTTGAATCAAATTGTTGCTGGAATTCATACTCACATTTGCTCATATTCACATAAGCAAAGATCAAATTTGGCCAAAAGTTGACCAGATTTAACCACGGTTGACTTGAGTTGACTAGTTTCGAAAAGAATTTTGAAATAATTAAACGAAATTATTTAATTAAATAGAGTACTTACTTATAATTAATTAAACAAAGCTATTTAAATAAATGAGAAGTCATTCCTAATTAATCAAATAAAATTATTTAGTTAAATAAGAAAAGTGTCTCTAATTAATTAAAGATTATTTAATTAAATAGAAAAAGTAATTATGAGAGCATATCTCATTTTGTTAAATTAAATATCTCAATAAAATCTCTCTTCAGTTCCAAAAGGGAAATTTCTAGCTCACTATTGATCAAAAATGAGTTAAATCAGTTAACTCCTTTTTCTACTCAAATTGAATCAGTTAACGCCTTATTTTACTTAAATTAAATCTGTTAACTCCCTTTAATCTGGAAATCTCCCTTTATGACTGAACTTCACCTTTAATCCTGACCTTTGATTGAAATCGATGACAACTATTGATGAATTCCAAGAAAGTCTATTTAAGAGACCCTCATCTCTTCATTTTGAAAGGTTGAATGAGAATTTGCATCGAATTATTGTTGGAATTCATACTCACATTTGGTCATATTCACATACGCAAAGATCAAGTTTGACAAAAAGTTGACCAGATTTAACCACGGTTGACTTGAGTTAACTAGTTTCGAAAAAAATTTGAAATAATTAAATGAAATTATTTAATTAAATGGAGTACTTACTTCTAATTAATTAAACAAGGTTATTGAATTGAATGAGAAGCCATTCCTAATTAAGTAAATGAAGTTATTTAATTAAATAAGAAAAGTGTCTCTAATTAATTAAAGATTATTTAATTAAATAGAAAAAGTAATTATGAGAGCATATCTCATTTTATTAAATTAAATATCTCAACAAAATATCTCTTCAGTTCAAAAAGGGAAATTTCCAATTCACTATCGATCAAAAATGAGTTAAATCAAATAACTCTTTTTTCTACTCAAATTGAATCAGTCAACTCCTTATTTTATTCAAATTAAATCTTTTAACTCCCTTTAATTTCAAAATCTCCCTTTATGACTGAACTTCACCTTTAATCTTGACCATTGATTGAAATCGATCACAACCATTGATGAATTCCAAGAAAGTCTATTTAAGAGACCCTCATCTCTTCATTTTGAAAGGTTGAATGAGAATTTGCATCGAATTGTTGCTAGAATTCATACTCACATTTGCTCATATTCACATAAGCAAAGATCAAGTTTGGCCAAAAGTTGACCAGATTTAACCATTGTTGACTTGAGTTGACTAGTTTCGAAAAGAATTTTGAAATAATTAAATGAAATTATTTAATTAAATGGAGTACGTACTTCTAATTAATTAAACAAAGTTATTTAATTGAATGAGAAGGCATTCCTAACTAATTAAATGAAGTTATTTAATTAAAGAAAGAAAAGTGTCTCTAATTAATTAAAGATTATTTAATTAAATAGAAAAAGTAATTATGAGAGCATATCTCATTTTATTAAATTAAATATCACAACAAAATATCTCTTCAGTTCAAAAAGGAAAATTCCCAGTTCACTATTGATCATAAATGAGATAAATGAGTTAACTTCTTTTTCTACTCAAATTGAATCAGTTAACTCCTTATTTTATTCAAATTAAATTTGTTAACCCCCTTTAATTTGGAAATCTCCCTTTTAAGACTAAACTTCACATTTAATCCTGACCGTTGAATGAAATCGATCTCAATCGTTGATGAATTCCAAGAAAGACTATTTAAGAGACCATCATCTCTTCATTTTGAAAGGTTGAATGAGAATTTGCATCAAATTGTTGCTGAAATTTATACTCACATTTTCTCATATTCACATACGCAAAGATCAAGTTTCACCAAAAGTTGACCAGATGTAACTACGGTTGACATGAGTTGACTACTTGTGAAAAGAATTTTGAAATAATTAAACGGAATTATTTAATTAAATGGAGTACTTGGTGGATAAAATTGGTTAAATTGAGTGTTGTCTTTGATGTTACACAAATGTCATATCAGTCATCAGACAGAGTCTACCGAGCTCAGAAGGTAAGCATAGTAGTTTATAGAGTCTACCGAGCGTTGCTGTATATTACACTGTAAAAATAGCTTCTACTGAGCTAACTTAGTTAACGAAGGAAGTTCAGTGCTTACCAAGCTCACTCAATAATTGAAGATAACTGTGACAGAGTATTTATCGAGCTGGGAAGGTAAGCGAAGAAAAGTTTGTGTTTACCGGGTTGGAAAGGTAAACGAAAGATTTAGTATTTACTGAGTCAGGAAGGTAAACGAAGGATTTAGTGTTTACCGAGTCAAGAAGATAAATAAAGGTTTTAGTGATTACCAAGACAATTTCCACCGAGCTCACTCAGTCATCTATGGAAAATCAGTACTTACCGAGTTCTCCCTGCGATTGAAAGATTGTCACGGAGTTCACTGTATTAACCGAGCTCAGTCGGTTAACACAGGAATTATTTTCTGAACAGTATTAACCGAGCAGGGTCAGCCAATAAAGGGATTTATAAGTTTGTAATTTTAATTATTTTTAGATGACTATTGTATATTGTTTGATTATTGGTCAGTGATTTGAGCCGACTAAGATAATTTGGAAGGTATATATGGTTACTCAAGTTGCAAATCAAAAATAGAGAAGTGTGATTATGAAAAAGTTATGAATGCGAGTTATAATATGAAGAGCTGAATGTTGAGAAAAGTCTGATGGAGGATCAGATGTGTTAAAGGAGCTGCAAAGTTGTATTTCATCAGTAAGGATCCAGTCAAGCATAACAGAGATTTGCAATCAGCAAAGATAAGTTGCACACTATATCAGGTCATTTCATTGTTGCTTTCTAACCATTGTAACAGTGAACTCAAAATCTCTTAACAGAGTTGGTTTAACAGTCATTCTATAAATCCTCTAACAAGGTGACAGTTCAGTTGAATTGTTCTAAAGACCTCTAGCAAGGCCACTCCTAACAGGGTGATTAAATCCTCTAACAGGGTCACACCTAACAGTGTGTTTTGTAACCTTTAATAGAGTTGGCTCCTAACAGGGCCCACTTCAGAAGAGTGAAAAACAGTAACTATTTACATTGATGGCTTTTCCCATGTTGGGTTTTCACGTTAAATCTAGTGTCTCTAGTGTTCATGATTGCTGAATTGTTTTGGTTATCAGTTCTTAATAATTATTACTATTTGCTGCATTATCAAGTTTCAGTAATCTGTAATTACGATCAAGATTTTAGACATCTAAATATTTTTGTGGTAACTGATTCGACCCCTCCCCCTCTCAGTTACTCCATTCTCATTTTCAAATGTACTTACTTCTAATTAATTAAATAAAGTTATTTAATTAAATGAGAAGCCATTCCTAATTAATTAAATGAAGTTATTTAATTAAATAAGAAAAGTGTCTCTAATTAATTAAAGATTATTTAATTAAATAGAAAAAGTAATTATGAGAGCATATCAAATTTTATTAAATTAAATATCTCAACAAAATCTCTCTTCAGTTCAAAAAGGGAAATTTCTAGTTCACTATTGATAAAAAATGAGTTAAATCAGTTAACTCTTTTTTCTAATCAAATTGAATAAGTTAACTCTTTATTTTACTGAAATTAAATCTATTAACTCCCTTTAATTTGGAAATCTCCCTTTATGACTGAACTTCACCTTTAATCCTGACCGTTGATTGAAATTGATCTCAACCGTTGAAGAATTCTAGGAAAGTCTATTTAAGAGACCCTCATCTCTTCATTTTGAAAGGTTGAATGAAAATTTGCATCGAATTGTTTCTGAAATTCATACTCACATTTTCTCATATTCACATATGCAAAGATCAAGTTTGAACAAAAGTTGACCAGATTTAACTACGGTTGACTTGAGTTGACTAGTTTGAAAAGAATTTTAAAATAATTTTTAAAAATTATTTAATTAAATGGAGTATTTACTTCTAATTAATTAAATAAAGTTATTTAATTAAATGAGAAGCCATTCCTAACTAATTAAATGAAGTTATTTAATTAAATAAGAAAAGTGTCTCTAATTAAATAAAGATTATTTAATTAAATATTAAAAGTAATTATGAGAGCATATCTCATTTTGTTAAATTAAATATCTCAACAAAATCTCTCTTCAGTTTAAAAAAGGAAAATTTTCAAATTACTATTGATCAAAAATGAGTTAAATGAGTTAACTCCTTTTTCTCCTCAAATTGAATCAGGTAACTCCTTATTTTACTCAAATTAAATTTGTTAACTCCCTTTAATTTGGAAATCTTCCTTTATGACTAAACTTCACTTTTAATCCTGACCGTTGATTGAAATCAATCTCAACTGTTAATGAATTCCAAGAAAGTCTATTTAAGAGACCCTCATCTCTTCATTTTGAAAGGTTGAATGAGAATTTGCATCGAATTGTTGCTAGAATTCATACTCACATTTGCTCATATTCACATATGCAAAGATCAAGTTTGACCAAAAGTTGACTAGATTTAACCACGATTGACTTGAGTTGACTAGTTTCGAAAAGAATTTTGAAATAATTAAATAAAATTATTTAATTAAATGGAGTACTTACTTCTAATTAATTAAACAAAGTTATTTAATTCAATGAGAAGCCATTCCTAATTAATTAAATTAAGTTATTTAATTAAATAAGAAAAGTTTCTCTGATTAATTAAAGATTATTTAATTAAATAGAAAAAGTAATTATGAGAGCATATCTTATTTTATTAAATTAAATATCTCAACAAAATCTCTCTTCAGTTCAAAAAGGGAAATTTCCGGTTCACTATTGATAAAAAATGAGTTAAATTAATTAACTCCTTTTTCTACTCTAATTGAATCAGATAAATCCTTATTTTAGTCAAATTAAATATGTTAACTCCCTTTAATTTGGAAATCTTGCTTTATGACTGAACTTCACCTTTAATCCTGACCGTTGATTGAAATCGATCTCAACCATTGATGAATTCCAGAAAGTCTATTTAAGAGACCCTCAGCTCTTCATTTTGAAAGGTTGAATGAGAATTTGAATCGAATTGTTGCTAGAATTCATACTCATATTTGCTTATATTCACATACGCAAAGATCAAGTTTGACCAAAAGTTGACTAGATTTAACCACGGTTGACTTGAGTTGACTAATTTCGAAAAGAATTTTGAAATAATTAAACAAAATTATTTAATTAAATGGAGTACTTACTTCTAATTAATTAAACAAAGTTATTTAATTAAATAAGAAGCCATTCCTAATTAATTAAATGAAGTTATTTAATTAAATAAGAGAAGTGTCTCTAATTAATTAAAGATTATTTAATTGAATAGAAAAAGTAATTATGAGAGCATATCTCATTTTACTAAATTAAATATCTCAACAAAATTTCTCTTCAGTTCAAAAAGAAAAATTTTCAGATCACTATTGATCAAAAATGAGTTAAACCAGTTAACTCGATTTTCTACTCAAATTGAATCAGTTAACTTCTTATTTTACACAAATTAAATCTGTTAACTCCATTTAATTTGTAAATCTTCCTTTATGACTGAACTTCATCTTTAATCCTGACCGCTGATTGAAATTGATCTCAATCGTTGATGAATTCCACGAAAGTCTATTTAAGAGACCCTGATCTCTTCATTTTGAAAGGTTGAATGAGAATTTACATCGAATTGTTGCTGGAATTCATACTCACATTTGCTCATATTCACATACGCAAAGATCAAGTTTGACCAAAAGTTGACTAGATTTAACCATGGTTGACTTGAGTTGACTAGTTTCAAAATTTTTTTTGAAATAATTAAACGAAATTATTTAATTAAATGGAGTACTTACTTTTAATTAATTAAATAAAGTTATTTAATTAAATGAGAAGCCATTCCTAATCAATTAGATGAAGTTATTTAATTAAATAAGAAAAGTGTCTATAATTAATTAAAGATTATTTAATTAAATAGAAAATGTAATTATGAGAGCATATCTCATTTTATTAAATTAAATATCTCAACAAAATCTCTCTTCAGTTCAAAAAGGAAAATTTCCAGTTCAGTATTGATAAAAAATGAGTTAAATCAGTTAACTCCTTTTTCTACTCAAATTGAATCAGTTAACTGCTTATTTTACTCAATTTAAATCTGTTAACTCCCTTTAATTTGAAAATCTCCCTTTATGACTGAACTTCACCTTTATTCCTGACCGCTGATTGAAATCGATCTCAACCGTTGATGAATTCCATGAAAGTCTATTTAAGAGACCCTCATCTCTTCATTTTGAAAGGTTGAATGAGAATTTGCAATGAATTGTTGCTGGAATTCATACTCACATTTGCTCATATTCACATAGGCAAAGATCATGTTTGACCAAGAGTTGACTAGATTTAACCATGATTGACTTGAGTTGACTAGTTTCGAAAAGAATTTTGAAATAATTAAATAAAATTATTTAATGAAATGGAGTACTTACTTCTAATTAATTAAACAAAGTTATTTAATTAAATGAGGAGCTATTCTTAATTAATTAAATGAAATTATTTAAATAAATAAGAAAAGTGTCTCTAATTAATTAAAGATTATTTAATTAAATAGAAAAAGTAATTATGAGAGCATATCTCATTTTATTAAATTAAATATCTTAACAAAATCTCTGTTCAGTTCAAAAAGGTAAATTTCTAGTTGACTATTGATAAAAAATGAGTTAAATCAATTAACTCCTTTTTCTACTCAAATTGAATTAGTTAACTCCTTATTTTAATCAAATTTAATCTGTTAACTCCTTTTAATTTAGAAATCTCCCTTTATGACTGAACTTCACCTTTAATCCTGACCGCTAATTGAAATCGATCTCAACCGTTGATGAATTTCAGGAAAGTCTATTTAAGAGACCCTCATCTCTTCATTTTGAAAGATTGAATGAGAATTTGCATCGAATAGTTGTTGGAATTCATACTCACATTTGTTCATATTCACATACACAAAAATCAAGTTTGACCAAAAGTTGAATAGATTTAACCACGGTTGACTTGAGTTGACTAGTTTCAAAAAAAAATTTGAAATAATTAAACAAAATTATTTAATTAAATGGAGTACTTACTTCTAATTAATTAAATGAAGTTATTTAATTAAATAAAAAAAGTTTTTCTAATTAATTAAAGATTATTTAACTAAATAGAAAAAGTAATTATCTATGTGAATATTAGCAAATGTGAGTATGAATTCTAGCAACAATTCGATGCAAATTCTCATTCAACCTTTCAAAATGAAGAGATGAGGCTCTCTTAAATAGACTTTTCTAGAATTCATCAACGATTGAGATCGATTTCAATCAACAGTCAACATTAAAGGTGAAGTTCAGTCATAAAGGGAGATTTTCAAATTAAAGAGAGTTAACAGATTTAATTTGAGTAAAATAAAGAGTTAACTGATGCAATTTGAGTAGAAAAAGGAGTTAACTAATTTAACTCATTTTTGATCAATAGTGAACTGAAAATTTTCCTTTTTGAACTGAAAAGAGATTTTGTTGAGATATTTAATTTTAAAAAATGACATATGCTCTCATAATTACTTTTTCTATTTTAATACATAATTTTAAATTAATTAGAAACACTTTTCTTATTTAATTAAATAACTTCATTTAATTAATTAGGAATGGCTTCTCATTTAATTAAATAACTTTGTTTAATTAATTAGAAGTAAGTACTCCATTTAATTAAATAATTTTTTAAAATTATTTCAAAAATTTTTTCGAAACTAGTCAACTCAAGTCAACTGTGGTTAAATCTTGTCAACTTTTGGTCAAACTTGATCTTTGCATATGTGAATATGAGAAAATGTGAGTATGAATTCCAGCAACAAATCGGTGCAAATTCTCATTCAACCTTTCAAAATGAAAAGATGAGGGTCTCTTAAATAGAGTTTCTTGGAATTCATCAACGGTTGAGATTGATTTCAATCAACGGTCAGGATTAAAGGTGAAGTTCAGTCATAAAGGAAGATTTTCAAATTAAAGGGAGTTAACAGATTTAATTTGAGTAAAATAAAGAGTTAACTGATTCAATTTGAGTAGAAAAAAGAGTTAACTGATTTAACTCATTTTTTATCAATAGTGAACTAGAAATTTCCAGGTTTTTGAACTTAAGAGAGATTTTTTTGAGATATTTAACTTAATAAAATGAGATATGCTCTCATAATTATTTTTTCTATTTAATTAAATAATCTTTAATTAATTAGAGACACTTTTCTTATTTAATTAAATAACTTCATTTAATTAATTATGAATGACTTCTTATCTAATTAAATAATTTTGATTAATTAATTAGTAGTAAGTACTCCATTTAATTAAATAATTTTGTTTAATTATTTCAAAATTCTTTTCGAAACTAGTCAACTCAAGTCAACCGTTGTTAAATCTGGTCAACTTTTTGTCAAACTTGATCTTTGCGTATGTGAATATGAGCAAATGTGAGTATAAATTTCAACAACAATTCGATGTAAATTCTCATTCAACCTTTCAAAATGAAAAGATGAGGGTCTCTTAAATAGACTTTCCTTGAATTCATCAATGGTTGAGATCGATTTCAATCAACAGTCAGGATTAAAGGTGAAATTCAGTCATTAAGGCAGATTTCCAAATTAAAGGGAGTTAACAGATTCAATTTGAGTAAAATAAGGAGTTAACTGATTCAATTTGAGTAGAAAAAGGAGTTAACTGATTTAACTCATTTTTTATCAATAGTGAACTGAAAATTTCCCTTTTTGAACTAAAGAGAGATTTTTTTTAATTAATTAGAAGTAATTACTCTATTTAATTAAATAATTTTGTTTAATTATTACAAAATTCATTTTGAAACTAGTCAACTCAAGTCAACTGTTGTTAAATCTTGTCAACTTTTGGTCAAACTTGATCTTTGTGTATGTGAATATGAGTAAATGTGAGTATGAATTTTAGCAACAATTCGATGCAAATTCTCATTCAACCTTTCAAAATGAAGAGATGAGGGTTTCTTAGATAGACTTTCCTAGAATTTATCAACGGTTGAGATCGATTTCAATCAATGGTCAGCATTAAATGGATATTTCAAAATTAAAGGGAGTTAACAAATTTAATTTGAGAAAATAAGGAGTTAACTAATTCAATTTGAGTAGAAAAAGGAGTTAACTGATTTAACTCATTTTTGATCAATAGTGAACTGGAAATTTCTCTTTTTGAACTAAAGAGAGATTTTGTTGAGATATTTAATTTAATAAAATGAGAAATGCTCTCATAATTACTTTTTCTATTTAATTAAATATTCTTTAAATAAGTAGAAAAACTTTTCTTATTTAATTAAATAACTTCATTTAATTAATTAGGAATGGCTTCTGATTTAATTAAATAACTTTGTTTGATTAATTAGAAGTAAGTACTCTATTTAATTAAATAATTTCGTTTAATTATTTCAAAATTCTTTTTGAAACTAGTGAACTCAAGTCAACCATGGTTAAATCTGGTCAACTATTGGTCAAACTTGATCTTTGCTTATGTGAATATGAGCAAATGTGAGTATGAATTCCAGCAACAATTCGATGCATATTCTCATTCAACCTTTCAAAATGAAGAGATGAGGGTCTCTTAAATAGATTTTCTTGGAATTCATCAACGGTTGAGATCGATTTCAATCAATAGTCAGGATTAAAAGTGAAGTTCAGTCATAAAGGGAGATTTTCAAATTAAAGGGAGTTAACAGATTTAATTTGAGTAAAATAAGGAGTTCACTGATTCAATTTGAGTAGAAAAAAGAGTTAACTTATTTAACTCATTTTTTATCAATATTGAATTGGAGATTTTCCTTTTTGAACTGAAGAGAGATTTTGTTGAGATATTTAATTTAATAAAATGAGATATGCTCTCATAATTACTTTTTCTATTTCAATACATAATTTTTAATTAACTAGAGACACTTTTCTTATTTAATTAAATAATTTCATTTAATTAATTAGGAATGGCTTCTCATTTAATTAAATAACTTTATTTAATTAATCAGAAGTTAGTACTCCATTTAATTAAATAATTTCGTTTGATTATTTCAAAATTCTTTTCGAAACTAGTCAACTCAAGTCAACCGTGGTTAAATCTGGTCAACTTTTTGTCAAACTTGATCTTTGCATATGTGAATATGAGCAAATGTGAGTATGAATTTCAGCAACAATTCGGTGCAAATTCTCATTCAACCTTTCAAAATGAAGAGATGCGGGTCTCTTAAATAGACTTTCATGGAATTCATCAACGGTTGAGATCGATTTCAATCAACGGTTAGGATTAAAAGTGAAGTTCAGTCATAATGGCTAATTTTCAAATTAAAGGGAGTTAACCGATTTAATTTGAGTAAAATAAGGAGTTCACTTATTCAATTTGAGTAGAAAAAGGAGTTAACTAATTTAACTCACTTTTTATCAATAGTGAACTGGAAATTTCTCTTTTTGAACTAAAGAGAGATTTTGTTGTGATATTTAATTTAATAAAATGAGATATGCTCTCATAATTACTTTTTCTATTTAATTAAATAATCTTTAATTAATTAGAGACAAATTTCTTATTTAATTAAATAACTTCATATAATTAATTAGGAATGGCTTCTCATTTAATTAAATAACTTTGTTTAATTAATTAGATGTAAGTTCTCCATTTAATTAAATAATTTCGTTTAATTATTTCAAAATTCTTTTCAAAACTAGTCAACTCAAGTCAACAATGGTTAAATCTGGTCAACTTTTGATCAAACTTGATCTTTGCATATGTGAATATGAGCAAGTGTGAGTATGAATTCCAGCAACAATTTGATGCAAATTTTCATTCAACCTTTCAAAATGAAGAGATGAGGGTCTCTTAAATAGACTTTCTTTGAATTTATCAACGGTTGAGATCGATTTCAATCAATGGTTAGGATTAAAGGTGAAGTTCAGTCATAAAGGGAGATTTTCAAATTAAAGGGACTTAATAGATTTAATTTGAGTAAAATAAGGAGTTAACTGATTCAATTTGAGTAGAAAAAGGAGTTAACTGATTTAACTCATTTTTGATCAATAGTGAACTAGAAATTTCCCGTTTTGAACTAAAGAGATATTTTGTTGAGATATTTAATTTAATAAAATGAGATATGCTCTCATAATTAGTTTTCTATTTAATTAAATAATCTTTAATTAATTAGAGGCACTTTCTTATTTAATTAAATAACTTTATTTAATTAATTAGGAATGGCTTCTCATTTAATTTGATGGTAAAAAATCTCTACACAATCAAATCCAGAAACAAATATATATTAAATAACTTTGTTTAATTAATTAGAAGTAAGTACTCCATTTAATTAAATAATTTTGTTTAATTATTTCAAAATTCTTTTCGAAACTAGTCAACTCAAGTTAATCGTGGTTAAATTTGGTCAACTTTTGGTCAAACTTGATCTTTACGTATGTGAATATGAGCAAATGTGAGTATGAATTTCAGCAAAAATTCGATGCAAATTCTCATTCAACCTTTCAAAATGAAGAGATGAGGGTCTCTTAAATAGACTTTCTTGGAATTCATCAACGGTTGAGATCGATTTCAATCAATGGTTGGGATTAAAGGTGAAGTTCAGTCATAACGGGAGATTTCCAAATTAGAAGGAGATAACAGATTTAATTTGAGTAAAATAAGGAGTTAACTGATTCAATTTGAGTAGAAAAAGGAGTAAAAAGAGTTAACTCATTTAACTCATTTTTTATCAATAGTGAACTGGAAATTTCCCTTTTTGAACTGAAGAGAGATTTTGTTGAGATATTTAATTTAATAAAATAAGAGATGCTCTCATAATTACTTTTTCTGTTTCAATACATAATTTTTAATTAATTAGAGACACTTTTCTTATTTAGTTAATTAGGAATGGGTTCTCATTTAATTAAATAACTTTTTTTAATTAATTAGAAGTAAGTACTCCATTTAATTAAATAATTTCATTTAATTATTTCAAAATTCTTTTCGAAACTAGTCAACTCAAGTCAATCGTAGTTAAATCTGGTCAACTTTTGGTCAAACTTGATATTTGCATATGTGAATATAAGCAAATGTGAGTATGAATTTCAGCAACAATTCAGTGCAAATTCTCATTCAACCTTTCAAAATGAAGAGATGAGGGTCTCTTAAATAGAGTTTCTTGGAATTCATCAACATTTGAGATCGATTTCAATCAACAGTCAGGATTAAAGGTGAAGTTTAGTCATAAAGGGAGATTTTCAAATTAAAGGGAGTTAATAGATTTACTTTGAGTAAAATAAGGAGTTAACTGATTCAATTTGAGTAAAAAAAAGAGTTAACTCATTTAACTCATTTTTGATCAGTAGTAAACTAGAAATTTCCAGGTTTTTGAACTTAAGAGAGATTTTATTTAGATATTTAATTTAATAAAATGAGATATGCTCTCATAATTACTTTTTCTATTTAATTAAATAATCTTTAATTAATTAGAGACAGTTTTCTTATTTAATTAAATAACTTTATTTAATTAATTAGGAATGGCTTCTCCTTTAATTAAATAATTTTGATTAATTAATTAGAAGTAAGTACTCCATTTAATTAAATAATTTTGTTTAATTACTTAAAAAAAAATTTGAAACTAGTCAACTCAAGTCAACCGTGGTTAAATCTGGTCAACTTTTTGTTAAACTTGATCTTTGCTTATGTGAATATCAGCAAATGTGAGTATGAATTTCAGCAACAATTCGATGCAAAATATCATTCAACCTTTCAAAATGAAAAGATGAGGGTCTCTTAAATAGACTTTCTTAGAATTTATCAACATTTTGATCGATTTCAATCAACGGTCAGGATTAAAGGTGAATTTCAGTCATAAAGGGAGATTTCCAAATTAAAGGGAGTTAATAGATTTAATTTAAGTAAAATAAGGACTTAACTGATTAAATTTGAGTAGAAAAAGGAGCTAACTGATTTAACTCATTTTTTATCAATAGTGAACTAGAAATTTCCAGATTTTTGAACTTAAGAGAGATTTTGTTTAGATATTTAATTTAATAAAATGAGATATGCTCTCATAATTACATTTTTTATTTAATTAAATAATCTTTAATTGATTAGAGACACTTTTCTTATTTATATAAATTATTTCATTTAATTAATTAGGAATGGTTTCTGATTTAATTAAATAATTTTGTTTAATTAATTAGAAGTAAGTAGTTCATTTAATTAAATAATTTTGTTTAATTATTACAATTTTTTTTTGAAACTAGTCAACTCAAGTCAACCGTGGTTAAATCTTGTCAACTTTTGGTCAAACTTGATCTTTACGTATGTGAATATGAGTAAATGTGAGTATGAATTTCAATAACAATTCGATGCAAATTCTCATTCAACCTTTCAAAATGAAGAGATGAGGGCCTCTTAAATAGACTTTCCTGAAATTCATCAACGGTTGAGATCGATTTCAATCAACGGTCAGGATTAAAGGTGAAGTTTAGTCATAAAGGGAGATTTTCAAATTAAAGGGAGTTAACAGATTTAATTTTAGTCAAAAAAGGTGTTAACTGATTCAATTTGAGTAGAAAAAGGAGTTAACTGATTTAACTCATTTTTTATCAATGGTGAACTAGAAATTTCCCTTTTTGAACTGAAGAGTTATTTTGTTGAGATATTTAATTTAATAAAATGAGATATGCTCTCATACTTACTTTTTCTATTTAATTAAATAATTTTTAATTAATTAGAGACAGTTTTCTTATTTAATTAAATAACTTCATTCAATTATTTAGGAATGGCTTTTCATTTAATTAAATAACTTTGTTTAATTAATTAGAAGTAAGTATTCCATTTAATTAAATAATTTCGTTTAATTATTTCAAAATTATTTTCGAAACTATTCTACTCAGGTCAACCGTGGTTAAATGTGGTCAACTTTTGGTCAAACTTGATCTTTGTGTATGTCAATATGTGCAAATGTGAGTATCAATTCTAACAACAATTCGATGCAAATTCTCATTCAACCTTTCAAAATGAAGAGATGAGGGTCTCTTAAATAGACTTTCCTGAAATTCATCAACGGTTGAGATCAATTTTAATCAATGGTTAGGATTAAAGATGAAGTTCAGTCATAAAGGAAGATTTTCAAATTAAAGGGAGTTAACAGATTTAATTTGAGTAAAATAAGGAGTTAATTGATTCAATTTAAGTAGAAAAAAGAGTTAACTGATTTAACTCATTTTCGATCAATAGTGAATTGGAAATTTCCCTTTTTGAACTGAAGAGAGATTTTGTTGAGATATTTAATTTAATAAAATGAGATATGCTCTCATAATTACTTTTTCTATTTAAATAAATAATCTTTAATTAATTAGAGATACTTTTCTTATTTAATTAAATAACTTTATTTAATTAATTAGGAATGGCTTCTCATTTAATTAAATAACTTTGTTTAATTAATTAAAAGTAAGTACTCCATTTAATTAAATAATTTCATTTAATTATTCTAAATTTTTTTTTGAAACTAGTCAACTCAAGTCAACCGTGGTTAAGTCTAGTCAACTTTTGGTCAAACTTGATCTTTGTGTATGTGAATATGAGCGAATGTGAGTATGAATTCCAGCAATAACTCGATGCAAATTCTCATTCAACCTTTCAAAATGAAGAGATGAGGGTCTCTTAAATATACTTTTCTAAAATTTATCAATAGTTGAGATCGATTTCAATCAACGGTCAGGATTAAAGGTGAAGTTCAGTCATAAATGGAGATTTCCAAATTAAAGGGAGTTAACAGATTTAATTTGAGTAAAATAAGGAGTTAACTGATTCAATTTGAGTAGAAAAAAGAGTTAACTCATTTAGCTCATTTTTGATCAATAGTGAACTGGAAATTTCCCTTTTTGAACTGAAGAGAGATTTTGATAGGATATTTAATTTAATAAAATGAGATATGCTCTCATAATTACTTTTTCTATTTAATTAAATAATCTTTAATTAATTAGAGACACTTTTCTAATTTAATTAAATAACTTCATTTAATTAATTAGGAATGACTTCTCATTTAATTAAATAACTTTGTTTAATTAATTAGAAGTAAGTACTCCATTTAATTAAATAATTTCATTTAATTATTTCAAAATTCTTTTTGAAACTAGTCAACTCAAGTCAACCGTGATTAAATATGGTCAACTTTTGGTCAAACTTGATCTTTGCGTATGTGAATATTTTATATGAGCAATGTTAGTATGCTAATAGAAACCAAGTTTATATAAAACTTCTACAAACTAAACAAAGTTCATAAACTTGAAGATAGACTAAGATGAACTCTCAATTGAGAATATGAGCCATTAATGGACTCTCTAAATGAAAAGCTCTCTTGTTGAGTGGCTTTGTCTAAATAGATAGGATGTATGCTCAAGCTTATGCTTCAAAAAGGGCTTCAAATGGAGTTAGAATTTGGGTGTGAGTTTATTGTTTTGATGTAAAATGGCTTCTTAAAATGGCGTTATGACTTTACTTCATGGATTGTGTTGTTTGTCAAAGGAGAAGGATCTAATTTATAGGCAAGAGGCTTGAGGGATTGAAGATTAAGATGCAATGATGGGAAAAAGCTCATGGAGGGCTCAGATTGCATGAGAGGAGAGCACATGGATTGTGCTTCCTTACAGCCAATCAGGGAGTGACACATGTCACAAGGTGAGAGGATGGAGGAAAGGGGAAGGATGAGTCAACAAAGGAGGCTCAATAGGATAAAATCTTAATAAAGATCCTCATAATGGCTTGTAAGAGCAATAAAAGAGCTTGGAAGAGTCATTTATGGCCTAGTGGGCTTCATAAAGTTTTATGATTGAGATATTTTGAGGGAGATGAGAGAAATTTTGAATTGGGCTTGATTAGGAGGGTTTTAAGCTTGCTTAGGATTGTGCAAATGATTAGACAATGGTTTAGGATTAGCTTAGGGATAGGCAAGTGGATTGCATTTAATGAGAGTGGGTGAAGGAGGAGATATTTGTTAACTTTGGCTCGGGTTAGTAAGTTTTAACCCATCTTTAGGGAATGTGACAAGGTTAGGAGGGGATTAGGATTAGGTTTAAAGACATCTTCTAGAAGAGTCTAGACTTTGGATGAGGATAAAGACTTTCTAGAATAGTCTAAAATTTCCTAGGATGAGGATAAATTAGATTTTTAGAAAATAAATAAAGTTTTATTTATTTCAAGGGTTTGGGTTGGGGAGATATTTATTAAAACTTATTTAATAAATATGAGGATTAATATTTAATCTTAATTAAATATTTTGAGTTGGGATTAGGGGTAGGAAATGATGGGATTAGCCTTTAATCAAAATTAAAGAAGGATTAGAAGATTTTGGAAGAGGTTAGTGGTCTTAAGGAAATTGGCCAAGTTTTGTGCAAAAAATAAATTTTTTATTTATTTTGGGTTTTTTGGTCAATTTATTAATTAAATAATTAATAATTAAAGAAATAATGTTTAAATAAGATTTAAACATTTTTGGGAGAGATTCCTTAATTAAATATTTTTAATTAAGATAAAGGGATTTAATGGCATAAAAATAAATTAATTAATTAAATAAATAATTAATTAATAAATAATGATGTCATCAGGAATTTTTCAAAAAATAAAAATACTTTATTTTCTAAAGGTTTTTAGGTGTATACATTTTGCCCTTCTTTGATGTGATGCCGCAAGTGGCATGGCATCAAAGATAAGAAAATAAGATGCCCAAGGCTAGAGCAGAAGAGGAGAGAATGGACTGCAAGATGCCCCCTCAAGAAGGTGGTAGGGAGAGAAAGTAAGGCTCGACAACTTCTTGAAAAGTACAAGAATCTGAGATGAGAAAGAAGACTCAGATTAGCTTAAGAGAAGAGGTTTAGTTAGCTCAAACTCTCACTACGGGAGAATGATAAAGGGAAAATTAGAGGCACAAGAGGAAGCAAGCTTAAGTTCTCAGGGATTGCAGAGGATGAAGGAGCGGAGCGCTATAAAAAGAATCTAGGATGGGGAGATGAATGAGGGGATTAAAAAGCTGATGCAATAGGATTTCAAAGAGTAAGATTGGCGGAAGATGGGTTTTGGAGATCCCTAGGACTAGAATTGTGGGTCTCGAAAGATGAGGCTTGGTGGATTGATTGGATTGGTGGATCCCTAAGACTAGGATTGTGGATCTCTAAAGCCAAGAGTGATGATTGATTCTGAGAGATACGGTTGCACAAGCTGGGGTAGGAGAGACAGATGTTGGATATGGATGGGGGATAATGGAGATGAAGAGATTCCATTGAAGCTTTTTGAGGAAGGGGATACTTCAAAGAGAAGTACCACCATGTAGTTGAGCACTAGATTTTCTATAGGACTATTGGTTAATTGCCAAGGTTACCAAGAACATTAAGGCCATGTCACCAACCATCCAGAGGACTGACAGAATGACTCGAAACAAACACACAAGGATTGCCCCAGCATCACACATGAAACTCGGAGGAAACAGTGTGGAACTGACACTGGGTAACCCACAAGCAAAAAAGAAACAAACGAAAGACTTGATCAAAACTGTATGCTCAGAGTGCCCCATTCGTAGCATACCATGATATGGAAGATCGTGGCAACCTTGAAGAGGGAATAAAAAGATTGCTTGGAAAAGATACTTCAAGATCCAAAAAGGAAGATTCCAAATCAAAAGAAAGTGAAAATCCAAAAGAGAACCATTTGCTAATGAGATGGGTAGGATGAGGTACTAACAGACCAAGATCAGACATGAGAAAAGCTATATCCTACAAGGATCTATCGAAGAGCACCTAGGCCAATGGATCTGGGTGAGTGATGTGTCTAGCAAGCTGAACTAAGAAGGATAACACTTTGGTGATAGGAGATCTAGCTAAAGAATGCATTGGAATAGCTAACCAAGATGTGCGATGGGTGTAAGATGCTGATCAAAAAAAAACTTACACGAACGCTGGATAGATACAATGATACTAAGCTAAAGAGGATGTACAAGCTGACGAACCAAGATATGATACAAATGTACAAGTTGTTTTGGACAATATTGGATATATAAACTATGATACAAGTGTTGGATACAAGATTATTTACAAGCTGTATAGGAGCTCTAGATGATAAGATAGCAGCATGGCTCAAGTTGGTGCAAGATGCAGAAGCTAAGGATGAATTGATAGTGTAAGATATGGATGTGCAAGGATGCATCAAATGATGATGAGATATTTTGTGACCAAGGATAGCTAGAGGAGCAGGATGAGATGGCTGGATAGGATGGTAGATAGCTAGGATTATGATGGATATAAAGAGATGACATTGGGTTTGCATGAGGATAGCCTAGAGCTAGATACCAATGACAAGGGAAGATGGACAAGACAAGATCTCCAAGGAATATAGTGTCTCCAATTAGAAGATAACATGCAGAAGGAGGTCTTATGATGGATGTGATAGGATTGAAGCTAGGATGAAAAAATCTGAAGGGGCTAGGGAGATGGGTGATAGCTTGGATGATGGGGTGAGGTTGCAGAAGATAAGTGGATAGTGATAGATAAAAGCTAGAGGATGAAAGATAGGTGGATAAATTGGAAGATGGAGCTGGATGGCAAGATGTGACCAAAATCATGAGGATGATAGGCTAAGTTGGGGATGGCTGGATTATGCATGACGCTTGTTTGCCAAGTTTTCATCATGGTACTTGTCCAAGGTGCTTGAATTGCCAAGTTTTCACCAGTGGACGCTTTATTTTTCTTTATTATTTTTTTTGACTTTTTGACTTTGGACTTAGCTAGAATGATTTTGGCTTTCTTCAGCTATTTTGGCTTTTTTAAGATTTTTCACTGGCTGTTGGAATGTTAAATTTTGTTGCTAGCTGTTGGTACACCGGATGTGTGATTTATGCAATAGATCGGATTATATGGGATTGATGGTAGGAGATGGAGGGATGAAAAGGTTGGAAAGGAGCATGAGATGGGGATGCTTGTAGGATCAACATTGGCACATGTTGGGACGGGTGTGAAAAGAGCATATGGGGGATAGATGGTAGATGCGGGCTTGATGAAGTATTTGTGGAAGCACTCTTGGGATTATAGGAACCCAAGATGGAGTTAGGAGATGGGGGACATGAGTCACTGGATGGGGGATTAGCAATGGTGGATGTCATTATGCATTGGGTTTCAACTTTTTTCTTTGGGATCCACATGGTTTTGGATTTTCTTTTCATAGGCTTTTGCATTGTTTGGCATTCTTTGATTGGATTTTGCCTTTTTGGAGTATGTCTTTTAGAATAGACATATGATTGCCTAGGATGTGGATTTTTAGCTTTATGCATTTTAAAGTTGGCATTCACATTGTTGTGGTAAGCTTTGGAAAGATGGTTAGGAGAAGCTTTGTGAGATGGAGAGGATATGGAAGAGCATGTAGGGGGATGATGGATGATGTGCCTTGATACGTGCCTTTGTTGATCTTGCGTAGGAATGGATGGAATAGGATTTTTATGATGGCTGATAGGAGGATGGACGATGGTAGATTTTGGGACATAGGGACCCAAAATGGATTTAGTGGATGAAGGGGCAATATGGTAGGTTGTTTTGGGTTGCAAAGATGGTGGAGGGGGGATGACATAAGATTTCTTGAAGGAGTGATGGGAGGCTGGCATGGGGGGTTTGGAGATAGGCTTAGTTTGGGGGTGTGGTGTAGCAACACCTTTAGATGGTGAGCCTTTGGATACATATCCGAGACCATGAAATCTTAGATTTTTTTGTGTAATAATAGGCTTTCTAATTCCTTGCTCTTATGGTCCTAAACCTTGACCTTGATAATGCCATCTATTGAGCATTTGAACTAGCTGAGGATACTTTTTGCTTGTAGAAAATGGTGGAAGTGCTTTATTAGATGTACTACAATAGGGAGATACTATTCTTAATTCTTCTGTTGAGAAGAGGCCACTATGGATGAATGTAAGTGAACCAAGAGGGTATATTATAGATGGTGAAATAGCTTGGATAGGTGGTAAGATGGAAGCATGGAGCGGAGGAGATGGTAGGATAGGATCTTGATTTAGTTGATGGGATGAAAAGATATCCTGCAGTAGAGGAGGTATGACTTGAGGTTTTGGAGATGGAGGGGATAGTGACTGCACTATGGATGGAAGACATGGTACGATGATATCTTCATTTATGCTTTGGGGGATGTCAACATGCTTTTGGGTAGGATCTTGATAGGATTGGTTTGGAGTGGATGGTGCAATAGGAGGTGAAGGGATGGACTCTTCAAAGGCAGCGGATGGATAGATGGGAGATTCAGTAGTGGAGATGGGTGAGTAGAAGATGGATGCATAAGGGTCATTATGGGAGATTTGGGAAATACTTGGAGGTGATGTGGATAGGATTTGGAGGGTTTTGATAGATGGTAGGATTTTGATGCTTGCGGGAAGTGGAAGGATTTTAAGAAATTTGATGGATGGTATGGGGATGATAGCTATGGGAGATGGAGGTGATATTATAGATGGGGAAGCTTCATTACTGACTACTTCACATGGTTGGATTAGATGACATGGCTTATCGACTGCTAGAGATGATTTTTTTTGTATTTCCTCTAGGAGATTCCTTGGAGACTCGTGTGTCAGAGGTGGAGGTGGATTGACAGGAATAGCTAGTGTGATGGGGGTGGAAGATTGGAAGCTTGGTTGATTGGGTGATGGAGGAGAAGCTGGGATATCAGATGGCATGACTAGATAGTTTGGAAGAATGCATGGATTTTGTGGGATGCTTGGGGGAATGTTTCTAAGGCTTTCAATATACCCGTCATAGTCAACAATATTTTCATCATCATTGGAATAGGAGGTGGCAGGAGCAAGGACAATACGATCGAACACATCATGATAGGTTTGGGATTTCATGTTTTGATGATGAGTCAGATGGGGATGGGGTCTTGCATATGGATGAACACAGAAGCTCATGGTTGGATTTGGATTAAGCGCAGATTTTGGATTGGCTAATGAAGGATTTCCTAGGGAGAGTCAAAGCTGTATGGCAGACTTAAGGAGGATTCGCTGGAGATTTTTGGCTTTCCCTGTGGATGGAAGACTTCAAGGGCATGCTGTCAAAAAGTGAGTTTTTCTTTCCTATGCGCTGGAGTGGTGGAGATTGTGTCAACTTAAGGATAGACTAATGATCCTATGGGCATGACACGAGATTGACCACTTGTGGATCCCAACCTTTAGCTCAAGGTGATGAGGGATAACAAGTGACAAAGCTAGATTACCCTAGACAAAGCTCTGTCAAAGGGATAACCTTGGTGAGGCTAGTGGATTGGTCAGATTGATTGGATAGCAAATTCTAATAGAATGACAACTCTCTAAAGGCTTGGGTGTGATTTTGGATTGGGTTGCTAGCTGGCTGGGGGGATGATTTGGAGAGACTTTGGATTTGGGATTGTTCTAAAGAAAGGAACTAGATAGATTCGGTTGCAGTGGAGGAGCTTGGATGACTTTTTGATGAGGCAGTGACTATGCTAAGTATGCCTTGAGCTGGGAGATTTTTGCTTTTTTGGGATTTTGGTCAAAGTTGGCAAACATTCATTCAAAAGCTATGAAAAAACAAGTAGACAAAATTTTGGAGCAAGCACGTCAAACACACCAACATCCTAGGAAGCTTTCTACAAGGATGAAATTTGTTATAGCTAGGGAGTCCTCGATATACGCAAGGTACGTTCCTTGAGGCTTAGCCTGAGTGACAAAATCTTGATTCCAAGAGAGGTGTCTTTGGATTCACCTCCTAGTTTTTATACTCCACCAGAACGCTGGAGTTGAGGTCATCCCAAGGGGTGATAAAATCTCCAAGCAGGCCTCCTAAAAAGTGTAAAACAAGACCACATACATGATCTTGGGCTTTAAAAGATACGTGTTTATTCCAATTGATGATTTATATTTTGTAAGCTATGATTGAAGACACTTGTGATTATGGCATACAATGTTCATTCCAATTTGACAGCATCGTCAGCATAATGAAAGTCGAGAGATCATCAACATAAGAAATGCGAGCGTCATTGAAAATGTGTCCAAACCATGCAATGTTCATTGATTGTTAGGCATTCAAGATTGAGTGTGAGTTTGTTTTAAGCTCAAAACAAAGATGTGTGAAACTCGATTTCCAAGTGTGTGCCCGAAGGCCCTCCATGTCAAGATTTGTTCAATTTTTATGCCCAAATGAAGTGTTAGCGAGACTAATGCGCATTCGAGGAGTTTTCTAATTTAGAAAAACCACTAAAAACCCAAGTGAGTGGAATTTGATTTGTGTGGAGCACTTAACACCCTCTTAGGTGGATCCATCCCCATAGATGGTGTTGAGATTGCAACCAATGGTTAAATTGATGGGTGATTAAAGAGGGTGAGTCCAATGACAAACTCACTCAAAGCATTTTTATTTGTTTTTATAACTTAAAAGATTAGAAAAATGTGGATTCTTTTTATGCCCCAAAAGATGATTATTTGATCTATGGCATTCAAGATTGGATTTGTTGTTTTAATCATGAATTCAAGAAAAATTTGATTTTAATCCATGGCATTCAAGAGTGTGTTTAGCAACATGCATTCAAAGACAACTGATTAAACATTCAAGTTTTTTCTATTGAGCATTCAAGATTGAGATTTTGTGTGTTGTTTTAAGAATTTGAAGTGCTTTATTTTAACCTTAGATCATTCAAAATTTTTTTGGACTCAAAAGTAAAAATGACTCTTTGGACTTTGGTTTTCATTCAAGATTTTGTGTTCTAGTTTGCATATTTTAAGCCCAAAAATGATATTCCTTGATTGTTTTGATGCATGAAAAACCTAAGAAACATTCAAAATTTTGCAACAAGACATTTGTTTGGAACAAATAACAAAGCTTTTAGGACAATTTTTTGGCAACCATTTAGGACTCTTAGTTTTCATGAAATTTTTAAAAGAACTTTAAAATATTTGCAAATGAGATTCATTTTATCCTTGATTGATGCTTTGAGTTTGATTTAGATTTTAGTGTGCATTTAGTGTTGATTTTGAACCTTTTGAAATGGAAACCTGAAGTTCTTTTTAAATTTTCAAAAATAAAGTGTTCCTAACTTTGCATGAATGCATCTAAAACCTTGATGTTGCAAGGATGCAAATGATTGAATTGGTTTTTTTTTTTTTTCAAATTTTTAGTTTTTAATAGATTTAAGTATGATTTAGGAGTTCATTTTAAGAACTAAAAAGAAGCATGTATGATTTTGCTTCCTTCAAAAAAAATGGCCAAGATCTCCCACAAGAAGAAGAAGAAGAAGTAGATGGAATAAGAAGAATATAGACAAGAAGAGGAAGAAGAATTCCAAGTGCTTTGTCCACCTATAAGCTTAAAAAATCTGAAAACACTATGAGATAGATTATGAGTTCCTTTTTCTTTTTCATGCTCATGTGGACCTACAAAACCAATTTATACAATCCTACCAATCACAAAAATAAACAAAATTAGCCAAAATTAGCAAATGACATACAAAACTTGACTAAAAAGGCTAATGAAGATGACTCATGCAGGGTCCCACCGGGCATGCCAAAATGCATATGAGCAATGTTAGTATGCTAATAAAAACCAAATTTAAATAAAGCTTCTACAAACTAAACAAAATTCATGAACTTCAAGATAGACTAAGATGAACTCTCAATTGAGAATATGAGCCATTAATGGACTCTCTCAATGAGAAGCTCTCTTGTTGAGTGGCTTTGTCCAAATAGATAGGATGTATGCTCAAGCTTATGCTTAAAAAAGGGCTTCAAATGGAGTTGGAATTTGGGTGTGAGTGTATGGTTTTGATGTAAAATGGCTTCTTAAAATGGCATTATGACTTTACTTCATGGATTGTGTTGTTTTGCAAAGGGGAAGGATCCAATTTATAGGCAAGAGGCTTGAGGGATTGAGGGCTAAGATGCAAGGATGGAAAAAAGCTTATGGAGGGCTCAGATTGCATGAGAGGAGAGCACATGGATTGTGCTTCCTTAGAGCCAATCAAGGAGTGACACATGTTATAGGGTGAGAGGATGGAGGAAAGGGGAAGGATGAGTTAAAAAAGGAGGCTCAATGGGATAAAATCTTCATAAAGACCCTCATAATGGCTTGTAAGAGCAATAAAAGAGCTTGGAAGAGTCATTTATGGCCTAGTGAGCTTCATAAAGTTTTATGGTTGAGATATTTTGAGGGAGATCAGAGCAATTTCAACTTGGGCTTGATTAGGAGGGTTTTAAGCTTGCTTAGGATTGTGCAAATGATTAGAGGATGGATTAGGATAGTTTAGGATTAGCTTAGGGCTAGGCAAGTGGATGGCATTTAATGAGGGTGGGTGAAGGAGGAGATATTTGTTAACTTTGGCTTGGGTTAGTATGTTTTAACCCATGTTTAGGGAATGTGACAAGGTTAGGAGGGGATTAGGATTAGGTTTAAAGACATCTTCTAGAAGAGTCTAGACTTTGGATGAGGATAAAGACTTTCTAGAATAGTCTAGAATTTCTTAGGATGAGGATAAATTAGATTTTTAGAAAATAAATAAAGTTTTATTTATTTCAAGGGTTTGGGTTCAGGAGATATTTATTAAAACTTTTTTAATAAACATGAGGATTAATATTTAATCTTAATTAAATATTTTGAGTTGGGATTAGGGGTAGGAAATGATGGGATTAGCCTTTAATCAAAATTAAAGAAGGATTAGAAGATTTTGGAAGAGGTTAGTGGTCTTAAAGAAATTGGCCAAGTTTTGTGTAAAAAATAATTTTTTTATTTATTTTGGATTTTTTGGTCAATTTATTAATTAAATAATTAATAAATAAGAAAATAATGTTTAAATAAAATTTAAACATTTTTGAAAGGGATTCCTTAATTAAATATTTTTAATTAAGATAAAGGGACTTAATGGCATAAAAATAAATAAATAAATTAAATAAATAAATAATTAATAAATGATGATGTTATCAGAAATTTTTCAAAAAATAAAAATACTTTATTTTCTAAAGGTTTTTAGGTGTCTACATTTTGCCCCTCTTTGATGTGATGCCCCACGTGGCATGGCATCAAAGATAAGAAAATAAGATGCCCAAGGCTAGAGCAGAAGAGGAGAGAATGGACTGCAAGATGCCCCCTCAAGAAGGTGGCGGGGAGAGAAAGCAAGGCTCGACAACTTCTTGAAAAGTACAAGAATCCAAGATGAGCAAGAAGACTCAGATTGGCTTAAGAGAAGAGGTTTAGTTAGCTCAAACTCTCACTACGGGAGAATGATAAAGGGAGAATTAGAGGCACAAGAGGAAGCAAGCTTAAGTTCTCAGGGATTGCAGAGGATGAAGGAGCAGAGCGCTATAAAAGGAATCCAAGATGGGGAGATGGATGAGGGGATTAAAATGCTGATGCAACAGAATTTCAAAGAGTAACATTGGTGGAAGATGGGTTTCGGAGATCCCTAGGACTAGAATTGTGGATCTCGAAAGATGAGGCTTAGTGGATTGATTAGATTGGTGGATCCCTAAGACTAGGATTGTGGATCCCTAAAGCTAAGAGTGATGATTGATTCTGAGAGATACGGTTCCACAAGCTGGGGTAGGAGAGACAAATGTTGGATATGGATGGGGGATAATGGAGATGAAGAGATTCTATTGAAACTTTTTGAGTAGGGGGATACTTCAAAGAGAAGTACCACCATGTAGTTGAGCACTAGATTTGCTATAGGACAATTGGTTAATTGCCAAGGTTACCAAGAACATTAAGACCATGTCACCAACCATCCAGAGGACTGACAGACTGACTCGAAATAAACACACAAGGATTGCCCCAGCATCACACATGAAACTCAGAGGAAATAGTGTGGAACTGACACTAGATAACTCACAAGCAAAAAAGATAAAAATGAAAGACTTGATCAAAATCGTAGGCTTAGAGTGCCCCATTCGTAGCATACCATGATATGGAAGATCGTGGCTACCTTGAGGAGGGAACACAAAGAATGCTTGGAAAAGATACTTCAAAACCCAAAAGGGAAGATTCCAAATCAAAAGAAAGTGAAAATTCAAAAGAGAACCATTTGCCAACGAGATGGGTAGGACGAGGTACTAAGAGACCAAGATCAAACATGAGGAAAGCTATATCCTAATAGGATCTATCAGAGCGCACCTAAGCTGATGGATCTGGGTGAGTGATGCATCTAGCAAGCTAAACTAAGAAGGATAACACTTTGGTGACAGGAGATCTACCTAAAGAATGCATTTGAGTAGAAAGAGTTAACTCATTTAACTCATTTTTTATCAATAGTGAAGTAGAAATTTTCTTTTTTGAACTGAAGAGAGATTTTGTTGAGATATTTAATTTAATAAAATGAGATGTGCTCTCATAATTACTTTTTCTATTTAATTAAATAATCTTTAATTAATTAGAGACACTTTTCTTATTTAATTAACTAACTTCATTTAATTAATTAGGAATGGCTTCTCATTTAATTAAATAACTTTATTTAATTAATTAGAAGTAAGTACTCCATTTAATTAAATAATTTTGTTTAACTATTTTAAAATTCTTTTCGAAACTAGTCAACTCAAGTCAACTATGGTTAAATCTGGTCAATTTTGGTCAAACTTGATCTTTGCGTATTTGAATATGAGCAAATGTGAGTATAAATTCTAACAACCATTCGATGCAAATTCTCATTCAACCTTTCAAAATGAAGAGATGAGGGTCTCTTAAATAGACTTTCCTAGAATTCATCAACGATTGAGTCGATTTCAATCAACGGTCAGGATTAAAGGTGAAGTTCAGTCATAAAGGGAGATTTCCAAATTAAAGGGAGTTAACAGATTTAATTTGAGTAAAATAAAGAGTTAACTGATTCAATTTGAGTAGAAAAAGGACTTAACTGATTTAACTCATTTTTGATCAATAGTGAATTGAAAATTTCCCTTTTCGAACTGAAGAGAGATTTTGTTGAGATATTTAATTTAATAAAATGAGATATGCTCTCATAATTAATTTTTCTATTAAATTAAATAACCTTTAATTAATTAGAGACACTTTTCTTATTTAATTAAATAACTTCATTTAATTAATTAGAAATGGCTTCTCATTTAATTAAATATCTTTGTTTAATTAATTAGAAGTAAGTACTCTATTTAATTAAATAATTTTGTTTAATTATTTCAAAATTCTTTTCGAAACTAGTCAACTCAAGTCAATCGTGGTTCAATCTGGCCAACTTTTGGTGAAACTTGATCTTTGCGTATGTGAATATGAATTCCAGGAACAATTCGATGCAAATTCTCATTCAACCTTTCAAAATTAAGAGATGAGGGCCTCTTAAATAGACTTTCCTGGAATTCATCAACGGTTGAGATCAATTTAAATCAACAGTCAGAATTAAACGTGAGGTTCAGTCATAAAGGGAGATTTCTAAATTAAAGGGAGTTAGCAGATTTAATTTGAGTAAAATAAGGAGTTAACTGATTCAATTTGAGTAGAAAAAGGAGTTAACTTATTTAACTCATTTGTGATCAATAGTGAACTGGAAATTTCTATTTTTGAACTGAAGAGAGATTTTGTTGAGATATTTAATTTAATAAAATGAGATATGCTCTCATAATTATTTTTTCTATTTAATTAAATAATCTTTAATTAATTAGAGACACTTTTCTTATTTAATTAAATAACTTCATTTAATTAATTAGGAATGGCTTCTCATTTAATTAAATAACTTTGTTTAATTAATTAGAAGTAAGTACTCCATTTAATTAAATAATTTTATTTAATTATTTCAAAATTCTTTTTGAACCTAGTCAATTCAAGTCAACCGTAGTTAAATCTTGTCAACTTTTGGTCAAACCTGATCTTTGCGTATGTGAATATGAAAAAATATGAGTATGAATTCCAGCAAAAATTCGATGCAAATTCTCATTCAACCTTTCAAAATGAAGAGATGAGGGTCTCTTAAGTAGACTTTCTTGAAATTCATCAACGGTTCAGATCGATTTAATTCAACGGTCAGGATTAAAGGTGAAGTTCAGTCATAAACGGAGATTTTCAAATTAAAAGAAGTTAATAGATTTAACTTGAGTAAAATAAGAAGTTAACTGATTCAATTTGAGTAGAAAAAGAAGTTAAATGATTTAACTCATTTTTGATCAATAGTACTTTTTCTATTTAATTAAATAATCTTTAATTAATTAGAGACACTTTTCTTATTTAATTAAATAACTTCATTTAATTAATTAGGAATGGCATCTCATTTAATTAAATAACTTTGTTTAATTAATTAGAAGTAAGTACTCCCTTTAATTAAATAATTTCGTTTAATTATTTCAAAATTCTTTTCGAAATTAGTCAACTCAAGTTAACCGTGGTTAAATTTGGTCAACTTTTTGTCAAACTTGATCTTTGCGTATGTGAATATGAAAAAATGTGAGTATGAATTCCAACAACAATTCGATGCAAATTTTCATTCAACCTTTCAAAATGAAGAGATGAGGGTCTCTTAAATAGACTTTCCTGGAATTCATCAACGGTTGAGATCGATTTCAATCAACGGTCAAGATTAAAGGTGAACTTCAGTCATAAAGGGAGATTTCCAAATTAAAGGGAGTTAACATATTTAATTTGAGTAAAATAAGGAGTTAACTTATTCAATTTGAGTAGAAAAAGGAGTTAAATGATTTAACTCATTTTTTATCAATAATGAATTGAAAATTTCTCTTTTTAAACTGAAGAGAGATTTTGTTGAGATATTTCATTTAATAAAATGAGATATGCTCTCATAATTACTTTTTCCATTTAATTAAATAATCTTTAATTAATTAGAGACACTTTTCTTATTTAATTAAATAACTTCATTTAATTAATTAGGAATGACTTCTCATTTAATTAAATAACTTTGTTTAATTAATTAGAAGTAAGTACTCCATTTAATTAAATAATTTTGTTTAATTATTTCAAAATTCTTTTCGAAACTAGTAAACTCAAGTGAACCGTGGTTAAATCTGGTCAACTTTTGGTCAAACTTGATCTTTGCGTATGTGAATATCAGTAAATGTGAGTATGAATTCCAACAAAAATTTGATGCAAATTCTCATTCAACCTTTCAAAATTAAGAGATGAGGGTCTCTTAAAAAGACTTTCCTAGAATCCATCAACGGTTGAAATTGATTTCAATCAACGGTCAGGATTAAAGGTGAAGTTCAGTCATAAAGCGAGATTTCTAAATTAAAGGGAGTTAACAGATTTAATTTGAGTAAAATAAGGAGTTAACTGATTCAATTTGAGTAGAAAAAAGGAGTTAACTGATTTAACTCATTTTTTATCAATAGTGAACTGAAAATTTCCCTTTTTGAACTGAAGAGAGATTTTGTTGAGATATTTAATTTAATAAAATGAGATATGCTCTCATAATTACTTTTTCAATTTCATTAAATAATCTTTAATTAATTAGAGACACTTTTGTTATTTTATTAAATAACTTCATTTAATTAATTAGGAATGGCTTCTCATTTAATTAAATAACTTTGTTTAATTAATTAGAAGTAAGTACTCCATTTAATTAAATAATTTCGTTTAATTATTTCAAAAGTCTTTTTGAAACTAGTCAACTCTAGTCAACCGTGGTTAAATCTGGTCAACATTTGGTCAAACTTGGTATTTGCGTATGTGAATATGAGCAAATGTGAGTATGAATTCCAACAACAATTCGATGCAAATTCTCATTCAAGCTTTCAAAATGAAGAGATAAGGGTCTCTTAAACAGACTTTTCTTGAATTCATCAACAGTTGAGATTGATTTCAATCAACGGTCAGGATTAAAGGTGAAGTTTAGTCATAAAGGGAGATTTCCAAATTAAAGGAAGTTAGCAGATTTGATTTGAGTAAAATAAGGAGTTAACTGATTCAATTTGAGTAGAAAAAGCAGTTAACTGATTTAACTCATTTTTTATTAATAGTAAACTGGAAATTTTCTTTTTTGAACTAAAGAGAGATTTTGTTGAGATATTTAATTTAATACAATGAGATATGCTCTCATAATTACTTTTTTCATTTAATTAAATAATCTTTAATTAATTAGAGTCAGTTTTTTTATTTAATTAAATAACTTCATTTAATTAATTAGGAATGACTTCTCATTTAAGTAAATAAATTTATTTAATTAATTAGAATTAAGTACTCCATTTAATTAAATAATTTCGTTTAATTATTTCAAAATTCTGTTCGAACCTAGTAAACTCAAGTCAACCATGGTTAAATCTTGTCAACTTTTGGTTAAACTTGATCTTTGTGTATGTGAATATGAGCAAATGTGAATATGAAGTCCAGCAACAATTCGATGCAAATTCTCATTCAACCTTTCAAAATGAAGAGATGAGGGTCTGTTAAATAGACTTTTCTGGAATTCATCAACGGTTGAGATCAATTTCAATCAACGGTCAGGATTAAAGGTGAAGATCTGTCATAAAGGCAGATTTTCAAATTAAAGGGAGTTAACAGATTTAATTTGAGTAAAATAAGAAGTTAACTGATTCAATTTGAGTAGAAAAAGGAGTTAACTGATTTAACTCATTTTTTATCAATAGTGAACTTAAAATTTCCCTTTTTGAATTGAAGAGAGATTTTGTTGAGATATTTAATTTAATAAAATGAGATATGCTCTCATAATTACTTTTTCTATTTAATTAAATAATCTTTAATTAATTAGAGACACTTTTATTATTTAATTAAATAACATCATTTAATTAATTAGGAATGGCTTCTCATTTAATTAAATAATTTTGTTTAATTAATTAGAAGTAAGTAGTCCATTTAATTAAATAATTTCGTTTAATTATTTCAAAATTCTTTTCGAAACTAGTCAACTCAAGTCAACCGTAGTTAAATCTTGTCAACTTTTGGTCAAACTTGATCTTTGCATATGTGAATATGAGCAAATGTGAGTATGAATTCCAACAACAATTCGATGCAAATTCTCATTCAACCTTTCAAAATGAAGTAATGAGGGTCTCTTAAATAGAATTTCCTGGAATTCATCAACGGTTGAGATCGGTTTCAATCAACGGTCAGGATTAAAGATGAAGTTCAGTCATAAAGGGAGATTTCCAAATTAAAGGGAGTTAATAGATTTAATTTGAGTAAAATAAGGAGTTAACTGATTCAATTTGTGTAGAAAAAGGAGTTAACTAATTTAACTCATTTTTTATCAATAATGAACTGGAAATTTCCCTTTTTGAGTTGAAGAGAGATTTTTTTGAGATATTTAATTTAATAAAATGAGATATGCCCTCATAATTACTTTTTATATTTAATTAAATAATCTTTAATTAATTAGAGACACTTTTCTTATTTAATTAAATAACTTCATTTAATTAATTAGGAATGGCTTGTCATTTAATTAAATAAGTTTGTTTAATTAATTAGAAGTAAGTACTCCATTTAATTAAATAAGTTCGTTTAATTATTTCAAAAAAAATTTGGAAACTAGTCAACTCAAGTCAATCGTGGTTAAATCTGGTCAACTTTTGGTCAAAGTTGATCTTTGCATATGTGAATATGACCAAATGTGATTATGAATTCTAGCAACAATTCGGTGCAAATTCTCATTCAACCTTTCAAAATGAAGAGATGAGGGTCTCTTAAGTAGACTTTCTTGGAATTCATCAACGGTTGAGATCGATTTCAATCAACAGTCAGGATTAAAAGTGAAGTTCAGTCATAAAGGGAGATTTCCAAATTAAAGAGAGTTAATAGATTTAATTTGAGTAAAATAAGGAGTTACCTGATTCAATTTGAGTAGAAAAAGGAGTTAACTGATTTAACTCATTTTTGATCAAATAGTGAACTGAAAATTTCCCTTTTTGAACTGAAGAGAGAATTTGTTGAGATATTTAATTTAATAAAATGAGATATGCTCTCATAATTACTTTTTCTATTTAATTAAATAATCTTTAATTAATTAGAGTCACTTTTCTTATTTAATTAAATAACTTCATTTAATTAATTAGGAATGGCTTGTCATTTAATTACATAACTTTGTTTAATTAATTAGAAGTAAGTACTCCATTTAATTAAATAATTTCGTTTAATTATTTCAAAATTCTTTTCAAAACTAGTCAACTCAAGTTAACCCTGGTTAAATTTGCTCAACTTTTGGTCGAATTTGATCTTTGCGTATGTGAATATGAGCAAATGTGAGTTTGAATTCCAACTACAATTTGATGCAAATTCTCATTCAGCCTTTCAAAATGAAGAGATGAGGGTCTCTTAAATAGACTTTCCTAGATGAGGGTCATTTTTTATCAATAGTGAACTAGAAATTTTCCAATTTGAACTGAAAAGAGATTTTGTCGAGATATTTAATTTAATAAAATGAGGTATGCTCTCATAATTACTTTTTCGATTTAATTAAATAATTTTTAATTAATTAGAGACACTTTTCTTTTTTAATTAAATAACTTCATTTAATTAATTAGGAATGGCTTCTCATTTAATTAAATAACTTTGTTTAATTAATTAGAAGTAAGTACTCCATTTAATTAAATAATTTCGTTTAATTATTTTAAAAAAAATTTCGAAACTAGTCAACTCAAGTCAACTGTAATGCCCCGCCAAGGGATCCAAAGAATTAACCTAGAGTTTCACTAAGTTTGGTAACATTTTTTTTTTATTTTTTTTACATGAAAGTAAATACCATACATAACTTATTCACAATAACGAAAGCAATAGCAATATCCATCTGAAAGTAAACATAACATACATAACAAATTACATTCTTTAAAGATTGCTTAACGTTGAATTACATACAAGAATCCATCTAGTACAACATTCTCATGATATAATAATGATAAGTCCAATGTTTAAACATTACATTTTCAAATGCTCAATCATCCTCTGTACATGCCACAGGGTATGACAAGCTCAAAGAATATACATATGTAGAATAAGGTACATCATCCTATTCCAATCCATGATACATCAAAGTAGAGATAATCACATGATACATCATCATAGAAGACATATACTTCCATCATAAAGATCAAACAAAATAAACTAAGCACACGGTTCCTCCCAATCGTTAATAGCATCATTAGACCATCGTGGGCCCTAGCCATCCCTCTGTGCGTAACATCCCAAATCACCAAAGAGATCATTGGTATTAACAGAGTATTAATTTCACTCCTAACATATACAACATCATATATAGAAAGTAATCTAACATGCAAATATAAGCATAAGATAACATCATCTAACATATGCTAATCATCAACGAAAGGATACATATCCACCATCACGAAGGATGAATCAGCCATGATGTCTCAATGAGTCTCAAATGATAAGAGTGGAAAATACATGACCACCCGACCGCGTGGTACCTAAGTGGTCAACTCCCACCGTGCTAAGGAGATAATCTCAAGTCCCAAACAAGTTGTAAAAATCTCATAGCATAAATCTCTATAGTCCAGGAATCTTAAAAGTATACTAACTGAAAGGTTCCAATCACAAACTGGCATCTAATCCTAGAGGCACACAATGACATGTAGGAACCTACTATGCAAGCAAAAAAGTGTCATCGCATTTATCATGTACAAGTTACCCTGGCAGTTAGCTAAACTCCACGGGTCCATACTGATCTCATGCGGCCACTAGTATCCTCTCATACTGACAAGGTATACTATGGAATGCAAGGTTGCAACCATGCGTCTCACTACTCCCATCCTAGCCTTTACAAGCACTCAAGGCATAGGCAAGAACAAAACACTTATCTTTTTAGGTTCATTCAGTTAGTATTAGGTGTGAATGTTATCACTTATTAATCCAACTTACAATGAGTTACCCTGATAGCCTCTTAGGGCCCTGGCCCCCATTGCAAGCCACTTCCCATCACTACATGCAGATATCCTACCCTAATGCTCATGGAATCATAAATCTCAAAATTACAAAAGATAATTCATAAAATCATCAAATATGCATAAAAGCATTAAATCTCCATGAGCAAGCATCCATAGAAAATCATGACCACAACAGCTCTCTATTGGCAACTGAAGTATCACTGATAATCAAAAGTATCCAATCGTTCTCAATAACCAAAATATATCTCAATCATACTAATCGAAGACTCCAAAAATGGTTGAGTCAAACATGTCACAACATGACATCATTAAGAATAAATTCACATTTTAGTCCCAACATGGCAACTAGAAAATAACCAAGGATAACTGATCGATGACCAAAAATATGGTTAAGTCAAGTGTCTCATAAATAAAAAAAATCTCAACTATAACAATCAGTATTCACATCCAATACATAGAGCATTGCATCACATAACCATGGTTGGGTTTATAAAGATCGAGATTAAAACATCATCATGACATCACAATCACATAAGCCCCAAGCCTCTGGTAGACGTCCTATACTGGTTAACATTAGTCAACCCAAAATCCAAAATAATAGCATAAAGAATACACAATGTACACACATGTTTTGGTTTTGCTAAGTTTTCAATTTTGAATTCAAATGCAAAAGTCTCGGTTTACGTTTCCCAAACTATATCAAGTGGAAAAATTTCACGTTTTACCTAACCCATGTATTTGTTTGATAGATAAAAAGTTTCTCCATTAGACTCAATTTTCTAATTGATCTAATAATATTTTATTTATATAAACTTTGTTTGAAGATAGACATTTCCTATGAACAAAACTTCGATTATTTATTCTAATAATTAATCTTAATTAAAACTAAGTTTAATTGAATTAGTTATTAATATCTCTTCATAATTGACAAGCTTAATAGCAATATTTTAAATCATTAAAAAGAGTGACCCATTAATTGAGAACTTTTTAATTAATTATATATATATATATATATATATATATATATATATATATATATATCTATAAATATACATACATAAATATATATATTTAATAGCATTTAATAATTAATAACATTTCAACATTTAAAACAAAATCGAAACTCAAATCGCATATGAAATAACATTGCGGATTAAACCTTATATAATCTAAAACCCACATATGACTCAACGCGATTTAAAATTGTGTGGCTATTTAAAGTACCGCACCACAAGTACACTGCGGATCGCAGGTACACTACGGTCTCAGGTACCCTGCGATCTTGCAGGCCTACGGTGGGTGGGGTATATGACACCCGCCCAACATTTACATATATATATTTTTAAATGTTTTCAATGTAACATTTTTTTATAACATTTTTTCGAAACAAAATTGAAATAAAAAATGCACTTTAATGAGTATTACTGCGATAACTCGCTCAGCTTTCCAATTAATTATATATACATATATATATATATATATATATATATATATATATATATATATATATATATATATATATATATATATATATATATATATATATATATATATATATATATATATATATCTATATCTATATCTATATATATATCTATATCTATATATACATATATATATATATAGTATGTATATATATATATATATGCATATGTATGTATATATGTGTATATATATATATATATATGTATATATGTATTTGGCTACAATTCAACCCTAGCCCCGTATTTTTTTAGATCTATGCATATAATATTCTCAAATAAATTAACTACCTATAGAGAATGCATACAATAACAATAGGAAATTTCTCAGAAGACATATGGAAGACAAGAAGAAGACAGGGAAATGAAAGATGCAGAAATAGTATAAATAAAATCACAAGAATCTATCTGAATTCTGATGCTAAATCGCTCTTCCTCAGAAAACTCACAGAGCAAGCTCCCTTCTTTAGAACTCTTGAATCCTCCAATTCTCCAATTGCACTCCAAATGCTATATCTAAGCTTCTAGGAATGCCTGAATATAAAGAGCTCTCAAGAAACCTCCAGAATGCTTCTAGAAATAGCTGGAAGGTGTCACCAACTAAGCATGGGTATTTTCCAACCTTCAAAATGATCCATAGGGTTGTAGACACCATGTGCTTAATTAATGCACTAACCCTCGTGTTGTTGACACATGAGAAATAGAAAAGTGCATTAATTCCCATGCAAGCTTATAACTCCAATTTACTTTTTAAATAATTTTTATTTAAATTTTATAACTTTCATTTTAATTTTTATAACTTTTATTATTATTATTTTATTTATTACTTTATTATTATTTTATAATAATTATTAATTTTAATTTACTAATTTTCTTTTATTTAATTCTTTTTCCTCAATTAATTCTCATTTAATTAATTATAATCAAAATATCAAAGATCATGATATTTAATTTTCTCAAATAATTAATTTATTAATTGAATCTATTTATTAAGACTTAATTAATAGAAAATTTACCATAGACCTCCAAGATAAAATATGAAAACCCATCATAGAACAAATCATACAAAATTAGTCTAAAGGGTTAAAAATCATGAAATATGCCATCCGACACATTCGGTGGGTATTCAACTCTGATACTTGTCCTAACTCACTAGGACAAATGGTTTTAGAGTTTGGGATTTGGACTTGAGAATTTATCTCCCTTCTCTTATCATTGAGATAGTATAATAAGGTACGCTCATCTTGGCAATTCAAGGAAGTCAATACCCAGTACCTGCAACCTGTAGAAAAACCATGCATATACATACAATATATAATGCTAAGCTAAACAGACAATGGCAGGAAGTGGTGCATCATGTAGATCCTGACTAAGCAGGTAAATACGACTCCCTTCCTTAACCACATCAGAAATGCCATACAATAAGAAAACACACACACCATACACATGCAAGTATGGGGTAAGTATCCATAATAAAACACATGAGATAATAAACCATCTAACTAATCATCATTAATAACTAAAAATAATATAATGATCATCATACATACATGAAATGTAAAGTCTAAATGATCTCATCATATATCAACTGAATCCATATCATAATATCTGATAGTGTCAAAACAATACTACTAAACCATCAACATAAAACTAGTCCATCAAAGTCTGATATTAATAGCAACAATAAGTCTAGAAAAGATGTGAATGAGGGTAGGCACTACATCCACTCACCCTTGGATTAGGCTTACTCCTAGAAGCCTACAAACAAGTAGGGATATAACTCCCTCAATCTAGCTGCATCCTCCCATGTAGCTAAAGAATCATCAGTAGGGTCCCATTGGACCCTTACCTACTCGATGGTTTGACCCCTAAGGGTCAACCCCCATTGCTTCAGAATATGAACTGGATCAAAAGCTAACTGCCCATCCTCTACCTACAACACATTGCAATCAAGAACATGCACAATATCAAGAATATACTGCCTAAGCATTGAAACATAGAAAACATCATAAATGCGAGCTAGGTTGGGTGGTAGAGTAAGACGGTAAGCAACTGGGCCAATCCTCTCCAAAATCTCGAATGGTCCCACAAAATGAGGTGCTAGCTTAGAACCCTTTCCATATCGGATCAGACTCTTTCGCAATCGCACTCTCAAGAAAACCTTATCACCCACAGCAAACTACTTATCTGTCCTCTGAGCATCAACATACTTCTTCTGCCTATCCTGTGCGATAGTCAAATGCTCACAGATACACACTACCTATTGCTCCATATCACGAAGCATCTCAGGACCCAATAGAATGTGATCCTTGAGGTTGTCCAAAATCAATGGTGTATGACAAGGACGTCCATATAATGCCTTAAAAAGTGCCATGCAAATAGAACTATGATACCCATTGTTGTAAGCAAACTCCACTAGGTAGAGATAGTCCTCCCAATGTGTCTGCCTATCCATCACATACATCCATAATATATCCTCCAAAACCTGGTTCACCCTCTCTGTCTAACCATCTATCTCTGGATGATATGCCAAACTGAAGTTTAATTGCGCTCCAAGCTCATGCTGCAATGATGTCCAGAATGCGGATGTGAATATAGGATCTCTGTCAGAAATGATCTTTCTAGGAATACCAAGTAATCTCACAATGTCACACATGAAGACATTTGCTACAGAAGTTGTTGTGTAGGAAGACCTAATTGGTGAAAAATGTGTCACCTTAGTCAACCGATCAACGGTAACCATGATAGCATCATGACGTCAAACTGTCATAGGTAATCCTACTATAAAATCCATGGAGATGATATCCCACTTCCAAGAAGGAATGAGATTTGGCTGCAAAAGTCCAGCTGGGTGTTGATGTTCTGCATTGACTCTTTGACACTCAAGACACCTAGCCAAAAAATTAGCAATATCTCACTTCATCCCAGACCAAAAGAACAATCATCTCAAATCAGCATGCATCTTCTTGACACCTGGATGTGCTGAGTAAGTTGTACGGTAGCCTTCTGCCAGAATCAAGCTACGAAGCTCATCTAGTAATGGCACATAAATCCTCCCCAAATGTCTCAAAAGACCATCTGATTCTCGAATGTAACCTGCAAACTTACCTTCCAAGGGTCTTCCTAAATCAATCTCTCTGCACACTTCCTGATAGAAGGAATCTGTAGGAAGTGCTTGAAGAATTTGACTCCTCAAATCAACACTAAGAGTCATCGATGATAACACATGTCTCCTACGACTCAAAGCATCTGCCACCACATTCTCCTTACCCTGAATGTACTTAACCTCAAAATCATACTCGAATAGAAATTCCATCCATCGTCTCTGGCGAGCATTCAAATTAGACTGAGTAAAAATATACTGAAGACTACGATGATCGCTATGTAGCTCAAACCTGTTCCCCAACAGGAAATGTCTCCATCTTGTCAAAGCATGAACTACTACTGCTAACTCAAGATCATGCGTAGGATAATTTAACTCATGATCTTTAAGCTTGCGTGATTCATACGCAATCACCCGTCCATTCTGCATCAACACTGCCCCAATTCCTTCAAGAGAAGCATCTGTACACACCATGAAATCACCTTCTGGATCAAGTACAGCTAAAATCGGTGCACTAGTCAAAAGCTCCTTGAGCCTCTAAGAAGCTTCCTCACATTTCTCTGTCCACACA
This sequence comes from Cupressus sempervirens, assembly GCA_028749045.1. Taxonomy (NCBI): domain Eukaryota; kingdom Viridiplantae; phylum Streptophyta; class Pinopsida; order Cupressales; family Cupressaceae; genus Cupressus; species Cupressus sempervirens. The sequence continues at coordinate 100,625,513 of CM053791.1, forward strand.
AACTTCTTTCCTTTCCTCTAAAGAGAAGTGATAGGATGTGCTATCCTAGAGAAGTTCTGGACAAATCTGCGATAATAACTAGCTAGGCCCATGAAACTATGAATCTTTGAAACATTAGTCGGTATAGGCCACTCTATTATCACCTAAATCTTTGCAGGATCCACTGAAATACCATCACCTGAGATGAAATGCCCTAAATACTGAATCTCTAATTTGAAGAATTCATACTTAGCTGCATTGGCATAAAGCTGATTATCTCTCAAACACTGTAAAACCAACCACAGGTGTTCCTCATGCTCCTTCTAAGTCTTAGAATATATCAATATGTCATCAAGAAACACGAGAACAAACCTGTCAAGATATGATCGAAAAGCACCATTCATAGAACTCATGAACACTGATGGAGCGTTAGTCAACCCAAAAGGTACCACTGTGAACTCGTAATGCCCATAACGAGTTCAAAAAGTGGTCTTGTGAATGTCTGCTTCCTTAATACGAAGTTGGTGGTATCCTGACTTAGGGTCAATCTTGGAGAATACTTTAGCTCCCTTGATCTGATAAAATAAGTCATCAATCCTAGGCAAACGATACATGCTCTTAATAGTCACCTTGTTCAACTATCCATAGTCGATACAAAGGTGCAAAGAACTATCTTTCTTCTTCACAAAGAGCACTGGAGCTACCCATGGTGATATGCTAGGTCGAATGCTCCCTTTGGCCAGAAGTTTCTCTAGCTGAAGATGTAGCTCACCCAATTTCTGAGTAGTCATACGATAAGGAGCTTTAAAGATAGGCTCTGCTCCAGGAATTAGATCAATACTAAAATCAATGTCCCTCTTTGGAGGCATGCCTGGAATCTCATTTGGAAAGACATCTACGTACTCCTACAAAATTGGGTGATCTAAAGTCTTCCTCGTAGGATCTTCCTCATCAAGATCATTTACCATAACAGCAAATATCTAACATCCCTTACGAAAACTCCGCTTCATTTGCATAACAAAAATCATCCACAAAGATATAGGCCTCGGTATCCCAACTATCTTCACATCATTCCCTTGGTCATCTTGGCACAAAATAATCTTCTTCCTGCAATCTATACTGGCTCTATGAGATCCAAGCTAGTCCATGCCTAAAACCACATCATAGGAACCAAGGGGTATGACTCAAAGATCCACTGTCGTATTAATGCTTCCTAAGCTAAGCCCACACTTATGAACTACAGAGTCTGTGGAGACCTTTATGCCTGAGGCTAGTTCCACTTGCCAACCATGATCTTGCTTCACTGCATCCAACTTACATTTAGAAACTATAGATGGTGAAATAAAATAATCTGTAGCTCCTGAATCAAACAATACTGAAAGATATATACCTCGAATATCAACTGTGGTCTCAGCCACTATTCCCTAATGATCTGTCTGACGCTGATCAACTGCTGCAAAAACTCTATGAGCTCTACCTACATCACCAACTGTGGGTTTTGAAGCTGTAGGCCTAGGTCTTGAAAATTGAGGTGCTCGCTATGGACACTGAGTTGCATAATGTCCAATCTGTCCACATGAAAAACATTCTGTATTCCTGCCAGATCCTCTTCCCATAGGTGGTACATTAGATTGCTAGTGACTGTTCCTGCTAACAAAAGACTGGCTACTCTGAGCTGACTGATTGGGTTGATTCTGTTTATTTCATTGAGCATTACGGTTGTTCTTTAAGTTAGAACCTTTGCCACCACGTTGAGCCTGAGAATTCGATCCTTTCTGCTGCTGCGTCTGCTGAGACTGTTGCTGATACTATTTTCCCTTAGAAAAGAAAGGCTTCTTGTTACCACCTGAATTGAAGTTGCCTTTAGATCCTGATGCTGCTAATGCTCCTACCAACCACCTTGACCAAGGTTGACACTTTGTTCAACAAGGATTGCTCGATGTACCACATCCTTGAGATTTTTTGGTTCAAATACCTTGACACCACCAATTATACGGTTATTCAAACCCCTAATAAAGTGTTGTGTCAACTGAGCTAAATTTTCACTGAACCCTGAAAAAGACATGGGCTCATAAAACTTATACTCATACTCAGTAACTAACATAGTGTACTGCTTGAGATTATGAAACTCATCTGCCCTTTTCTGCTTCCATTCCTCTGGTAGGAATCGTTCACAGAAACTCTCTAAGAATAGTTCCCACATGACACTACTCATATCGATTCCTAGCTCCTTCTCCTCAATCGTCCACCAAGTGGCTCCAAAATTCTCCAAATTAGTGATCGCAAATCTTGCCTTAACATTGCGATCGAACTCCTGCATAGCAAAAATCTTGTCGAGGGAAATAAGCCAATGCTCGGCCACATAACTAGAACCTTGCCCATTGAAAGGCTTGACCTTGGATCTTGAAAGATCTTTCATCTGAGTGGACACAATGGACCTCTAACGAACCTTTCGAGGACTCCTAGACCTGGGTCTATGCTCTTGTTCTGTCTAATGCACTTTAGGTTGTTCTTGAATAGGAGGTAAATGTTCTAGAATAGTCTGCATCATCTGTCTCAGACTAACCTCATCAGACTCAGTTTGGTCCTCTCTACGGCTCTCTTCCTGCTGCCTACTAGAGTGCTCTTCCTTGCTTTCTACATGAGCTGATCCCTCATGGGTAGACTCATGGGCACTGACAGCTCTGCCATGACCACGGCCTCTTCCACAACCTCTACCATGGCCTCTAATAGAAGACCTGGTCCCAAATACCATTCTACAATAGTAAAAAGTACTATTAAAAAACAAAAGACACATGTTTGCAATAGACTAAGTTCAATTCTATGTTTAGGTTTAAGTAAAATTTCCAGTTTTGAAAACTAAATGTTGAAGTATGAAAAATATTCAAGTAATAGTTCAAGTTCTATTTTAGTTCACCTAGTTTCAAGTTGAAGAGATACACTTAATAGTTCACAGTTCTAGTTGTTCAAAAATACCCAGAGCTCCCAATGTAGAAACTCGAGCTCTGATACCAAATGTAATGCCCCGCCAAGGGATCCAAAGAATTAACCTAGAGTTTCACTAAGTTTGGTAACATTTTTTTTTTTAACATGAAAGTAAATACCATACATAACTTATTCACAATAACAGAAGCAATAGCAATATCCATCTGAAAGTAAACATAACATACATAACATATTACATTTTTTAAAAATCCCTTAACGTTGAATTACATACAAGAATCCATCTAGTACAACATCCACATGATATAATAATGATAAGTCTAATGTTTAAACATTACATTTCCAAATGCTCAATCATCCTCTGTACATGTCATAGGGTATGACAAGCTCAAAGAATATACATAAGTAGAATAAGGTACATCATCCTATTCCAATCCATGATACATCAAAGTAGAGATAATCACATGATACATCATCATAGAAGACATATACATCCATCATAAAGATCTAACAAAATAAACTAAGTGCACGGTTCCTCCCAACCGTTAATAGCATCATTAGACCATCGTGGGCCCTAGCTATCCCTCCATGTGTAACATCCCAAATCATCGAAGAGATCATCGATATTAACATAGTAGGAATGTGACTCCTAACATATACAACATCATATGTAGAAAGTAATCTAACATGCAAATATAAGCATAAGATAACATCATCTAACATATGCTAATCATCAATGAAAGGATACACATCCACCATCACAAAAGATGCATTAGCCACAATGTCTCAATGAGTCTCAAATGATAAGAGTGGAAAATACACTACCACCCGACTGCGTGGTATCTAAGTGGTCCACTCCCACCGTGCTAAGGAGATAATCTCAAGTCCCAAACAAGTTGTCAAAATCTCATAGCATAAATCTCTATAGTCTAGGAATCTTAAAAGTATACTAACTCAAAGGTTCCAATCACAAACTAACATCTAATCTCAGATGCACACAATGACATGTAGGAACCTACTATACAAGCGGAAAAGTGTGATCACATTTATCATGTACAAGTTACCCTGGTAGTTAGCTAAACTCCACGAGTCCATACTGATCTCATGTGGCCACTAGTATCCTCTCATACTGACAAGGCATACTATGGAATGCAAGGTTGCAACCATGCGTCTCACTACTCCCATCCTAGCCTGTACAAGCGCTCAAGGCATGGGCAAGAACAAAACACTTATCTTTTTAAGTTCATTCAGTTAGTATTAGGTGTGAATGTTATCACTTATTAATCCAACTTACAATGAGTTACCCTGGCAGCCTCTTAGGGCCCTGGCCCCCATTGCAAGCCACTTCCCATCACTACATACAGATATCCTACCCTAATTCTCATGGAATCATAAATCTCAAAATTACAAAAGATAATCCATAAAATAATCAAATATGCATAAAAGCATCAAATCTCCATGAGCAAGCATCCATAGAAAATCATGACCACAACAACTCTCTATTGGCAACTAAAGTATCACTGATAATCAAAAGTATCTAATCGTTCTCAATAACCAAAATATATCTCAATCATACTGATCGAAGACTCCAAAAATGGTTGAGTCAAACATATCACAACATGACATCATTAAGAATAAATCCACATTTTAGTCTCATCATGGGGACTACAAAATAACCAAGGATAACTGATCGATGATCAAAAATAATGGTTAAGTCAAGTGTCTCATAAATAAAAAAATCTCAACTATAAGAATCAGTATTCACATCCAATACATAGAGCATTCCGTCACATAACCATGGTTGGGTTTATAAAGATCGAGATTAAAACATCATCATGAGATCACAATCACATAACCCCCAAGCCTTTGGTAGACGTCCTATACTGGTCAACACTAGTCAACCCAAAACTCAAAACAATAGCATAAAGAATACACAATGTACACACATGTTTTGGTTTTGCTAAGTTTTCAATTTTGAATTCAAATGCAAAAGTCTCGATTTACGTTTCCCAAACTATATCAAGTGTAGAAATTTCACGTTTTACCTAACCCATGTATTTATTTGATAGATAAAAAGTTTCTCCATTAGACTCAATTTTCTAATTGATCTAATAATATTTTATTTATATAAACTTTGTTTGAAGATAGACATTTCCTATGAACAAAACTTCGATTATTTATTCTAATAATTAATCTTAATTAAAACTAAGTTTAATTAAATTAATTATTAATATCTCTTCATAATTGACAAGCTTAATAGCAATATTTTAAATCATTAAAAAGAGTGACCCATTAATTGAGAACTTTATCATTAATTATATATACATATATACTTATATACATATATATATGTATATATATATATATATATATATATATATATATATATATATATATATATATATATATACATACATAAATATATATATATATATATTTAATAGGATTTAGTAATTAATAACATTTCAGCATTTAAAACAAAATCAAAACTCAAATCGCATATGAAATAACGTTGCGGATTAAACCTTATATAATATGAAATCCACATATGACTCAATGCGATTTAAAATTGCGCGGCTATTTAAAGTACCGCACTGCAGGTACACTACGGTCGCAGGTACCCTGCAATCTCGCAGGCCTGCGGTAGGTGGCGTATATGATACTCACCCAACATTTACATATATATATTTTTTAAAACATTTTCAATGTAACATTTTTTTATAACTTTTTTCTGAAACGAAATTGAAATCGCAAATGCATTTTAATGAGTATTACTCCGATAACTCGCTCAGCTTTCCAATTAATTATATATATATATATATATATATATATATATATATATATATATATATATATATATATATATATATATGGATATGTATGTATATATATATGTACATATGTATAAATGTGTGTGTGTGTGTGTGTGTGTGTGTATACAAATATACGCAGGGTTTTATATAGTATAAATTTATATACGAAAATACAGATCTGAACTATATATATATATTTTCACAAAGAATATATATATATAAGTTTCCTACAATTATTTACTCTCTAAATTTTCTCTGTAATTTTTTTTCAATGAATTTGGCTACAATTCAACCCTAGCCCCGTATTTTTTTAGATCTATGCATATAATATTCTCAAATAAATTAACTACCCATAGAGAATGCATACAATAACAATAGGAAATTCCTCAGAAGATATATGGAAGACACAAAAAAGACAGGGACATGAAAGATGCGGAAATAGCATAAATAAAATCACAAGAATCTACTCGGATTCTGATTCTAAATTGCTCTTCCTCAGAAAACCTGTAGAGCAAGCTCCCTTCTTCAGAACTCTTGAATCCTCCAATGCTCCAATTGCACTCCAAACGCTATATCTAAGCTTCTAGGAATGCTTGAATATAAAGCGCTCTCAGAAAACCTCTAGAATGCTTCTAGAAATAGCTGGAAGGTGTCACCAACTAAGCATGGGTCTTTTCCAACCTTTAAGATGAGCCATAGGGTTGTAGACACCATGTGCTTAATTAATGCACTAACCCCCGTGTTGTTGACACATGAGAAATAGAAAAGTACGTTAATTTTTGTGCAAGCTTATAACTCCAATTTACTTTTTAAATAATTTCTATTTAAATTTTATAACTTTCAATTTAATTTTTATAACTTTTATTATTATTATTTTATTTATTACTTTATTATTATTTTATAATTATTATTAATTTTAATTTACTAATTTTATTTTATTTAAATCTTTTTTCTCAATTAATTCTCATTTAATTAATTATAATCAAAATATCAAAGATCATGATATTTAATTTTCTCAAATAATTAATTTATTAATTGAATCTATTTATTAAGACTTAATTAATAGAAAATTCACCATAGACCACCAAGATAAAATATAAAAACCCATCATAGAACAAATCATACAAAATCAGTCTAAAGGGTTAAAAATCATGAAATATGTCATCCGACACATTTGGTGGGTATTCAACTCTGATACTTGTCCTAACTCACTAGGACAAATGGTTTTAGGGTTTGGGATTTGGACTTGAGAATTTATCTCCCTTCTCTTATCATTGAGATAGTATAATAGGGGACGCTCATCTTGGCAATTCAGGGAAGTCGATACCCAGTACTTGCAACCTATAGAAAAAATATGCATGTACATACAATATATAATGCTAAGCTAAATAGACAATGGCAGGAAGTGGTGCATCGTGTAGATCCTGACTAAGCAGGTGACTACGACTCCCTTCCTTAACCACATCAAAAATGCCATACGATAAGAAAAAATGCACACCATACACATGCAAGTATGGGGTAAGTATCCATAATAAAACACATGAGATAATAAACCATCTAACTAATCATCATTAATAACTGAAAACAATATAATGATCATCATACATACATGAAATGTAAAGTCTAAATGATCTAATCATATATCAACTCAATCCATATCATAATATCTGATAGTGTCAAAACAATACTACTAAACCATCAACATAAAACTAGTCCATCAAAGTCTGATAATAATAGCAACAATAAGTCTAGAAAAGATGTGAACGAGGGTAGGAACTACATCAACTAGGGTTAAATTTGGTCAACTTTTTGTCAAACTTGATCTTTGCATATGTGAATATGAGCAAATGTGAGTATGAATTTCAGCAACAATTCGATGCAAATTCTCATTCAACCTTTCAAAATGAAGAGATGAGGGTCTCTTAAATAGACTTTCCTGCAATTCATCAATAGTTTAGATCGATTTCAATCAACGGTCAGGATTAAAGGTTAAGTTCAGTTATAAAGGGTGATTTCCAAATTAAAGAGAGTTAACAGATTTAATTTGAGTAAAATAAGTAGTTAACTTATTCAATTTGAGTAGAAAAAGGAGTTAACTCATTTAACTCATTTTTTATCAATACTGAACTAGAAATTTCCCTTTTTCAACTGAAAAGAGATTTTGTTGATATATTTAATTTAATAAAATGAGATATGCTCTCATAATTACTTTTCCTATTTAATTAAATAAGCTTTAATTAATTAGAGACACTTTTCTTATTTAATTTAATAACTTCATTTAATTAATTAGGAATGGCTTCTCATTTAATTAAATAACTTTGTTTAATTAATTAGAAGTAAGTACTCCATTTAATTAAATAATTTCATTTAATTATTTCAAAATTCTTTTCAAAACTAGTCAACTCAAGTCAACCGTGGTTAAATCTAGTCAACTTTTGGTCAAACTTGATCTTTGTGTATGTGAATATGAGAAAATGTGAGTATGAATTCCAGCAACAATTTGATGCAAATTCTCATTCAACATTTCAAAATGAAGAGATGAGGGTCTCTTAAATAGACTTTCCTAGAATTCATCAATGGTTGAGATCGATTTCAATCAACGGTCAGGATTAAAGGTGAAGTTCAGTCATAAAGGGAGAATTCCAAATTAAAGGAAGTTAACAGATTTAATTTCAGTAAAATAAGGAGTTAACTAATTTAACTCATTTTTTATCAATAGTGAACTGAAAATTTCCCTTTTTGAACTGAAGAGAGATTTTGTTGAGATATTTAATTTAATAAAATGAGATATGCTCTAATAATTACTTTTTCTATTTAATTAAGTAATCTTTAATTAATTAAAGACACTTTTCTTATTTAATTAAATAACTTCATTTAATTAGTTAGGAATGGCTTGTCATTTAATTAAATAACTTTGTTTAATTAATTAGAAGTAAGTACTCCATTTAATTAAATAATTTCGTTTAATTATTTGAAAATTCTTTTTGAAAATAGTCAACCGTGGTTAAATCTAGTCAACTTTTGGTCAAACTTGATCTTTGCGTATGTGAATATGAGCAAATGTGAGTATGAATTCCAGCAACAATTCCATCCAAATTCTCATTCAACCTTTCAAAATGAAGAGATGAGGGTCTCTTAAATAGACTTTCCTGGAATTCATCAATGGTTGAGATCGACTTCAATCAACGGTTAGGATTAAAGGTGAAGTTTACTCATAAAGGGAGATTTCCAAATTAAAGGGAGTTAACAGATTCAGTTTAAGTAGAAAAAGGAGTTAACTAATTTAACTCATTTTTTATCAATAATGAACTGGAAATTTCCCTTTTTGAACTGAAGAGATATTTTTTTGAGATATTTAATTTAATAAAATGAGATATGCTCTCATAATTACTTTTTCTATTTAATTAAATAATCTTTAATTAACTAGAGACACTTTTCTTATTTAATTAAATAACTTCATTTAATTAATTAGGAATGGCTTCTCATTTAATTAAATAACTTAGTTTAAATAATTAGAAGTAAGTACTCCATTTAATTAAATAATTTCATTTAATTATTTCAAAAAAAAATTCAAAACTAGTCAACTCAAGTCAACTGTGGTTAAATCTGGTCAACTTTTGGTCAAATTTGATCTTTGCGTATGTGAATATGAGCAAATGTGAGTATGAATTCCAGCAACAATTCGATGCAAATTCTCATTAAACCTTTCAAAATGAAGAGATGAGGGTCTCTTAAGTAGACTTTTCTGGAATTCATCAACAGTTGAGTTCAATTTCAATCAACGGTCAGAATTAAAGGTCAAGTTCAGTCATAAAGGGAGATTTTCAAATTAAAGGAAGTTAACAGATTCAATATGAGTAAAGTAAGGAGTTAACTGATTCAATTTGAGTAGAAAAAGGAGTTAACTGATTTAACTCATCTTTGATCAATAGTGAACTGGAAATTTCCCTTTTTGAATTGAAGAGAGATTTTGTTGAGATATTTAATTTAATAAAATGAGATATGCTCTCATAATTACTTTTTCCATTTAATTAAATATTTTTTAATTAACTAGAGACACTTTTCTTATTTAATTAAATAACTTCATTTAATTAATTAGTAATGGCTTGTCATTTAATCAAATCACTTTGTTTAATTAATTAGAAGTAAGTACTCCATTTAATTAAATAATTTTGCTTAATTATTTCAAAATTCTTTTCAAAACTAGTCAAGTCAAGTCAACTGTGGTTAAATCTGGTCAACTTTTAGTCAAACTTGATCTTTGCGTATGTGAATATTAGCAAATGTGAGTATGAATTCCAGGAACAATTCGATGCAAATTCTCATTCAACCTTTCAAAATGAAGAGATGAGGGTCTCTTAAATAGACTGTCCTACAATTCATCAACGGTTGAGATCGATTTCAATCAACGGTCAGGATTAAAGGTGAAGTTTAGTCATAAAGGGAGATTTCCAAATTAAAGGGAGTTAACAGATTTAATTTGAGTAAAATAAGGAGTTAACTCATTCAATTTCAGTAGAAAAAGGAGTTAACTCATTTAACTCAATTTTGATCAATAGTGAACTGAAAATTTCCCTTTTTGAACTGAAGAGAGATTTTGTTGAGATATTTAATTTAATAAAATGAGATATGCTCTCATAATTACTTTTTCTAATTATTTAAATAATCTTTAATTAATTAGAGACACTTTTGTTATTTAATTAAATAACTTCATTTAATTAATTAGGAATGGCTTCTCATTTAATTAAATAACTTTGTTTAATTAATTAGAAGTAATTAGTCCATTTCATTAAATAATTTCGTTTAATTATTTCAAAATTCTTTTCGAAACTAGTCAACTCAAGTCAACCGTGGTTAAATCTGGTCAACTTTTGGTCAAAGTTGATCTTTGCGAATGTGACTATGAGCAAATGTGAGTATGAATTCCAGCAACAATTCGATGCAAATTCTCATTCAACCTTTCAAAATGAAGAGATGAGGGTCTCTTAAATAGACTTTCCTGGAATTCATCAATGGTTGAGATCGATTTCAATCAACAATCAGGATTAAAGGTGAAGTTTAGTCATAAAGGGAGATTTCCAAATTAAAAGCAGTTAACAGATTTAATTTGAGTAAAATAAGGAGTTAACTGATTCAATTTGAGTAGAAAAAGGAGTTAATTGATTTAAGTAATTTTTTATCAATAGTGAACTGAAAATTTCTCTTTTTTAACTGAAGAGAGATTTTGTTGAGATATTTAATTTAATAAAATGAGATATGCTCTCATAATTACTTTTTCTATTTAATTAAATAATCTTTAATGAATTAGAGACACTTTTATTATTTAATAAAATAACCTCATTTGATTAATTAGGAATGGCTTCTCATTTAATTAAATAACTT